>CM033471.1:1701024-1766581 GCA_019447015.1 Hymenochirus boettgeri
TTTTTTCAGACAAATGCGAATTTACGAAGAACTGCGCCCCACACCATTGATTGTATGAATGAACAAAAACAGCGTACGTAGCTGAAGGTTGTAGATTCTGAGAATATATAGTTTGCGGGGGGTTTCCCAGTTAGGGGGTGTTCAGTTTGGAAAATCTGGGAAAATGGGTTATTGGCTCACTGCCATGTTTTACATTTTGACTAGTCGCTTCACGTCAGTGTGTGTAACCACAATCATATGGAACACTGTTTGATTCAGGACATTGGAGTTGTATATTGGTAAGTTTTTTTACAGTTAATGGGGTTTTTGGTGTGATTTGTAACTTTGAAATGTATTTTCTCTTTTTTCCAGAAAATTGTGTGAAATGCGAAATTCTACGAAGAACTGCGCCCACACCATGTGGTATGATATGAACGAACTACAGTGCACAAGCTGAGGTGTTTAGATTTCAGGAATAATAGTTTGTGTGGGGGTATTTCTGAGTTATCAGGGGGTTTTGTGGAAAAAAACTGCGAGACGTCAAATTCGGAGTTGGCTAAATATTTTCGTCTGTTTATGAGCCATCGTGCATTGTCTCACTTTGTGTTTTCGCTCCACGTCCGCAGTGATACCACACCATAGGCATACCGTTTTGATTCAGGACATTGGGAGATTGATATTAGTAACTGTTTTTTTTAGATTCCATTCAGGTTTTGGCATGTTATTTACCTTTTGAGTTGTTTTTTGTCATTTTTTCAGAAAAGTGCGAACTTCTACAAAGAACTGCGCCCACAACATTGATGGTATGAATGAACAACTACAGCTTTAATAGCTGAAGGTGTGTAGATTTCAGTAATATCTCAGTTTGGGGGGGGGTTATTTTAAGTTACGGGGTGTGTTTTGTGGAAAAAAATGCAGACTGTCCAAATTCAGAGTTGGCTATTATTTTGCGCTGTTTCTTGAGCCATCGTGCATGTCTCACTTTGTGGCTTTTTCGCTTCCACGTCTGCGGTGGGTAACCACATATGGCATTTACACGGTTTGTATTCAGGACATTTGGGGGAGGAGTAGTAACTTTTTTTTAGATTCATCAGGTTTTGCGCTCATGATTTCTATCTTTGAAGTGTGTTTGGTGTTCATTTTTTCGAGAAAAGTGCGAACTTCTCGAAGTAACTGCTGCCCAACCAGGATGGTATGAATGAACAAACACAGCGTTACTAGCTGAAGGTGTGTTGTAGATTTCAGGAATATATAGTTGTGTGGCGTTTTTCGAGTTAACGGGGGTGTTTTGTGGAAAAACTGCATAGACTGTCCAAATTCGGAGTTGGCAAATATTTTCGCTGGTTCTGAGCCATCGTGCATGTCTCACTTGTGGCTTTCGTTCCCAGTCCGATGGGTAACCAAACATATGGCATACCGTTTGATTCAGGACATTGGGGAGATTGATTATTTGGTACTTTTTTTTACATTCCATGGGGTTTTGACATGATTTCGACCCTTTTTGAACGTTTGTTTGATGTTCATTTTTTTTAAACTGGTAAAAGTGCAAACTTCTACGCGAAGAACTGCGCCCACACCATGTGGTATGAATGAACGAACTACAGCGTTACATAGCTGAAGGTGTGTAGATTTCAGGGAATATAGAGTTTGGGGGGGGGTATTTTGAGTGGGGGGGGGGGTTTTGTGGAAAAACTTGCAGATCGTTCAATACAAAACTGGTAATTTTTTTTTGCTGCCTATGACTTGGCACTGGTCACGTCTGGGTAGTTGGTGACCAGTCCTCTGGTACACCCATGAATGTGCTACCGTTTATTCGGGAGGGTTTTAGGCTTTATAATTGAGATTGCGTTGAAACTTTCCTCCACAGGTTTTAGCTGAACTGAAATTCGATTTGATTGTGTTTAACGTTGGAAAAAAAAAGGAAAATGTGAGAAAGTAACTTTACAATTGACGAAGAGCTGGTCGGGTATTGCATTTGATTCGAAACTTAACCTACTCGTAAAATCCTGCGAGTGTGTAGTTTCTAAAAATATCTACACTTGGGGGGATATGCGATATATTTGGTAGTATGTCTATGTTAACTGTCAGTAGTGGTTTACACATTTTAATTTGGTGGTAATATTCTAGGAGGTGCAGTTTTAGTTTGGGGGGGGTCTCCTTACAGAAACGTCGGGTACCTACATATATCTGGGTATTGTACTCGGGAGTATCTGAGCTTTTAGAAAACAGTAAGATTTTTGTTGTGTAACCTTAAGAAACTATAAGTAAAATGGGAAAATCCATGAAAATTGCAAATTTTTCATTTTTTACATATTTTACCCTAATTCCGTAAAATTTCCAGAAAAGTTACAAATTTGTTACCATATTAAAGTAGACTTTGTGCTGAAAAAAACAATGTATAATATTCCTGATTTACTGCAAGGTTTCTACTGTAAAATTGTCTTAAAGCGATTAAGGACAAAATCCTGAAAATTCTTCTGGCAGTTAACGCAAAAAAAAATGAAAATCTCCTGGCAGTGAAAGGGTTATAGGGTATGTCCATCAAAAAATTAACTTCTGTTTTACTGAAGAACAGAGGTAAATGCAACTAATCGGCAGGAGAACTTACCGGGATCGTTCCAGCGCATGACAGAGCCACAGCCAAAATCCCCGACGCTCTCCAGTCTTTGCACTGTGTAAGAGTGGAAGCGTAGGGATTTGATGCGGCTGTCAGCCTGACATCCCGGTAGTTCTCCTGCAGATCATCAGATCATCCTAGGCCCAAGAATATAATATATCTGGCACAACTGGCGACATTTATAACATAGAAAAGATCAATCAATGCAACATTCCTGGGCCCCATACCAAATCATATTATCTGACACTGGCATACATTATAAGACATAGAAAAGATCATCAAGGCACATTCCTGGGCCCCATAAAATATTCAATATCTGACACTGGACATACTTAAAAATAGAAAAAATTACAATGCACATTCCTGGGCCCCATACAATATATCTGCCCACTGGCACTACATTTATAAACATAGAAAAGATAATCAATGCACATCGCTAGGCCCCATACAATATCAGAATATCGCCACTGGCAATAATTGAAACACATAGAAAAGAATCCATGCACATTCCTGGGCCCCATACAATATATTACCACACTCAGCATACCAGTTATAAACATAGATAAAAGATAATCAATGCACATTCCGGGCCCCATCAATATCACATTATCTGCACACTGGCATACTTATAAAAATAGAAAAGATAATCAAACAACATTCCTAGGCCATGAAACATTATCTGCACAGGCATACATTATAAACACAGAAAAGATACAATTGCACATTCCTGGGCCCCATACATATATTATCTGCACACTGGCATACTTATGCAGATAATATGATATTGTATGGGGCTAGGCTGTGCATTGTTATCTTTTCTATGTCATAATGTATCACTGTGAGATATGTATTGTATGGGCCCATGGATGTGGCAGGATTACTTTCTGTTTAATGATGCCAGTGTGCAGTTATTGATATTGTATGGGGCCCAGGAATGTGCATGGATTATCTTTTCTATGTTTAATGTATGCAGCATGTGCAAGATGAAATATGATATGTATGGGGTCAGGAATGTGCATTGATTATCTTTCTGTTTATATACATATATATATACTGTATATACAGAATATGATATTGTATGGGGCCAGGAATGGGTTCATTGATGATATCTTTCTATGTTAGTATGATACAGATATGATATGTATGGGCCTAGGAATGTGCATTGATTATCTTTCTATGATAATGTATGCCATGTGCAGATATGATATTGTATGGGGCCCAGGAATGTGCATTGATTATCTTTTTATGTCTATAAGATGTATGCCACTGTGCAGATATGATATGTATGGGGCCCAGGAATGTGCATGGATTATCTTTTCTATGTTTATAATGTATGCCAGGTGCAGTTATATTGTATGGGGCCTCAGGAATGTGCATTGATATCTTTTCTCTGTTTATAATGTATTGCCAGTGCAGATAATATGATATTGTATGGGGTGAGGAATGTCTTTGATATTTTTCTATGTTTATATAATTGATATATGATTATACAGTTAATATGATATTGTATGGGGCTAGGAATGTTACATTGATATATTTTCTATGGTATTATATATATAGATATACTGGTATATACAGATAATATGATAGTTGTAGGGGCCTAGGAAGTGGCATTGATTATCTTTCTATGTTATATATCATATACCTGTAATACATATATGATTGTATGGGCCCAGGAATGTGCATTGATATCTTTCTTTATGTCTTATTAATGATGATGCCAGGGTGCAGGATAATATATGATGGGGCCCAGGATGTGCATGATTATCTTTTTCTATGTTATTAAGCGTTGCCAGTGTGCAGATAATATGAATTGTATGGGGCCTAGGAATGGTGCATTATATCTTTGCTCTTTTCTAAGATATGCACAGTGTGCAGAGAAATATGATATTGTATGGGGGCCTTAGGGAATGTGCATGATTATTTTCTTGTATATAGCTATCGTTGAATAATAGGATAGGTGCTGGCTTGCGTTTCGTTCTTTAAGGGCGTATTAGAATTATGATATTGTATGGTGCTAGGAATGGTGCATTGATTATCTGTTTACTAGTTATAATGTATGCCAGTGTGCAGATAATGATTATATTGTAGGGGTTGGGAATGTGCATTGATCTTTTGGTTATGTTTATTATTGATACATTATATATACTGTATAGCTAAGAGATAATAGATATTGTAGGGGCCTAGGAAGGGGCATTGATTATCTTTTCTTGATTAATGTACTTTATGATGAATTGTATCCAGATGCATTATATCTGTGTATATATGCGATATGATATTGTATGGGCGCAGGAATGTGGCATTGATTTTTTTCTATGTTTATATGATTGCCAGTGTGCAGATAGGATATTGTATGGGGGCCTAGAGAAATGTCATTGATGTATCTTTTTATGTTTATAATGTATCGACAGTGGCAGATCTAATAGATTGATGGGGCCCAAGGATCTGCTGCAGGATTATGTTATCTATGTTATAATGTGTAAATGGCCAGTGTGCAGATAATGATATGTATGGGGCCAGGAATGGTTGATTTGGCAATTGATATCTTTTCTAGTTTTATAACTGATCGACCAGGTGCAGTTAAATATTGTAGGGGGCCAGGAATGTGCTATGATTTTTTTGTTATGGTTATAATGTATGCCAAGTGGTGCAGATATATATTGTGATGGGGTCACCGAGGAATGTGCATTGATTTATCTTCTTGTTTATAAGTATGCAGCAGTGTGAGAGAATATTATATTGTATGGGGCCGGCATGTGCATTGATTATCTTTTCAGGTTTATAAGTATGCCAGTGTGCAGATAATATGATATTGTATGGGGCCCAGGAATGTGCATTGATTATCTTTTCTATGTTTATAATTCTATGTTTATAATGTATGCCAGTGTGCAGATAATATGATATTGTATGGGGCCCAGGAATGTGCATTGATTATCTTTTCTATGTTTATAATGTATGCCAGTGTGCAGATAATATGATATTGTATGGGGAACAAGAATGTTACTTCCCCTTTATAAATGACATCCTTCCTTCTCATTTATGTTGCCGTTACGGGGATTCTGCCTTCCCACAAGGTATTTCAGCAGATCCAGATGTATAGCAGGAGAAGGATGCTGCATACAAACTAGCTCCGTCAATGGCTCCATAGTGTATTGACTGGCTGAGAATCGGTTCTATTCCTCATCTTACAATAATTAGTAGATTAAAGATACAGAACATGGGAATGGTCATGAAAATAATCTTCACATTTATTTCAAAGTTCCAGAAAGTAGACAATTATTACACAACAGGGAGGAGAAAGGAAGACAAAGTGGATGATCTCGGTGTAGGAGGGTAGACAATGCACTCAGCGACGTTGTAATAAAACGCTAGTGAACTCTACGTAGTCTCATTTGAATGCAAAGGGAAAACACACAACAGTCGAACAGAGGAGGGTCAACAGAACAACTTGAAATCAGAGAATGAAGCGGTAATGGTCCAATCTGGATAGTGGACTAGTGTCTGTCTGTGTAAATTGTCCACCTGGATGGTGGACTAGTGTCTGTCTGGTTAATTGTCCATCTGATTGGAGACACCAGTGAAGAGGCCGGAATGGGAGCCGTTTCCACAAACCATGTCACAGCCATCCCTGTAAAACTGTCCTGTTAAAAGATCAAAATTCTCTCCTAAAGAAAGGTCCTTAAATACAAAAACCAAGCCAGGGTCTCATTTTATGCCTCAGAGGCCATGGTCTCCGACTCGCCATTTTCCTTGGATGACTCTTTCATTTCTATGTCACTTGGTGGAGAAAGTTCTTGGGGAGTTTTCCTGGCCTCCTCCTAAAGGAAAAACAAATCGACCACAAATTACAAGTTTATTTACCCCTAAAATGAAAAATGATGTAACGCTATAGGTTACAGGCTGTATAGAAATGACATACTGACCTGGTCCTACCGTATTGGGAAGATTGCTCAAGCTTACATGTGGCAGCAGCAGCACCCAAACCAAGCCCTTTTATTGGAGACCTTAATTAGGACCTTCTGGACTGGGTTTCCCTTTACCTAGTTAGGACCTTCTGGACTGGGGTTCCCTTTACCTAGTTAGGACCTTCCGGACTGGGTTTCCCTTTACCTAGTTAGGACCTTCCGGACTGGGTTTCCCTTTACCTAGTTAGGACCTTCCGGACTGGGTTTCCCTTTACCTAGTTAGGACCTTCCGGACTGGGTTTCCCTTTACCTATAGTTGGACCTCCGGACTGGGTTTCCCTTTACCTAGTTAGGACCTTCCGACTGGGTTCCCTTTACCTAGTTAGGACCTTCCTGGACCGGTATGGAACGAGAATGAATGGAACAGAGACAGAGATGACGAATGGAACAGAGAATGAATGAACAGAGGACAGAGAATGAATGGAACAGAGACAGAGAGAGAGCGATGAACAGACTAAGAATGGGAACAGAGACAGAGAATGAATGGAACAGAGAATGGATGGAACATGAGGACCGAGATGAAATGGAACAGAGAGATGAATGGACAGAGACAGAGTGAATGGAACAGAGAATGAATGGAACAGAGACAGAGAGAGAGCGACATGCGAACGAGAGGACAGAGAATGAATGGAACACAGACAGAGAATGAATGGAACAGAGACAGAGAGAGAGACGAATGGAACCAGAGACAGAGAATGATGGAACACAGACAGAGAATGAATGAACACAGACAGAGAATGAATGGAACAGAGACAGAGAATGAATGGAACAGAGACAGAGAAATGAATGGAACAGAGAGAGAGAATGAATGGAACAGAGACAGAGAATGAAGGGAACAGAAGAATGAATGGGAACAGAGACAGAGATGAATGGAACAGAGAATGAATGGAACAGAGACAGAGAATGAATGAAAGAGACAGAGAAGGAAGACAGAGACAGGAATGAATGGAACAGAGACAGAGAAGAGGACAGGAATGATGGACAGAGAAAGAATGAATGGAAACAGAGACAGAGAATGAATGGAACAGAGAATGAATGGAACAGAGACAGAGAATGAATGGAACAGAGACAGAGAATGAATGAACAGAGACATGGAATGAAGGAACAAGAACAGAGAATGATGGACAGAGACAGAGAATGAATGGAACAGAGACAGAGAATGAATGGAACAGAGACAGAGAATGAATGGCAACAGAGACAGAGATGAAGGACAGAGAACAGAGAATGAAGTTGGAAACAGAGACAGAGAATGAATGGAACAGAGAAGAGGAAGATGACGAGACAGGAAATGAATGGAACAGAGACAGAGAATGAAGGAACAGAGACAGAGAATGATGGAAAGAGAATGAATGAAAATAATAAGATTACAGCCAATAGGATTCACTGACCTGCACAAAAGCGCTGACATTTCCTCTACCTGGAAGCGGAGGACCATGCGTTTGTGATCAATAATGTAGGTCTGACCGTCCACGCACAGGCCACAACTTCTCTTGACCGGTACCCTGCAGGACAGGACACACGCTCACTAACCCGGACACCATGACAAGCCACTAACCCCACTGCAGACCTGGTAATGGAAGTCTCTCACCGTTACATCAAGTTTCTCAAGTGCAAACAGCTGATGATCGACTGAACTGACCACAGGAGCCGGTCAGATCCCTGCTGAGTTCAAGTACCTTGGGAGACAGAGAAAATAAAGGGGAAATTGTGTTAGACATACACAGTGTAATTGTACCGGTGAGAGAACACAAACAATACACAGTGTATATTGTTACGGTGCAGAGAACACAAACAATACCCCAGTGTATATTGTACACGGTGCAGAGAACACAAACAATTACACAGTGTTATTGTATACGGTGAGAGAACACAAACAATACACAGTGTATATTGTATACGGTGCAGAGAACACAAACAAGTTACTTTAAGGTTCTGTTCTGCCCTTTAAAGCTCTTAGGCTGTGTCATGAGGTCCCATCCCATCATATGGCAGCGAATGGATCAGATGCATCAGATTGATCTTGGTCAAATGTAAAAGTTGCCTGTTGTACACATCTTAAGCCTTGTACACACGTGCGACGCATGATGTGTCCGAACGTGTTGTTTCGCCGATAATCGGCCCATGTGGTCGGTTAGCCAACGATCCCTGACCCGAACGCCATTGCGCCGATAAAGTTCCCATACACGGGCCGATTATGTGGCGAAAACAAACGTCCGACACATCGTGCGTTGTGGGTCGGGACCTGCCCCAGCTGTTCAGTTAAACCAGAGGGAACAGTGGGACTGTGAGTGCGTAAAACCTTACCAAAACTGGGGGGCGATGTAACATCCCTTTCCAGTGCTCCTACCTGCTAGGCCGAGGCCCTTAATAAACGTTCCTTTTGTGTATTGCTGAAAAGTTAGTAAAGGCCCAGCCGATCAAACCAGAGAAACCCACCAAAGCAGATTTACACTGGATACACTGGGTGAAAGACATCGTAGAGAATTCAGGGACAAATGATGAATCAGATGTTCGCTTTATACCTTCCTACTGAAGATAACCAGTGATGGTTATAGCACTTTACAGATCTCTCTAGACATTGGATTAAATGAAATGTCTGGTAGTGTGGCTTGGCCGGACCGGAAGCCCCCAATGTTCAGTGTAAGGAGACCCTTCCTGTCTTTCCTCCTAATGTCTGTTCAGCTACGTCACGTACCATCCAAGTGCAGAGCGAAAACAGACAGGCTCCTTATTCCCCCGTCTGGACCTGTAGAAGTAAACAAAAAAACTGAGCGCACAAATAACGAGAAAGATAAAGACAGACACAGATTTCCTACAGAAAAAGCTCAGATGGTTCAGACTTTAGACCTGGCACATGGGGGCGATATTCCACCATAAGACCTATGATTGGTTATCTCTAGATCGGGAATAAAGGGGCATCAATTCGTTTCCACCCATAAAAATCACCACAATTGACCTGTATTACCAACATGTCTAATTGTTTGGACAGACATGAATCAGTTGGTAACAAAGGTAATTTCGGTAATCACAGCCGACCCCAGACAATGTGAGAAAAGTATTGAGCCAGGTGACTGATTGGTCAACAATATCATCAGGTGTGTGTCAGACTGCTAATGTCACCCCAACATTAGCCAACATGGGTCAGACTGTAACAATGAACCAAGAAACCCCCTGCCCCCCACAGTCCCTCCTTAAACCATCACTGAAACCTCTGCCCCTCCCGTCTCTCTTATAACCAATCGCTGATCCTTCTGCCCCAGTCTCTCCTAATAACCAATCGCTGAAAACCTCTTTGGCACCTCCCCAGTCTCTCCTTATAACAATCACTGAAACCTCCTGCCCCTCCCAGTCTCTCTTATACCAATCACTGAAAACCTCTGCCCTCCCAGTCTCTCCTTAAACATCACTGAAACCTCCTGCCCCCCCCAGGCTCTCCTTATAACCAATCACTGAAACTCCCTGCCCCACCAGTCTCTCCTTATAACCAATCACGGTAACCTCCTGCCCCCCTCCCAGCTCTCTTATAAACCAATCACTGAAACCTCTGTCCCCGTCACTCCTTTTAACCAACACTAAAACTCCTTCCCCCCCAGTCCCTCCTTATAACTAATCATGAAACCTCCTGGCCCCCCTACAGTCTCTCCTATAACCCAATCACTGAAACCTCTGCCCCCCCAGTCCCTCCTTATAACCAATCGCTGGAAAACCTCCTACCCCAGTCCTCCTATTACCAATCACTGAAACCTCCTGCCCCACAGTCTCCTTTTAACCAATCACTGAAACCTCCTACCCCCAGTCCCTCCTTATAACCAATCGCTGAAACCTCCTACCCCCAGTCTCTCCTTATTACCAATCACTAAAACCTCCTACCCCCAGTCCCTCCTTATAACCAATCACTGAAACCTCCTACCCCCACAGTCTCTCCTTATAACCAATCACTGAAACCTCCTACCCCAGTCCCCCTTATACCAATCACTGAAACCCTGCCCCGCACTCCTTTAACCAATCACTAAAACGTCCTGCCCACAGCCCCTCCTTATAACCAATCACTGAAACCCCCTGCACCCCCCGTCGCTCATATAACAATCACTGACACCCACCACCCTCAATTCAAATGGAACTTTTATGTACCGTTCTTAATGCTGCCAATGAGATGTGTAGAAACATTTTTATATGGATGCGGCCAGATGTTTGGTGAATGATGACATCTCGAGCAGACGCTTCCCTAAAATGACAATAATACAGCAGCTGAACTGTACAGTACAACAGGAAGACATAATGGGCAATGCACCATGGGTTGCTACAGTTCTGTGTGGAATTCAGTGTCTGGTTTGGTAAATCATCCTAACATTGAGTTCAGTTTAGTGCAGATACACGGACAAACAGGCAGGAAAGAGAGAGGTATTTGGATGATTAATATTATCAGGATCAGGAGAGAGAATATCTGTAGGATAAACAAAGCCATAATGTCTGACAATTAAGTTTAATGAATTACATTTCCAGATAAAGTATCTTGGATAGAATAATACCAGTTAAGGGTACGGACAGAAGAGAGCCCCGTATTGTTCTAATAACAATAGAGTAAAATGGTCAGAACACGGGAGGGACATACACACATAGGGAACAATGACTGTGTACAGACTTTGCTAGACACTCCGTGCACACTGAATATTTTGTGTATCATGTGAAGCCACTACCTGGGAAGACAATTCAGAGCAATATATGGAGGTAAAGTCTATGAAAGTGCCGAAAATCAAACTTCAACTCTCAGTAGAGGTCGCCAACTTCAGGATATTAATACGGGCTGCTTGATAGAAAAAAACAGCGACATCTACTGCCCATGTAAAAAACTACATCATTGGAAGTGGCTATTGTCAGCAAGGTTCTGTGTTTGCTGATGACAAAAACTTTGTCGACCATTAAAACTTCAGAGGATGTGCAATCGTTACAGGGGGATCTAGATAGATTATCACATTGGGCTGAAGTGGCAGATGAGATTCAATGTTGATAAATGGAGGTGATGCATTTTGGACTTAAAAATCCTTGTGCTGGCTTATACTATAAATGGCTCGTGTTAGTGAATCCCTGTTGGAAAGGGATCTTGGAGTTTTGGTGGATAACCAAACTTAAAGGTAGCAAGCAGTGCCAGGCGCAAACAGCAAGAGCCAGCATGGTATTTGTCTTGTATAAAGAGAGGTAGGATCAAGGGAGGAAAATGTAATTCTCCCTTTACAAGCATTGGTAAGCCTCATTTGGAATATGCAGCGCAATTTTGGAATCCTGTGTACAAAAAGGACTTCTTGGAAATGGGTTAGAGAAGGGCAGCTAAATTAATAAGGGGATTGGGGAGCTTGAATATGAAGAGAGACTGGAAAAGTTACAATTATGTACGCTGGAGAAAAGGCACTTGCGCGGGGATATGATTACTGTGTATAAATAACATAACGGGCCATACAATAAAACTATCTGGGGCATTGTTCACCAATAGAACATGTCAAAGGACACGAGGAAGATCCCTTAAGACTTGAAGAAAAAGGTTAGGCTTCAAGCTCGGAAAGGGTTTGTCCCTGTGAGAACGGTAAAGCTATGGAACGTCTTCCAGTGGACGTTGTTATGGCAGGTTCATTGGTCAGTTTAAAAAGCTGGATGGGTTCTTAAACAAGGATGTTACAAGTTACTGGTATTGATACATAAACGTAGAGTTGGGAAAGGGTTTGTCACTGTGAGAATGGTAAAGCTATGGAACTGTCTTCCAGTGGACGTTGTTATGGCAGGTTCATTGGTCAGTTTAATAAAAGCTGGATGAGTTTCTACAAACAAGGAAGTTACAAGTACTGGGATTGATACTAAAGTAGAGTGGGAAAGGGTTGTCACTGTGAGAATGGTAAAGCTATGGAACTGTCTTCCAGTGGAGTTGTTATGGCAGGTTCATGGTCAGTTTAATAAAAAGCTGGATGGGTTTTACAAACAAGGAATGTTACAAGTTACTGGTATTGATACATTAAAAGAGGTTGGGAAAGGGTTTGTCACTGGGAGAAGTAAAGCTATGGAACGTCTTCCAGTGGACGTTGTATGGCAGGTTCATTGGTCAGTTTAATAAAAAGCTGGATGGTTTTACAAACAAGGAATGTTACAAGTTACTGGGATTGATACATAAAGGAGAGTTGGAAAGGGTTTGTCACTGTGAGAACGGTAAAGCTATGGAACTGTCTTCCAGTGGACGTTGTTATGGCAGTCGTATTGGTCAGTTAATAAAAAGCTGGATGGGTTTCTACAAAACAAGGAATGTTACAAGTTACTGGTATTGATACATAAAGTAGAGTTGGGAAAGGGTTTGTCACTGTGAGAACGGTAAAGCTATGGAACTGTCTTCCAGTGGACGTTGTTATGGCAGGTTCATTGGTCAGTTTATAAAAGTGGATGGGTTTCTACAACAAGGAATGTTACAAGTTACTGGTAGTTAATACATAAAGTAGAGTTGGGAAAGGGTTTGTCGCTGTGGAACGGTAAAGCTATGGACTGTCTTCCAGTGGACGTTGTTATGGAGGGTTATTGGTCAGTTTACTAAAAAGCTGGATGAGTTTCTACAAACAAGGAATGTTACAAGTTACTGGTATTGATACATAAAGTAGAGTTGGGAAGGGTTTGTCACTGTGAGAACGGTAAAGCTATGGAACTGTCTTCCAGTGGACGGTTTATGGCAGGTTCATTGGTCAGTTACTAAAAGCGGAAGTTTCTACAAACAAGGAGTTACAAGTACTGGTATTGATACATAAAGTAGAGTTGGGAAGGGTTGTCATGTGAGAACGGTAAAGCTATGGAACTGTCTTCAGTGGACGTTGTATGCAGGTTCATTGGTCGTTTACTAAAAAGCTGATGAGTTTCTACAAACAAGGAATGTTACAAGTTACTGTATGATACATAAAGTAGAGTGGGAAAGGGTTTGTCACTGTGAGAAAGGTAAAGTATGGAACTGCTTTCCAGTGGACGTTGTTATGCAGGTTCATTGGTCAGTTTAATAAAAAAGCTGGAGAGTTTCTACAAACAAGGAATGTTACAAGTTACTGTATTGATACATAAAGTAGAGTGGGGAAAGGGTTTGTCACTGTGAGAACGTAAAGCTGGAACTGTCTTCCAGTGGACGTTTGTATGGCAAGTTCATTGGTCAGTTTAATTAAAAGCTGGAGAGTTTCTACAAACAAGGAATGTAAGTTACTGGGATTGAACATAAAGTAGAGTTGATCCAGGGAAATTTCTGATCGGAAAGGGATTTTCCCCCCTTTTTTGCCTTCCTCTGAATCAACAGTAGGCAGGAAATGTGAGTATTGCGAGTGGGTTAAACTGAAAGGACGTATGTCTTATTTAACCTCAAATACTATTCTGTACGTACTATACTGTACTATACTGTACTGTACCGTACATATACGTACTATACTGTACCGTATATACTGTACGTACTGTACTGTACCGTACCGTACGTACCGACCGTACTGTACCGTACCGTACTGTACCGTACCGTACTGTACCGTACGTACTATACCAGTACTGTACTATACGTACTTACTATACTGTCATACTGTACGCTAATGGCAATACACAAGCTGCAGCCTTGTGCGTCATTGAATATCCACTGCTATGAAAACAATTAATTATACACAGGATCCTCAATATGTCTTTCTCTTTCACAGGTTATTAAGGCCTGCAACATTTATTTATCGATTTACAGTAAAATCTAATTGTCTTTGGTCTAATCTTCATGATTTTAGCAGAATAAGGATTATTAACATATGTCTTTCCTATTAAACTGACACCCTGTGCAGCTATTTCCCCTTCCCATAATAAACTTTAGTATTAAGGTGGCCCAGCTTATGGAGTATGATTTAAATCTCTGTACATATGATGGGTCCTTTTCTATAGAACCTTTTTCTAACCTCTCACATGGTCTCTTGCAGCTGCTGCTCCCTCTAACCCCAAGTGACTCTTTTTCCATGTGCAGCGAAGGACTGCATAGCCACAACCTGGCTGATGGGAAACATAAGTTCTGTGGGTCCCAATCTATACCGGGATTTACAGAAAGGCTGTCCACCTGGAACAGGACGAATAAATAGTAGGTTGGACCATATATAGAAGGAAGGAAGGAAAGGCTTATATAATAAGCATTGTGTGAATTGCAATATTTGAATGAACTTCACTGTCCTTCAAGCAGCACCTTTTGAGAGCCACCAATTGACCGCTCGCCAGATCAGCATCAGGGGGGTTCCCAGCGAAAAGCTCGCACTACTCGGTCTGTATACCCCAAAACCAGCTCACAAAGTCCATCACCATCTGCACAGTCAGACACAATTAGACGGGCTTAACCCTTCAAATGATTTCTGAAAAATACACATTGGAATCTAAATGTATAAAGGTCAATACTGATCAAAGACCAGTCAGCAGTATGACAGTGATGAAATTATCACATCATCGAAAAAAGTACTTTCATTATTACTAATAACTGGAGTATGTGCAGTACAGGAACTAAACCAAAAGGCATTTCATAATATTTAATAAAAAGGTTGTACTATTATTTGTACTTTCTATAGAACAGCAGGTTTCATCCTTTCAACTGTGTCGGTACTACACATGCCATTTTCTTACCAATATCGCTAATTAGTGCAAGCTTGGTATTGTGGTAGATGCTTGTGTGTAAGTGGCTTTCTGTCCTCTTCCCAAAAAAAGATCTCCTGGAGTTTCAGCTTGGAGGTTAAGTCGATAAGTAAAACCAGCCTTCCGCACTCACGCAATCACAAAAATTCTATATAAAGACAAAATCAAAATTCTGAATATTCACAGTTGTATTAGGAATATAACCACAGCCCATAGACTAGAAAGGATGACAGAATACACAGGGACCTGGTACTTGGACAAATTTAATACTCTTTTCCTTTATGCAAACTCTCCAACACCAACAATGTCAGCTGGGAAATTAAATAGAAATGAGAGACAAAACCAAAAAGTTCACTTAAGGAAATTTAGAATTTAGGAGAATCTTGTCCTATATCTGCTCTCATGGAGTTCATTCATTGTACAGTACAGAGTCAAATAACAAGAGCAGAGCAAAGTGGCGCTGCTAGAATTACAACCTAGGGCGTGCACATCTACCTGCTCTGCTTAGTTACTTTATTCTGTTGTGCCGGTCTAGCGCCTGTTGCATGTATTTGTGCTCCATATGGCAAGTGTTTACGCTGTTTACAGTACAGAGCACAGTTGAACTGATTGGTTTTCTAACATGGTGGGTATAACCAAGTCATAATTTAAAGCGGTGTACACACAAGCACAAAATAACATTCATAGTTTCTATTACAAAGATAAAACCTTCCTCTATTTATTTTAGAGCAGCTCCATAAATAATATTTCTCACCATGCCAGAACAGCAGCGTGTCAGCCAGGGGCGCTTTGTTCATCTTTATATATATGCAACTTTCCGCTTGTATCTCCCAACACAAGCTGTTCAGCTGGAGAAAATAAAAGCCAACAAGTACATCAGTGTTCACATCCAGCCCATGGATATTAAACACAGTTTAACTCCGATAGTTATTTACCGAATCGTGTCTGCACATCACCAAGACACAACGCACGAGGAAAAAGTGAACCGCTAAATTCCAGGAATGACCGTTGAACATAACTGAGCGAACGCATGAGGGCAGCAAAAAATGGTTATTTCGGTCACTCGTGTGTATAAATAACCGTATAGTTTCAATGTTATAATATCCCCGCTGGGTCATAAACACTATTAAATCATTTCATAGCAATATTCCAAGTTATTTACAAACAGAAACCGGAATAACAGGGAATCTAGGAAGACTAGAGAGGTTTGGCTAGTGATTTAGGCTATGGGCACGTGTGGTTGGAGAAATACAAGCCCAATAGTTTATAAAATATTGCAATGGTTTGGCATGTAAACTTGAGTATACAGAAATGAATGTGGTGACATTTCTAGGTTAAGGTTCCCTTTAACCAACACATAATAGAAATAAAGGTCCCACAGTCAATGCACATTCACATGGTATAAATATTAACCCCCTGTGTACACTCAGCACAACCAAGTAAATATAAATATCCTGTTACAATCAACAGAGCAACAGCAACTGTATTGGAAAGGAAACTCTGTAACTTCCGGCGCGGTGACTTGACGGCGAGAGCGGATAGCGATCTCATTGGCTGAAAGCAATCACGTGTTGGATGGAATCGGTGCTGTAGGTCACGTGTACGGAAAAGATTGAGGTTCATCCGCCTTCACGTTTCTAGTAGCGCTACCGCGTGTTAATGGATCGATCGCAGGAAACTGTCAATGAATGGATGATTGGGTTTAATGCAGTGAAAGGGCCTCCAGCATAGGAATGATAGTAATAATATTAATAACGATGATGATAATAATAATAATAATGATAATAATGAAATAATAACAATAATAATGATAATAACAATAAAATAATAATAATAATGATAATAACAATAATAATAATAATAATGATAATAATAATAATAATAATAAATAATAAATAATGATAATAATAATAATGATAATAATAAAAAATAAGATAATAATAATATAATATAATAATATAATAACAATAATAATATATAATGATAATAATAATGATAATAATAATAATGTAATAACAATAATGATAATAATAATAATGATATAATAATAATAATAATATAATTCTAATGATAATATTAATAATATAATAAAATAATGATAATAATAGATGTATAATAATAATAATTTAATAATGATAATAATAATGATAAATAAGATAATAATAATGATAATAATAATAATTAATAATAATAATAATATAATGAAATAACGATAATGAAAATTAATACACAAATAATGATAATTATTATTGTTATTGTCATTAGTATTGTTATTATCATTATTGTTATTATCATTATTATTATTATTTATTATCTTATTGTTATATCATTATTATTATTATTGTTATTATCATTATGTTATTATTATGTTATTATAATTATCATTATTAGTGATTATCGTTATTATATTATTATCGTTATTATGTTATTATCATTATTATTGTTATTATCATATATAATAATAATGATAATAACAATAATAATAAAACGATAATAACTAATAATGATAATAACAATAATAATGATATAACGATAACAATAATAATGCTAATATATAACAATAAAATGATGATAATGATAGGTAGAGTAGTGAAGGTTCTCATTATCCAAGACAAGGGGATCTGGTAGTGTCGGTGGGGGTTCTTGCCTCCTCTGGGTATGCTGAGTAGAGATGGACACAAAACGAACTTGAACTCGAGTCGAACTTTATGACGAACTCAAACTCTTCAAACTAGATTGTTTTCTGGACTCGCGGCTGTATTTTCGATAATCATCGAATTTAAGGGTTCGTAACCCTCAAACAAAGAATTTATGGTTCTATTTTCGCTAACCCTTGAAAGTATTGTTCGGTAACCTCAAAAATATTGTTGTTATCGGGAACCCTCAAATTTATGGTTTTATTTCGATAACCCTCGAAAGTATCTGTTCGATTTCAGTAACCCTCGAATTTATGGCTCTATTTCGGTAACCCTCAAAAGTATAGTTTGTTTCGGTAACCTTGAATGTTATGGTTTATTTCGGTAACCCTCGAATGGGTTACCCGCTTGTGTTTAACCCTTTCCCTGCCACAGATCGTATATTCACGATTGTGCAGAGAATGTTTAACTGCCACAGATCGTGAATATACGCTGTGGCTTCCCCTTTAAAAATGAAAAAACACCGCGCGCTAGGGCGACCCGGGGGCAGCATTCAGCGCCCCCTATCCCCTCGACCCCCCTCGGTTGTGTCCAAATCCGAGGGGGGGATCGGGAGTTAGCTTACCTTTTCTGCCGTGACCGCATAGTATAGCAGCACGGTCCCACGTGGAGTCCAAGGAGGAAGCGGAAGGGAGACCCGGTGACGTACGGAGTTCCTCCTTCACCGGGGTCTCCCTTGAAGTGGTAGGAGACTGCCCCTGGTGGTCTAGTTGAGGTACTGCAGCTTGATCTCAATTGATCATGCTGCAGTACCTAGTATAGAAAAGCTGTCAAGCTGCCAGCTTTTCTATACATTTGTGAATGGAACTCAAAGTTCCATTCACAAATAGGATTTTTTCTAAGTCTTTGCTACTTAGCGAAGACTTAGAAAAAAAATGGGGACAGAGATCAATATCTTTGCCAATGAATGAAAAATCACTTCCTGGAAAATGATTTCCGGGAAGTGATTTTTCCGATCGGATTTCGAATTGGAAAACGGGCATTATGCCCGTATTCCAAGTTCGGTATCATTCCCTAGATGATCTGATGATTATCTTTGGAATGATCGGGGGAAAAAAAAGGGGAAATACACACAAAAAAATTCTTAAAGTGATACACACACCCTTTTTTTTTTTACCTAAAAATATAATTTAGAAAAAAAAGTGTGTCTTCCAAGCTCCCCAATGTCCCCAGTGATATCGGTTAAAGAAACGCGGATACTTATTTGTTCGATTTCAAGGGAAACTAAGCCTATATTTTATAAGGAAATTTTGCAGAGGACCAAATAAAGACGTATTGAATTTTAGGATAGTAAAGTGTGCAAAAACGTGTGGGACTCTCCATACTAACGACTTCACTAAAATACCACTAAAAGGGGAGGAGTGTGAGGTGTGTGGGGGGTGGGTTGTGGCGTTTTTAAAAATTTTTCTTGTAACTGCACTTTAAATGCGTCCCATTTGAGCTAGTTGGTGGCCTCGTCTCTGTTTGCACCCCGCAAATGGCACACCGTTTGATTAGGACATGTGGAGATTGCATTTAGTGGGTTTTTTTGCTGGTCAAGGGGGTTTAGGTAGGATTTCAACCCTTGAATCATCTCATTTTATTTTTCACAAAATCTCGTAAAAACACCGAGTTCTTTGGATCGCTGGGTCTGGAATTCTTATGCATGTATGAAAGCATGGCACCGGAACGTAGCTGAAGGCGTTGTAGATTCCAAAAATATATAGTTTGTGGAGGGAATTTCCATGTTTCGGGAGCTGTTTCCTTAGAAAAGGTTAGGCTGTTCAAATTACAGAGCACTTTGATATTTTCTTGTAATTACCACTGGTGCATGCGTCCCATTTGAGCTAGTGGTGGCCACGTCCTGTGTGAATCCACGCATATGGCATACCGTTTGATTCAGGGATTTGGAAGATTGATAATTGACAAGTTTTTTTACATGACATGGAAAATTGCCATGATTTTTAACTTTGAATTGTATTTTATAAATTTTTCCTGAAAATCTGGTAGAAAGGGAATTGTACACAAAACTGCACCCACATTGGTGGTATGCAAAAGAATCACACCATTGTGTAGCTGAAGGTGTGTAGGTCAAGATATTAAGTTTGGGGGGTATTTCTAATATAGAGGGGTGTTTAGTCTGACAAATCTGAAAAGTTGCTGTAATTGGGCCACTGTTATTGGCTCACTTTGTGGCTAGTTGATTCCACGTTTGCGTGTGTACCATACATAGGGCATACCGTTTGATTCAGAACATTTGGGAGATTGATATTTGGTAACTTTTTTTTACATTCCTTGGGGTTTTGGCATGATTTCTACCTTTGAAGTTGTTTTTGTTCATTTTTCAGACAAATGCGAACTTCTACGAAGAACTGCGCCCACACCATTGATTGTATGAATGAACAAACTACAGCGTTACGTAGCTGAAGGTATGTAGATTCGAGAATATATAGTTTTGCGGGGGTATTTCCAAGTTAGAGGGGTGTTAGTTTGGGAAATCTGGGAAAATGCTGTTATTGCTCACTGCGCATTGTTTTACATTTTGACTAGTCGCTTCCACGTCAGTGTGTGTAACCACACATATGGCACACGTTTGATTCAGGACATTTAGGAGATTGATATTTGGTAAGTTTTTTTTACATTACATGGGGTTTTGGTGTGATTTTGTAACTTGAAATGTATTTCTCTATTTTTCCAGAAATTGTGTGAAATGCGAAATTTACGAAGAACTGCGCCCACACCATTGAGTATGAATGAACGAACTACAGTGCTACATAGCTGAAGGTGTTTAGATTTCAGGAATAATAGTTTGTGGGGGGTATTTCTGAGTTATCAGGGGTTTTGTGGAAAAAACTTGCAGACTGTCCAAATTCGGAGTTGGCTAAATATTTTCGCTGTTTCTGAGCCATCGTGCATTGTCTCACTTTGTGGCTTTTCGCTTCCACGGCCGCATGTGTAACCACACATATGGCATACCTTTGATTCAGGACATTGGGAGATATGATATTTAGTAACTTTTTTTTAGATTCCATCAGGTTTTGGCATGATTTCTACCTTTTGAAGTTGTTTTTGTTCATTTTTTCAGGAAAGTGCGAACTTCTACAAAGAACTGCGCCCACACCATTGATGGTATGAATGAACAAACTACAGCTTAATAGCTGAAGGTGTGTAGATTTCAGTAATATATAGTTTGTGGGGGGTTATTTCTAAGTTACGGGGGGTTTTTGTGGAAAAAACTGCAGACTGTCCAAATCAGAGGTGGCTAAATATTTTCGCTGTTTCTGGCCATCGTGCATTGTCTCACTTTGTGGCTTTTCGCTTCCACGTCCGCGTGTGTAACCACACATATGGCATAACCGTTTGATTCAGGACATTTGGGAGATTGATATTTAGTAACTTTTTTTAGATCCATCAGGTTTTGGCATGATTTCTACCTTTTGAAGTTGTTTTGTGTCATTTTTTCAGAAAAGTGCGAACTTCTACGAAGAACTGCGCCCACACCATTGATGGTAGAATGAACAAACTACAGCGTTACATAGTGAAGGTGTGTAGATTTCAGGAATATATAGTTTGTGGGGGTTATTTCTAAGTTACGGGGGTGTTTTGTGGAAAAAAACTGCAGACTGTCCAAATTCGGAGTTGGCTAAATATTTTCGCTGTTTTGAGCCATCGTGCATTGTCTCACTTTGTGGCTTTTCGCTTCCACGTCCGCATGTGTAACACACACATATGGCTACCGTTGATTCAGGACATTTGGGGAATTGATATTTGGTACCTTTTTTTACATTCCATGGGGTTTTGACTGATTTCGACCTTTTTGAACGTTGTTTGATGTTCATTTTTTTTTAAAATCTGGTAAAGTGACAACTTCTACGAAGAACTGCGCCCCACACCATGATGGTATGAATGAACGAACTACAGCGTTTACATAGCTGAAGGTGTGTAGATTTCAGGAATATATAGTTGTGGGGGGGTATTTTTGAGTTGGGGGGGTGTTTTGTGGAAAAACTGCAGACTGTTCAAATACAAAAACTGGCTAATTTTTTTTTTGCTGCTACTGACATTGGCACTGGTCACGCTCTGGGTTAGTGGTAGCCATGTCTCTCGGTACACCCATGAATGTGGATTACCGTTTTATTCGGGAGGGGTTAGGCTTCATATTTGAGATGCGTTTGAACTTTCCTCCACAGTTTTTAGCTGAAATTCGCATTTGATTGTCCTGATTTTACAGTTGAGAAAAAAAGGAAAATGTGAGAAAGTAACTTACAATTGACGAAGAGCTGCGGTCGCGGTATCTGCATTTTGATCGAAACTTACCTCACTCGTAAAATCCTGCGAGTGTGTAGTTTTAAAAATATCTCAATTGGGGGGATATTGTAGATAATTTGGTAGATATTTATGTAACTGTCAGTAGTGTGGTTACACATTTTAATTGGTGTAATTCTAGGAGTGCATTTAGTTTGGGGGGGTCTCCTGTACAGGAACGTCGGGTACCTACCTATATCTGGTATGTGTACTAGGGAGTATCTGAGCTTTTGAAACAGTAAGTTTTTGTGTGTAACCTTAAGATAACTATAAGTAAAAATGGGAAAAACCATGAAAATTTGCAAATTTTATTTTTTTTACATATTTACCCATAATTCCAGTAAAATTTCCAGAAAAGTTACAAAATTTGTTACCATATTAAAGTAGACTTTGTGCTGAAAAAAACATGTTAATATTCCTGATTTACTGCAAGGTTTCCTACTGTAAAATAGTCTAAAGCGATAAGGACAAAATCCTGAAAATTCTTCTGGCAGTTAACGCAAAAAAAAAAATGAAATATCCTGGCGCAGTGAAAGGGTTATAGGGTATGTCCATCAAAAAATTAACTTTCTGTTTACATGAAGAACAGAGGTAAATGCACTAATCTTGCAGGAGAACTTACCGGGATCGTTCCAGCGCTGACAGAGCCACAGCCAAAATCCCCGACGCCTCTCCAGTCCTTTGCACTGTGCTAAAGAGTGGAAGCGTTAGGGATTTCGGCTGCGGCTCTGTCAGCCCTGGAACGATCCCGGTAAGTTCTCCTGCAAGATTCACTGAAGATCATTCCTAGGCCCCATAGAATATAATATTATCTGCACACTGGCATACATTATAAACATAGAAAAGATAATCAATGCACATTCCTGGGCCCCATACAATATCATATATCTGCACACTGGCATACATTATAAGCATAGAAAGATAATCAATGCACATTCCGGGCCCCATAAAATATCTATCATGCACATGGCATACATTATAAACATAGAAAAAATTATCAATGCACATTCCTGGGCCCCATACAATATATCTGCACATGGCATACATTATAAACATAGAAAAGATAATCATGCACATTCCTAGGCCCCATACAATATCAATATACTGCACATGGCATACATTATAAACATAGAAAAGAATCAATGCACATTCTGGGCCCCATACAATATATCTACCACATAGCATACATTATAAACATAGAAAAGATAATCATGCACATTCCTGGGCCCCATCATATCACATTATCTGCACAATGGCATACTTATAAACATAGAAAAGATAATCAATACACATTCCTAGGCCCATAGAATATCATTATTGCACACTGGCATACATATAAACACAGAAAAGATAATCAATGCACATTCCTGGGCCCCATACAATATCATATCTGCACACTGGCATACTTTATGCAGATAATATGATATTGTATGGGGCCTAGGGATGTGCATTGATTATCTTTTCTATGTCTATAATGTATGCCACTGTGCAGATGCATTGATATTGTATGGGCCCGGAATGTGCATGGATTATCTTTTCTATGTTTAAATGTATGCCAGTGTGCAGTTATGATATTGTATGGGGCCCAGGAATGTGCATTGTTATCTTTTCTATGTTTATAATGTATGCCAGGTGTGCAGATAATATGATATTGTATGGGGGCTAGGAATGTGCATTGATTATCTTTTCTCTGTTATATTATACATATCTATTACTGTTATACAGTAATATGATATTGTATGGGGCCTAGGAAGGGCATTGATACTTTTCTATGTTTATATATATATACAGATATGATATTGTATGGGGCCTGGAATGTGGCATTGATTATCTTTCTATGTATATAATGTATGCCAGTGTGCAGATATATATTGTATGGGGCCCAGGAATGTGCATGATTATCTTTTCTATGTCTATAATGTATGCCACTGTAGATATGATATGTATGGGGCCCAGGAAGTGGCATGGATTATCTTTTCTATGTTATAATGTATGCCAGTGTGCAGTTATATTGTAGGGGCCCAGGAATGTGCAATGATATCTTTTCTATGTTTATAATGTATGCCAGTGTGCAGATAATATGATATTGTATGGGGCTGGAATGTGCATTGATTATCTTTTCTATGTTTATTATATATAGATATACTGTATATACAGATATGATATTGTATGGGGCCTAGGAATGTACATTGATTATCTTTTCTATGTTATATATATATAGATATACTGTATATACAGATATATGATAGTATGGGGCCTAGGAATGTGCATTGATTATCTTTTCTATGTTATATATTATACTGTATATACAGATATGTATTGTATGGGGCCCAGGAATGTGCATTGATTATCTTTTTCTTTGTTTATAATGTATGCCAGTGTGCAGATAATATGATATTGTATGGGGCCCAGGAATGTGCATGATTATCTTTTCTATGTTTATAAGTGTATCCAGTGTGCAGATAATATGATATTGTATGGGGCCTAGGAATGTGCATTGATTATCTTTTCTATTGTTTAATGTATGCCAGTGTGCAGATAATATGATATGTATGGGGCCTAGGAATGTGGCATTGATTATCTTTTCTATGTTATAATGTATGCCAGTGTGCAGATAATATGATATTGTATGGGGCTAGGAATGTGCATTGATTATCTTTTCTATGTTATAATGTATGCCAGTGTGCAGATAATATGATATTGTATGGGGTTTAGGAATGTGCATGATTATCTTTTCTAGTTTATATATACATATATATATAATGTATTACAGATAATATGATATTGTTGGGGCCTAGGAATGTGCATTGATTATCTTTTCTAGTTTATATATATAGATATACTGTATATACAGATATGATATTGTATGGGGCCCAGGAATGTGCATTGATATCTTTTCTATGTTGTATAATGTATGCCAGGTTGCAGATATGATATTGTATGGGGCCTAGGAATGTGCATTGATTATCTTTTCTATGTTTATAATGTATGCCAGTGTGCAGATATATGATATTGTATGGGCTCAGAAATGTGCATTGATTATCTTTTCTATGTTTATAATGTATGCCAGTGTGCAGATAATATGATATGTATGGGGCCAGAATGTGCATTGATTATCTTTTCTATGTTTTAATGTATGCCAGTGTGCAGATAATATGATATTGTAGGGGCCCAGGAAGTGCATTGATAATCTTTTCTATGTTTATAATGTATGCCAGGTGCAGATAATATTGTATGGGGCCCAGGAATGTGATTGATTATCTTTTCTATGTTTATATGTATGCCAGTGTGCAGATATGATATTGTATGGGGCCCAGGAATGTGCATTGATTATCTTTTTATGTTTATAATGTATGCCAGTGTGCAAGATAATTTATATGTATGGGGCCCAGGAATGTGCATTGATATTCTTTTCTATGTTATAATGTTAGCCAGTGTGCAGATAATATGATATTGTATGGGGCCCAGGAATGTGCATTGATTTTCTTTCTATGTTATAATGTATGCCAGTGTGCAGATAATATGATATTGTATGGGGCCTAGGAATGTGCATTGATTATCTTTTCTATGTTTATAATGATGCCAGTGTGCAGATAATATGATATTGTATGGGGCCCAGGAATGTGCATTGATATCTTTCTATGTTTATAATGTATGCCAGTGTGCAGATAATATGATATTGTATGGGGAACAAGAATGTTACTTCCCCTTTATAAAGACATCCTTCCTTCTCATTTATGTTGCCGTTACGGGGATTCTGCCTTCCCACAAGGTATTTCAGCAGATCCAGATGTATAGCAGGAGAAGGATGCTGCATACAAACTAGCTCGTCAATGGCTCCATAGTGTATTGACTGGCTGAGAATCGGTTCTATTCCTCATCTTACAATAATTAGTAGATTAAAGATACAGAACATGGGAATGGCTCATGAAAATAATCTTCACATTATTTCAAAGTTCCAGAAAGTAGACAATATTACACAACGGGAGGAGAAGGAAGACAAAAGTGGAATGTCTCGGTGTAGGAGGGTAGACAATGCACTCAGCGACGTTGTAATAAACGCTAGTGAACTCTACTAGTCTCATTTGATGCAAAGGGAAAAACACACCACAGTCGAAGAGGAGGGTCAACAGAACAACTTGAAATCAGAGAATGAAGCGGTAATGGTCCAATCTGGATAGTGGACTAGTGTCGTCTGTGTAAATTGTCCACCTGGATGGTGGACTGTGTCTGTCTGGTTAATTGTCCATCTGATTGGAGACAACAGTGAAGAGGCCGGAATGGGAGCCGTTTCCACAAACCATGTCACAGCCATCCCTGTAAAACTGTCCTGTTAAAAGATCAAAATTCTCTCCTAAAGAAAGGTCTTAAATACAAAAACCAAGCCAGGGTCTCATATTTATGCCTCAGAGGCCATGGTCTCGACTCGCCATTTTCCTTGGATGACTCTTTCATTTCTATGTCACTTGGTGGAGAAAGTTCTTGGGGAGTTTTCCTGGCCTCTCCTAAAGGAAAAACAAATCGACACAAAATTACAAGTTATTACCCTAAAATGAAAAATGATGTAACGCTATAGGTACAGGCTGTATAGAAATGACATACTGACCTGGTCCTACCGTATTGGGAAGATTGCTCAAGCTTACATGTGGCAGCAGCAGCACCAAACCAAGCCCTTTTTGGAGACCTTAATTAGGACCTTCTGGACTGGGTTTCCCTTACCTAGTTAGGACTTCTGGACTGGGGTTCCCTTTACCCAGTTAGGACCTTCTGGACTGGGGTTCCCTTTACCCAGTTAGGACCTTCTGGACTGGGGTTCCCCTTTACCTAGTTAGGACCTTCCGGACTGGGTTCCCTTTACCGTAGGACCTTCGGACTGGGGTTCCCTTTACCTAGTTAGGACCTTCCGGACTGGGTTTCCCTTTACCTAGTAGGACCTTCCGACTGGGTTTCCCTTACAGTTAGGACCTTCGGACGGGTTTCCCTTTACCTAGTTAGACCTTCCGGACTGGGTTTCCCTTTACCTGTTAGGACCTTCCGGACTGGGTTTCCTTTACCTAGTTAGGACCTTCCGGACTGGGTTTCCCTTTACCTAGTGTAGGACCTTCCGGACTGGTTTCCCTTTACCTAGTAGGACCTTCCGGACGGGTTCCTTACCAGTTAGGACCCTTCCGACTGGGTTTCCCTACTTAGGACCATCTGGACTGGGTTTCCCTTTACCTAGTTAGGACCATCTGGACTGGGTTTCCCTTTACCTAGTTAGGACCATCTGGACTGGGGTTCCCTTTACCTAGTTAGGACCTTCTGGACTGGGGTTCCCTTTACCTACTTAGGACCATCTGGACTGGGTTTCCCTTTACCTAGTTAGGACCTTCTGGACTGGGTTTCCCTTTACCTAGTTGGACCTTCTGGACTGGGTTTCCCTTTACTAGTTAGGACCATCTGGACGGGTTTCCCTTTACCTAGTTAGGACCTTCTGGACTGGGGTTCCTTTACCCAGTTAGGACCATCTGGACTGGGTTTCCCTTTACCCAGTTAGGACCTTCTGGACTGGGTTTCCCTTTACCCAGTTATGACCTTCTGGACTGGGTTTCCCTTTACCTAGTTAGGACCTTCCGAACTGTGGTTTCTATGATGTGGTTGAAAGGCTTTTCTTTCTTGTGATCACAGTATTGAATAGTACAGATAGTACAATATTGTGTGGAGCCTAGGAATGTACATTGATTATCTTTTCTTTGTTATAATATAGTAAATGATTTATTCCCTACTGTAAATTATAAGGATATTAGAGGAGTTCTGGGTCTATATAATAACAAAAACAGAAAGCCCACACAGAATAAAACCACCAAAAAACACACGAACAAGACACAGACTGAGTTATACAGGGAACTCGGGTACCACCCATGTATTATAAGGGATAATGTATCCCCTACTGAATTATAAGGATATTAGAAGTCACTTGAGGAGTTCTGTGTCTATATAAAGGTACAAGGACACAGACTGAGTTATACAGGGAACTCGGGTACCACTCATGTATTATAAAGAGTAATGTATCCCTACGTAAATTATAAGGATATTAGAAGTCACTGAGGAGTTCTGTGTCTATATAAAGAGTACAGGACACAGACTGAGTTTTATACAGGGAACTCTGGGTACCACTCATGTATTATAAAGATAATGTATCCCCTACTGTAAATTATAAGGATATTAGAAGTCACTGAGGAGTTCTGTGTCTATATAAAGGTACAAGGACACAGACTGAGTTATACAGGGAACTCTGGGTACCACTCATGTATTATAAGGATAATGTATCCCCTACTGTAAATTATAAGGATACCAGTTACCCCCCTGCGGCATAGAGCACTCCTGGCACCCAATGATGGAGGCTACCATGCCAGTTACCTTGCTCTCCTGTTGTGCCAACCTTTGGAACATGTTGGCATAGATTCTTTTCTCTCGCTCAGATTGCTGGCGTATACGTTGCTGGCATTGTGCTAACTGGGAACGAGCTGCCTTGTTGGCTGGGTACAGTTGCAGAACCTTCATGAAGTCGTCCCTTGCAGGCTCCAAATCATTTACCCCCATGTAGGCTTCCCCTCGGCGGAAAAGACCCTTCTCGTTCTTGGAGTCCAGTTCTAGGGCCTGAGAAGGCAGAGACAAAAATGAGTTTCCTAGCCAGCAAAAACACCCCAATGTGTTACGGTGCCCCCCTTACTTTGTTACAGTGATCCAGTGCTCCTCGGTGCTCTCCCAGCTTGAGGTGACAAGCAGCCAGGTTAAGGGAAGCTGCCAAAATGAGGGATTTAGCCTTATTGTCCTCTTCTTTAGACAGGCCAGACTCATGCTCCAGCCATTGTATAATCTTCTTGTACTGAATAACCGCCTGGCGATAACGATGATCCTACAGCGTGAGAAATGGCAATTACCAATATGGATCTTAACCTAATGGCCAAATCACTGCAGACAAAGCTCCTACACAAGTTTATCTAGCCAAAAGTGAGGCAATTAGGATGAATTCCCACCAATCCTCAACCGGCTTTTTTTCTCCCTCCTTTGACCTTCCTATCCCTTGTTCTTTAGCTCTGGGAATTTTACTTTTTAAAGAGGGCGGGACACAACTCGTCTGTAAAGAACTGTCAATCACCCAGCCCCTCCCCTGGCACACTTCATGTAGAAACTATCCATTCCAATAAGTAAAGCTTATTTCTCTGTCACCACATGGCTAAATGATTCAGCATTAAGATCAGGAAAGGTAATAATCATTATCTGTTACTCTGTGCTCTTTCTGTGCAGATACACCCAATCCTGCAGTTAGCTGCTGTCTGTGTTACTGAAGTCCCAATGTAGCACTGTACCTAAAGAAATCAATTACAAAGCCCCCCCCCCACACACACCTTCAAACGCCTAGAGCTTTTTTACTTTCACTATGACACACAATCACTGGGTGAATCCTATTGGCTGTAAGGGGCACAGATCATCTCCACTGCACATGCTACACACTCTAGCTGTGCCTCAGTTTTGGGAGGGGGTGGAGACAGAGAGGAGACATGATACTAACTAGGAGTGAGCTGAACAGGACATGAGAAGATCTGACGGAACACAGAGCTAAAAGGGACCAAGTTCCTGACAGCACTAAAAATATAGAAAATAATAAATAAGTCATTGTCTCGGTTTAGTGTCCCTTTTATCCGGTTATCGTGGGTTTACTTTGCAGGGCTGCACCGTTTTCATTGAACAGAGGCATTACCCTAACCCTGGCGCCATTTCCTTCCAGGTTCCTACGATGCAGTAAATGTCGCCAAGTGATTACCGGGAAGGCAAGAGGAGCGCCGAGAATGAAGAATCTTTATAATTCAGGAAGCACCATGACTAAGCCTGTCATACCGGTTACCAAACACAAACCAAATGTACCTGTCTGGCAGCCAATGGATATTCACCATCAGGAGAGAACCACTGAGAAAGCAAAACGTGATCCATGGCGCCTTTGGGTAAAGATCCGGTTTATTAGGAGATGGATTAGTGATAATAGTCAAGGAGGGTGTGTCCAGGATCCTCCAGGGACCAACCCAGGGGAACGTTGTCCCTGAATTCTGGTCAAATAAAACCCTTAACATTTACCTTGAAATACTGGGTTCCCCGATCTTTCACTAGGACCCCCTGTTCAAGCTTCTCCTCTGCATTCATCTCCCAGGACTCTTTAGCCTAAACAAACACAGACAAACTGCCATAGTCACAGACAAGACATTGTAAAATTGTCTAACAGTTACATAGTGACATAGTATTGGAGGTTATATAAAGACATACGTCCATCTAGTCCAACCTTTATACCCTACCCATAATGTCTGTATAACAGTTACATAGTAACATAGTATTGGAGGTTGTATAAAGACTTACGTCATCTAGTCCAACCTTTATACCCTACCCATGTCTGTATAACAGTTTACAATAACATAGTAATTGGAGGTTGTATAAGACATATACGTCCATCTAGTCCAACCTTTAGTACCCTACCCATAATGTCTGTATAACATTTCATAGTAACATAGTATTGGAGGGTTGTATAAAGACTTACTTCCATCTAGTCTCCAACTTTATCCCTACCCAGTCCTGTATAACAGTTACATAGTAACATAGTATTGGAGTTTGTATAAAATAACTGTCCATCTAGCCCAACTTTATAACCCTACCCATAATGTCTGTATAACATTTACATAGTAACATAGTATTGAGGTGTATATACATACTTCCGTCCTATCTAGTCCAACCTTTACCCTACCCATAAATGGTCTGTAACATTTACATAGTAACATAGTATTGGAGGTTGTATAAGAACATACGTCCATCTAGTCCAACCTTATACCCTACCATAATGTCTGTACAACCAGTTACATAGGATCATAGTATTGGAGGTTGTATAAAGACATACGTCCGTCTAGTCCAACCTTTATACCCTAACCCATACTGTCTGTATAACAGTTACATAGTACACATATTATTGGAGGTTGTATAAGACACATACGTCCCATCAGTCCACCTTTATACCCTACCCATAATGTCTGTTAACGTTACCTAGTAACATAGTATTGGAGGTTGATAAAGACATACTTCCATCTAGTCCAAAACTTTATCCCTACCCATATGGCTGTCAAAACAGTTACATAGTAACATAGTATTTTATCTTTTAAAGAAACAGTATCAGCTCCAAAGTCTAAATGAGAAATGTCCACACTGACCTTTTCAAAGCTCTTTAGTTTGATGTGATAATGTAGCTCTGCCCCAGGGGGGATGTGGAACTGCTCACTGCCAGTACTGCCAAACCCATACCTAGGAGAGAGGAAAGTCATTACACAGCATTCATGGCCGCACCCCCCCCCCCCCCCCACACACATTGCCAGGATAATGACCGCACAATGTGCCATGCCAATCTAAAGGGGAGGAAACCCAGTAATTATTAAAGACTCAGCTTCTCTCTATCTGCGCAGTTTTACTGTTATTTTTGGAGAAGAGGATTTCCAAGAATGATTGAGAACACTGTGGTGCCCCCATATAAATAAGACTGTGGCGCCCCCGTATTAATAAGACTGTGGCGCCCCCGTATTAATAAGACTGTGGCGCCCCCGTATTAATAAGACTGTGGCGCCCCTGTATTAATAAGACTGTGGCGCCCCCGTATTAATAAGACTGTGGCGCCCCCGTATTAATAAGACTGTGGCGCCCCCGTATTAATAAGACTGTGGCGCCCCCGTACTAATAAGACTGTGGTGCCCCATATTAATAAGACTGTGGTGCCCCATATTAATAAGACTGTGGCGCCCCCGTATTAATAAGACTGTGGTGCCCCATATTAATAAGACTGTGGTGCCCCCGTATTAATAAGACTGTGGCGCCCCTCGTATTAATAAGACTGTGGCGCCCCCGTATTAATAAGACTGTGGTGCCCCATATTAATAAGACTGTGGCGCCCCCGTATTAATAAGACTGTGGCGCCCCCGTATTAATAAGACTGTGGTGCCCCGCACCCGTTTAATAAGACTGTGGCTCCCCCGTATATATGAAGACGTTGGTGCCCCCGTGTAATAAGGACTGTGGTGCCCCCGTATTAAAGCTTGTGGTGCCCCGTTGATAAACTGGTGCTGTGGCCCCGTATTAATAAGAACTTGGTCCCCCCCGTATTAATAAAGTACTGTGGGTGCCCCCGTATTAATAAGACGCTGTGCCTATTAATAGCACGCTTATTGTTGACGTGGTGCCCCTATTATAAGACTGTTTGCCCCCGTATTAATAAGACTGTGGTGCCCCCGTATTAATAAGACTGTGGTCGCCGCCCCGTAATTAATACGACTGTGGTGCCCCCGTATTAATGACTGTGGGCCCCCGTATGAATAAGACTGTGGCGCCCCCGTATTAATCAGAACTGTGGTGCCCGTATTAGAAGACTGTGGTGCCCGCTATTAAAGACTGTGGGCCCCCCGTATTATAAGACTGTGGCCGCCCCCGTATTTATAAGACTGTGGCGCCCCCCCGTATTATAAGACTGTGGTGCCCTCGTATTATAAGATGTGTGGTCGCCCCCGTATTAATAAGACGTGTGGCGCCCCCGTATTAAATAGACTGTGGCGCCCCCCGTATTAATAAGACTGTGGCGCCCCCCGTATTAATAAGACTGTGGTGCCCTCGTATTAATAAGACTGTGGTGCCCTCTCTATTAATAAGACTGTGGTGCCCTCCGTATTAATAAGACTGTGGTGCCCCGTATTATAAAGCTGTGGCGCCCCCCGTATTAATAAGACTGTGGCGCCCCCGTATTAATAAGACTGTGGTGCCCTCGTATTAATAAGACTGTGGTGCCCCCTATTAATAGACTGTGGGCCCCCTATTAAATAAGACGTGTGCCCCCGTATTAATAGACTGTGGCGCCCCACCCGTATTAATAGACTGTGGTGCCCCTCGTATTAATAAGACTGTGGTGACCCTCGTATTAATAAGACTGTGGCGCCCCCATATTAATAAGACTGTGGACGCCCCCGTATAATAAGACTGTGGTGCCCTCCGTATTATAAGACTGTGGTGCCCCGTATTAAGATGTGGTGCCCCCCGGTATTCATAATACTGTGTGAGCAGTAGCCATGTGACTGAGTGACCCCATTTGTAATATCTTCATTAAATGCAACATTGACCATGAACCCACGTCGCATGGGACGTTCCCACAGCCCTCTGGTAATTACAGTGAGGTCACTGGGTTACTCACTTTGGTTTAATATATACAATGGCTTCCTCTGCCTTTTCCGATTTGGCTGAATTGCGTTTCTCACACCAGGGGGGACCCCAAGACCCTCTCCTTCCACTACTTCAAACGGCAAATCTCTCTCCGTCAAGATTCGCTCATTGTGGGACCCTCGCAGATGACTTGGAGGAACACAAGACAAATAGATCACATGATCCCCTGCATGTAAACGTGTCCTAACGGTTACTTCTAATGTACGTTGTACGAGGATAACTACCTGGGCAGGGGTCGGTTGATTATTTCTACCTCCAATATCATTTTGTTAAGGAGCCGCAGCACCAACAGTCTTTCATGTGCCAGGTTATCCTGGACTATTCTGTATTAAAGATCGTGCTGAAGCCAGGAGGAAGACTGGCAGAATCAGTTTCTATGGGCTGATGCTCCTCACAGAAATAATAAACAGAAACCAGTCCTAATCCCTCGCCTTATTAGGTGTATGTACGGGCCTCGTCCCCCCCCGCGGTGCCGCCTCTACGGGCTCCGCCCCCACGGTGCGCCTCTACGGCTCCACCCCCGCGGTGCGTCTCTACGGGCTCCATCCCACTGTTACTTCTCTATGGGCTCCATCCCACTGTACTCTCAATGGGCTCCATCCCACTTAAGTACCTCTCTCTCTATGGGCTCCATCCCACTTTACGCTCTATGGGCTCCATCCCACTGTACGTCTCTATGGGCTCCATCCCACTGTACCTCTATGGGCTCACCCCGTTCTCTCTAGGGCTTCGTCCCACTGTACGTCTCTATGCTCCGTCCCACTGTACGTCTCTATGGGCTCGTCCACTGTACGTCTCTATAGCTCAGCCCTGTACGTCCTAAGGCTCGTCCTACTGTAGGTCTCTATAGGCTCCGTCCTACTGTACGTCTCTATAGGCTTCCGTCCTACTGTACGTCTCTATAGGCTCCTCCTACTGTACCTCTCTATAGGCTCCGTCCTACTGTACGTCTCTATAGCGCCTACTGCGTCTCTATACCGTCCTACTGTACGTCTCTATAGGTCTCCGTCCTAACTGTCCGTCTCTATAGGCTCCGTCCTAACTGTAACGTCTCTATAGGGCTTCCGTCCTACTGTACGTCTCTATAGGACTCCGTCCTACTGTAACGTCTACTATATGCTCCGTCCTACTGTACGTTCAAGTTTAATTTTACTGTACATATGTATGTATAACTGTATGTCTGTTCCTATAACAATACGAGCAGCCAGGAAGACACCAAATTGAATAACCTTCTACCCCACCCCAGGACTCACTTTCTACTATTGCAACCCTCATTGGGCTTAGAGTAACACCCTCGCCCTTCACTATGTATCTGCGATGATCCTCCTCCTATCTTCATCTGGGGACAGATCTTCACCTTGGAAATCAAACAGCTCCACCTAGTGGGACAGACACACGTACAGATATTTCCTACAATGGTAAAGCTGCAGGAAGGAAGATATTAAGGGACTTGGTATCACCTGCTCCTGTTTGCCATAAAGGAATCCCTATCACAGTACGGAAATTCACCGCAGATCAGGTCTTTGCATTGGGTTGAATGGGGCAACAATGATACAATAGGGAAATAACCTCAAATCCCATCACGCATTGGTTGGGTGTATCTTGGCGGACCTTCCTGATGCTTCCATAGGCGTACTCTGGTTTACAGTTCTTGGCAATTTCCCCGACTTTCATGGTTGCTACGGAGGCGTGTCCATGCTTTTATTACCTGACCTGCAGAAGAACATGGGGCCCTAGGATGAATAAAGATTAAAGGCCCCGTCAAGCAAGGGCGAGGGAAACCCCACTGGGCCGGGGCGAGGGAGAACCCCATTAATTTCCCCAGAATGAGGAAGGATGGAACAGAATCGTCAGTAAAAGAGGGAGAAATCTCACCTTTTCCCCAAATCAAATCAAACGTGACATTGTCCTATCCTCTCCTGCTGGAGTCAAACTGGGTCCCATCCATAACCACCCAGTGTACTGACCACTGACTTTATCTCCATACTTGGCATCTCGTTGCCAGTTCCCTCCTTTTATAAGCTGCAGAAAAAAAGAAGAGATCAACTTTAGAGGCAAAATCCTTCATTGAATTAATCAATCAGCCATCGAACCCCCAAATCCAATCAGCCAACGAACCCACCAATTCCAAATCACCCAATCGAAACCCACCAAATTCCAATCAGCCAATCGAAACCCACCAAATTCCAATCAGCCATCGAAACCTAACCAAATTTCCCTCAATCAGCCAATAGAAAAATAGAAAGTTTGCTTACTAGTATATGGCTTATTGTGAGTTGCTATTGAAGGGCAAGTCCACGCCCCCAGCCTGTTATTCAGGTAATCCATTCCCCCTTGCTGCCTTGTATTATACTGGGTAAACACAGTCTCTGGGTACAGTGTGGCCAATGGCTTACTGCTGTTCTAACATGTGATAATTCGTTCAGAATACAGAGTGAACATCAGATGCCACAACAGGGAAGTGGAATGGTGGTTAACACTTTACAATTTGTACTGGAGGTTGAACTTGCCCTTTAAGATTTGCTTGGTTCTTTGGTGCAATTTAAAAGAGGAGCAGAACCTTCCGACTGGGGTTCCCGGACCTAATTAGGACCTTCCGACCGGGGTTCCCTGGACCTAATTAGGACCTTCCGGACCGGGGTTCCCTGGACCTAATTAGGACCTTCCGGACCGGGGTTCCCTGACCTAATAGGTCCTTCCGGACCGGGGTTCCCTGGACCGATTAGGACCTTCCGGACCGGGTGTTCCCTGGACCGAATTAGACCTTCCGGAACGGGGTCCTGGACCAATTAGGACCTTCCGGACCGGGGTTCCCTGGACCGAATTAGGACCTTCCGGACCGGTGTTCCCTGGACCGATAGACTCCGACCGGGGTTCCCTGGACCGATTAGACTTCCGGACCGGGGTTCCCTGGACCGAATTAGGAATTTCCGGACTGGGGTTCCCTGGACCGAATTAGACCTTAACACCACTATAAGCACACACCACACATATCCACACGGGACACGACCCACACACACACGGCACCCCACCACAACACATACCACACACACTACCAATACAAACACACACATGCCCACACACTTACACACAAATCACACATTACATACACGACACACCACAGACATTATACACACAGAGCACCACACACCACCACATTCTACACCACACCACACACACACACCACACAGCCACAACAACCACACCACCATCGATACACACACCAACACCCACCAACACACATTATACACCACCCCACACACCACACATTATACACACAACACCACACATTATACCACACACAACACACCACACATTATACACACACCACACCACATCAGGATACAATACACACACCACCTACCACACATTATACACACACACACCACACTTATACACACACACCACCCACCACACATTATACACACAACCACACACCACACATTATACACACACACCACACATTATACACACACACACCACACCCACATTATCACACACAACCCACACACCACACATTTACACACAAACAACCACACAACCCACATTATACACACACAACCACACCACACATTATACACACACACCACACAAACACCATACCACAACCATCACACACACCACAACGCACACATTATACACACACACACCACACATTACACACACACACACCACACCTTACCACACACACCACACATCACACACACATCACACACACCGACCTTATATCACACCACACCACACAGTTAATACACACACACCCACCCATTAGACACACCACACAACCACACATTATACACACAGCACGCACCATTATCCACACACAACACCACACACCAACACATTATAACACCCACCCACACCCACAACATTATACCACCCACACACCACACACCACACATTATACACACACACCACACAATTATACACACACACCACACACCACACATTATACACATACACACCACACACCCACATTATACCACCACCACACACCACACATTATCCACACACCAGACAAACATTATACACACACACCACACACCACACATTACACACACACCACACATTCCACACACCACACACCCACAACATTATACACACACACACCCACACACCACACACCACACTTATACACACACACACCCCCATTATACACACACACCCACCCTTAATACACACCACCCCACCATTAACTCACACACCACACCCCACACACAATTATATCACACACACCACACATATCCACACCCAACCACCACCACCATATCACCCAGCCACACATTATACACACAACACCACACACCATACACCCAACCCCACACTTATACAACACCACACACCACACCACCACACTTACACACACACACACCACACATTACAACACCCACCCCCACACAACCACACAACCACACATTATACACACACACAACCACACATTATACACCACACACCCACACATGTACACACACACCCACACATTATCCAAACACCCACCACACATTATACACACCACACCACACATATACCACACACACCACACCTTCTACACACACACCACACATTATACACACACACCACAATTATACACCACACACACACACCCACACATTATACCACACACACATCCACACACACACCCACACTTATACACACACACCACAACCCACACCACACATTATACACACACACCACACACCACCCATTATACACACCCACCACACCCACACACACATTCTACCACAAACCACCACACACCACTCATTAGAAACACAAAAACACCACACACCACACATTCTACACACACCACCACACATTATAACCACACCACACATTATACACCACACCACACATTTCACACACACACACATTATAGGCACACCACCCACACACCACACATTATACACACACACCCACACCATACACACACACCACACACCACACATTATACACACACAACAACCCCCACACATGCCACACAACATTGCCACACACACCACACATATACACACACACCCACACATTCACACAACACCACCACACATTAAACACACCACCACACACAGCCACACATTATACCACACACCACACATATACACACACACACCAACATTATACACACACACCACACATTATACACACACACCACACACCCACCCACATTGCTACCACAACCACACATTATACACACACACCACCCCACACATTATACACACATCCCACAACACCACACATTATACAATACACACACACCACACACACACACCTTATAACACACCACCACACCCACACATTATACACACACACCCCACACATTAGCACACACAAACCACACATCGACCACCATTACAACACACACCACACTTACACACACACACACACACATTATACACACACACACACACACCACACACCCACACTTATACACACACACCCACACATTAATCACACACACACCACACTTATACACACAACAACCACACATTATAAAAAAAATACAAAAACCACAACACCCCACCACACATTAACACACCACCCACACATTATACACACACACACCACACTTATACACACAGCACACTTATACACACACAACACACACATACACACACACCACCCACCACACATTATACACACACACACACACCACACATTAACACACACACATCAACCACACTTCAACACACACAGCACCACCACCACCACACATTAATCACACACACCACACACCACCCATTATACACACACACACCACATTATCACACCACACCACACTTATACACACACACAGACCCACAACATACCACACACACACACAACCACACATTATACACACACACAACCACACATTACAACACGATCACAAACACACCACACATTATACAACACACACCCACACCCACATTATACACACACACCAACATTAATAACACCACACACCCCACACATTACAACAACACACACACCACCCACATTATACACACACACATACCACACATTACACACCACCAACACACACCACATCATTATACCCACCACCAACACCACACACCAACCACACACTTATACCACACCACCACACATTATACACACACACACCACACATTATAACACACACACAACACCACCACACATTATACACACACACACCACACATTATACTACACACACACACACATTAGACACACACACACCACACATTATACACCACAACACACCCCACATTATCACACACCCACACCTTATACACACACACCAACACCATACACACCAACCACACACCATACACCACACCCCACACACACACACACCATACACACAACACCACACACCACACACCATACACAACACCACCACACACCACACACACCACACATTATACATACACACCACCACACACCACACATTATACACCACACCACACAATTATACACCACACCACAACACCATTTATACACACACATATACACACCCACCACACCCACACATTATACACACACCCACACACTCGACACTATACACACACACCACACATTATACACACACACCACAGCACCACCATTATACACACACAACCACACATTATCCACACACCTCCACACACAGACACCTTGTACACACCCACCACAACATTATACACACCACCACACACCACACTTATACACACACACCACACAAACCACACATTATCACACCCACCCACATTATACAACACACACCACACTTATACACACACACCACATCATTATACACCCACCACACGATTATATACACACACACCACACATTATACACACCCCACACATTATACACCCACCACACATTATAACACACACACCAACACATTATACCACACACACCACACATTATACACACACACCACACATTATACACACACACCACCATTATACACACACACCACCACATTATACCCACAACACCACACCACCACACATTATAACACCCCACACACCACACATTATACACACACACCACACACCACACATTAGAACACACACACCACACATGATACACCCACACCACACATTATACACACACAACGCACACATTATCACACACACACCACACACCATCACATTTTACACACACACACACACCACACCACACATTTACACACACACCGACACCTTATACACCACACCACACATTATACACACACCCCACACACCACACTTATAACACACAACACCACAACATTTACACACACAAAAACCACACACCACACATTATACCACACAGCCACCCACACCCAACACGTATAACACAACACCACCACACATTATACACACACATACCACACACACACCACACCTTATACAACACCACCACACCCACACATTCTACACACAACCACACACCACACATTATCACACACACACCACACACCACACATTATACACACAACACACCACAAACACCACACATTAGTTACACACACACCACAAACAACCACCACACCAATTATACACACACACCACACACATACACCCACCCACACACCACACTTATAACACACACAAACACCACACATTTCACAACACACCACACATTAACACACACACACCACACATTACACACACACCACACCCACACAACATTATAACCCACACACCATTATACACACCCACACACACTTATACAACACAACACACACAAACCACACATTATAGCACACACACCACACCACAACATTATACACAACCACACACCACACACCCAGCATTATATACACCCACACACAACACGCCACCCATTAATACCACACAACAGAATCACCACACATATAACACACACACCACACACACCACACATTATACACACAACACACACAACCATACACACCACCCACACATTACCACACACATCCCCACACATTACACACAACACACACACCACACATTATACACAGCACACCCACACTCCACACACCACACTTATACACACCACACCCCACATATACACACACACACCACACATTATACACACACACACCACACATTATACACCACACCACCATTTCCCCACACCCCACACTTAACCCACACACCACACACCACCTATCACACCACCACACATTCTCCACCACCCACAACACATACACACACCCCACACCTTATCACACACACACCACACACCACACATTACACACACCCACCACACATTACACCACAACACACACCACACATTATACCACATCACCACACCTCTATCACACACACCCACACATTACACACACACACCACACATAATACCACACACACACCACACATTATAAACACACACCACAACACCACACTTTACACACACACCACACATCCATACACACACACCACAACAACCCATACCCACCACCACACCACAACCACCACACACCATACACACACACCAACACCACACATTATACAACACCATCACCACACACCAGCACATTTACACACACACCACCCATTATAACAGCACAGAACACACCACACATAATACAACACACCATTATACACACCCCACACACCACACCTTATACACACACACCAACACCACACATTATACACCACACACCACACATTATACACACACACCCACAACCACACATTAACACACACATCCACAACTTATACACCCACACGTCCACACACCCACAGACATCCACACACACACACCACACCATCACCACAACACCACACATTCTCACATCACACCACACCACACATACACCCACACCACACATTATACACACCCACCAACATTATCCACACACACACACCACACACCACAACATTATACACACCACACCACACCACCACACATTATACCACACCACCACCATTATAACACACACACCACCCTACTATCCACACAACACCACACACCACAACACTATACACCACACCACACAAGACCACACACTATACACACATCACCCACACACCACACCTATCCACACCACCACCATTATACACACCACCACACATTCTACACACACACCACACACCACACATTTCCACACATCCACACCCCACACATTATAACCACACCACACACCCACATTATACACACACAACCCACACACCACACATTATCACACACCCACCACCACACACTAACACACACCCCAGACATTATAACACAAACAACCACGTCGACATGTAGTGATGGGGGGTGTCACACACGCCACACATTATACAACCCACACCACACGTCTACACACACACCACACATTATAACACACCCACCCAAACATTATACACACAACACACACCACACATCATTATAACACACCACCCACACCACACATTATACACACAAACCACCACACATCCTACCCTTATACACACACACCCACACCACACATTATACACACACACCACACCCCACACTTAAACACACACACCACCCAACCAACACATTATAACACACACACCCCACACAACCACACATTATACACAGACACCACACCCCACACATAGACACACAACACCACCACCACAACATTAGACACACCACACAACTACCACCCACCTACACATTATCACACACCCACCCCACCAACATTATAACAACCCAGACACACACCACACACCACCATTATAACACACACACCACACAACCACACTTATACACAACAACACCACAGCACCACCATTATACACACACACCACAACACCACACATTATACCACACACCACCATCCCACACATATACACACACACCACACACCACACATTATCACACACACACCACACACCACACATTAACACCAACACCACACACCAAAACATTATACACACAACAACCACACCACACTTATACACACACAACCACACGTATACACACCACCACACATTATATACACACACACCCACACGCACACATTATACACCACCCACACACCACCCATTATACACCCACACACACACCACCATTATCACACCCCCACACACCACACAACACATTAATACACACACACCACACCACCACACATTATACACACACACCACACCCACAACATTATCACACACACCACACAACGCACACATTATCCACACCCACACACCACACACCACACATTATACACCACACCACACACCATACACACACACACCACACAGATACACACACACCACCATTATACACAAACACACCACACATATAACCCACACCACCACACACCACACATTATACACACACACCACACACCACACCTTATACACAACACACCACACACCACACATTATATCACACACACCCACCCACCACACATTATACACCACCCACACACCACACATAACAAACACACCACCCACCACACATTATACACACACCCACACACCACACATTATACCACACACACACCACAACACCACACATTTACCCCACACCACCACCCACCACACATTTACACACACAACCACACCCACACATAAACAACACACACCACACACTACACATTATACACCCACACCACACCTACAACACATTATACCCCACAACACACCAACACATTATACACACACACCACACACTACACTTATACACATACACACACCACACACACTACACATTGATACACACACAACCACACACTACCCATTATACACACACACCACACACTACACATATGACACAACAAACGCACACACTACACATTATACACACACACCCACACACACACATTAGACACACACACCACACACTACACATTATACACACCACACACACACTACACATTATCACACACACACAACCCTACACATTATAACCAGCCACCCCCCACACACTACACACTTATAACACACACACCACACACCTAACATTCTACACCCCAACCACAACTCTACACATTAGACACACACAATCACCACACACTACACATTATACCACACACACCCACCCTACACATTCATACAACCACACCACCACTTACACCCACATTATACACACACACCACACACTACACATTTTACACACCACCACCACTACACATTATACAACACAAACCACCACACACTACAACACATTTATACACCCCGGTACAACCACCCCTCTACACATTATACAACACACACCACAACACTACAACATTTACACACACACCACACACTACACTTATACACACACACCACACACTACACTTATCACACACACCACACACTACACTTATACACACACACCAACCTACACATTATAACCACACATACCCACCGACTACACATTAGCAACACACCACACAAACTACACATTATCACACACACACACACTACACATTATACACACACACCACACTACACTTATACAACACACCACACACTACACTTATACACACAACACAACACTACACATTATAACCACACACCACAATTATACCACACACCACACATTATCACACACCCACACATTATACACACCACACCCACCACACCACATTATACACAACACACCACATAACACCACTTATACACACACACCCACACACCACATTATACCCACACACACCACAGCCACACCCATTATACCACCACACCACCATTATACACACCCACACCACACAACCACATTATAACAACACCACCAACACACCACATTATACACAACCAACCACACACACCACCACATTATACACACACACCACACAACAACAACATTATACACAACACCACCACACACACCACATATAGCACAAAACCACCCACATTATACACACACACACCACACACACCACATTTACACACACACCACACATTCCACATCACACACCACACACCACACATTACACACACACACCACACACACCACACATATACCACACACACCACACACACCACACATTACACACACACACCACACACACCACACATTACACACACACACATTAATACACACACACCACACATTACACACACACACACCACACATTACACACACACACCACACATTACACACACACCCATTAATACCACACCCACACAATTACACACACACACACACACACCACAACATTACACACACACTACTTATACACACACACCACACCTTACACACAACACCACACATTACACACACACACACACATTACACACACACACCACACATTACACACACACCATTACACCCACACACATTACACCACACACCACAACATTACACACCACCCACACATTACCACACACCACAACACATTACACACACACACACCACACATTACACACACAAAACCACACATACCCCACACACCACCACACATTACACACACACACACCACACATTATACACACACACCCGCACCTCACATCCACACATTATACCACACCCTACACATTATACACACACACACTACACACTATACACACACCCACACTATACACACACCACACACTATACACACACCACACACTATACACACACCACACACTATACACACACCACACACTATACACACACCACACACTATACACACACACCACACATTACACACACCTTACAACAAACACACCACACATTAACACACACCACACATTACACAGCACACCACACATTACACACACACCACACATTACACACACACCACACCACACCACACATTACACACACACACCCACATTACCGTATTAATAAGACTGTGGTGCCCTCGTATTAATAAGACTGTGGTGCCCCCGTATTAATAAGACTGTGGCGCCCCCGTATTAATAAGACTGTGGCGCCCCCGTATTAATAAGACTGTGGCGCCCCCGTATTAATAAGACTGTGGTGCCCTCGTATTAATAAGACTGTGGTGCCCTCGTATTAATAAGACTGTGGCGCCCCCCGTATTAATAAGACTGTGGTGCCCCCGTATTAATAAGACTGTGGCGCCCCCGTATTAATAAGACTGTACTACTGTGGTTGCCTCGTATTAATAGTAGAAGGACTGTTGGACTGTGTGCCCCGTTTAATACGAAGAGACTATGGATGGTGGTGGTGGCGCGGGGAGGGGTCACCCCCGTGGCGCCCTCTCCGTTTAATAAAATAAAGAGAACCCCTCTGTGGCGCCGGCGGGCGTCGCCCCCGTTTAAATAAAGATAACCCTTCTGTGACTGTGTGGTTGAACTGTTGCATACTTGTGGCCTGGGGGTGGTGTTGTTCGTTGGGGTGTCCTGGTGAGTGGGGGGGGGTGGGGGGGGGGGGGGGGTGGTCGGGGGCGGGCCCGCCGTCTTCCTCCGCCTCGGTGTGGGCCCTCTATTAACTAAAGAAAACTGGTTAACTGTGGGTGCCCTCGTATTAAATAAAAAACTTGTGGGTGGTGCCCGTCTTATTAATAAGACTTGTGGTGCCCCCTCTTAAAATAAGACTGTGGTGTGTGGCGCGCCCCCGTATTAATAAAGACTTGTGGCCCCCCGTATTAATAAGACTTTATTAATAAGACTGTGGCGCCCCCGTATTAATAAGACTGTGGTGCCCCCGTATTAATAAGACTGTGGTGCCCTCGTATTAAGACTGTGGTGCCCCCGTATTAATAAGACTGTGGTGAGGCAGTAAGCCATGTGACTGAGTGACCCCATTTGTAATAATCTACATTAAATGCAACATTGACCATGAACCCACGTCGCATGGGACGTTCCCACAGCCCTCTGGGTAATTACAGTGAGGTCACTGGGTTACTCACTTTGGTTTAATATATACAATGGCTTCCTCTGCCTTTTCCATTTGCTGAATTGCAGTTTCCACACCAGGGGGGACCCCAAGACCCTCTCCTTCACCTACTTCAAACTGCAAATCTCTCTCGTCAAAGATTCGCTCATTGTGGGACCCTCGCAGATGGACTGGAGGAAACAAGACAAAATATAAGCACATGATCCCCTGCATGTACACGTGTCCTAACGGTTACTTCTAATGTACGTATGTACGAGGATAACTACCTGGAGCAGGGGGTCGGATTGATTATTTCTACCTCCCAATATCATTTTGTTAAGGAGCCGCAGCACCAACAGTCTTCATGTGCCAGGTTAGTCCTGGACTATTCCTGTATTAAAGATCGTGCTGAAGCCAGGAGGAAGACTGGCAGAATCAGTTTTCTATGGGCTGATGCTCCTCACAGAAATAATTAAACAGAAACCAGTCCTATATCCCTCGCCTTATGTAGGTGTATGTACGGGCTCCGCCCCCGCGGTGCGCCTCTACGGGCTCCGCCCCCACGGTGCGCCTCTACGGGCTCCACCCCCGCGGTGCGTCTCTACGGGCTCCATCCCACTGTACGTCTCTATGGGCTCCATCCCACTGTACGGTACATCTGGTGTGGAGCCTAGGAATGTACATTGATTATCTTTTCTTTGTTATAATTAGTAAAATGATTTTTCCCTACTGTAAATTATAGGATATTAGAGAGTTCTGTGTCTATATAAAGGTCCAAGGAAATGACACAGACTGTTTTATACAGGGAACTCTGGGTACACCCATGTATTATAAGGGATAATGTATCCCCGACTGATTATAGGAATATTAGAGTCACTACTGAGAGTTCTGTGTCTATATAAAGGTACAAGGACACAGACTGATTATACAGGGAACTCTGGTACCACTCATGTCTTATAAAGATAATGTATCCCCTACTGTAAATTAATAGGATATAGAAGTCACTGAGGTTCTGTGTCTATTAAAGTACAGGACACAGACTGAGTTATACAGGGAACTCTGGGTACCAACTCATGTATATAAAGATATGTTCCCCTACTGTAAATTATAGGCTATTAGAAGTCACTGAGGAGTTCTTGTGCTATAAAAGGTACAAGGACACAGACTGAGTTTTACAGGAACTCTGGGTTCCACTCATGTATTATAAGGATAATGTATCCCTACTGTAAATTATAGGATACCAGTTACCCCCCTGCGGCATAAGCACTCCTGGCACCCAATGATGGAGGCTACCATGCCAGTTACCTTGCTCTCCTTGTTGTGCCAACCTTTGGAACATGTTGGCATAGATTCTTTTCTCTCGCTCAGATTGCTGGCGTATACGTTGCTGGCATTGGCTAACGGGAACGAGCTGCCTTTTGGCTGGTACAGTTTGCAGAACCTTCATGAAGTCGTCCCTTGCAGGCTTCCAAATCATTTACCCCCATGTAGGCTTCCCTCGGCGGAAAAGACCCTTCTCGTCTTGGAGTCCAGTTCTAGGCCTGAGAAGCAGAGACAAAAATGAGTTTTCCTAGCCAGCAAAAACACCCCATGTGTTACGGTGCCCCCCTTACTTTGTTACAGTGATCCAGTTGCCCTCGGTGCTCTCCCAGCTGAGGTGAACGCAGCCCAGTATAGGGAAGCCCAAAATGAGGATTTAGCCTTATTGTCCTCTTCTTTAGCAGGCCAGACTCATGCTCCACCATTGTATATCTTCTTGTACTGAATAACCGCCCTGCGATAAACGATGATCCTACAGCTGAGAATGGCAATACCAATATGGATCTTAACCTAATGGCCAAATCACTGCAGACAAAGCTCCTACACACGTTTATCTGCCAAAAGTGAGGCAATTAGGATGATTCCCCACCAATCCTCACCGGCCTTTTTTTTCATTCTCTCCCTCCTTTGACCTTCCTATCCCTTGTTTTTGCTCGGGAATTTTACTTTTTAAAGAGGGCGCGGACACAACTCGTCTGTAAAGAACTGTCAATCACCCGCCCCTCCCCTGGCACACTTCATGTAGAAACTATCCATTCAATAAGTAAAGCTTATTTCTCGGTCACCACATGCTAAATGATTCAGCATTAAGATCAGGAAAGGTAATAATCATATCTGTTACTCTGTGCTCTTTCTGTGTGCAGATACACACCCAATCCTGCAGTTAGCTGCTGTCTGTGTTACTGAAGTCCCAATTAGCACTGTACCTAAGAAATCAATTACAAAGCCCCCCCCCCACACACACCTTCAAACGCCTAGAGCTTTTTTACTTTCACTATGACACACAATCACTCTGGTGAATCCTATTGGCTGTAAGGGGCACGTCATCTCCACTGCACATGCTACACCACACTCTAGCTGTGCCTCAGTTTTGGGAGGGGGTGGAGACAGAGAGGAGACATGATACTAACTAGGAGTGAGCTGAACAGACATGAGAAGATCTGACGGAACACAGACTAAAAGGGACCAATTTCCTGACAGTAAAAATATAGAAATAATAAATAAGTCATTGTCTCGGTTTAGTGTCCCTTTTTATCCGGTTATCGTGGGTTTGACTTTGCAGGGCTGCACCGTTTCTTTCATTGAACAGAGCATTACCCTAACCCTGGCGCCATTTCCTTCCAGGTTCCTACGATGCAGTAAATGTCGCCAAGTTTTACCGGGAAGCAAGAGGAGCGCCGAGAATTAAGAATCTTTATAATCAGGAAGCACCATGACTAACCTGTCATACCGGTTACCAAACACAACCCAAATGTACCTGTCTGGCAGCCAATGGATATTCACCATCAGGAAGAAACCACTGAGAAGCAAAAACGTGATCCTCCTGCGACTGGCCCCTTTGGGTGGTGGTAAAGATCCGGTTTTATTTTAGAGATGGATTAGTGATATAGTCAAGGAGGGGGTGTCCAGGATCCTCCAGGGACCAACCCAGGGAACGTTGTCCCTGAATTCTGGTCAAATAAACCTTAACCATTACCTGAATACTGGGTTCCCCGATCTTTCACTAGGACCCCCTGTTCAAGCTTCTCCTCTGCATTCACTGTCCCAGCTTCTTTAGCCTAAACAAACACAGACCAAACTGCCATAGTCCACAGACAAGACATTGTAAACTTGTCTACCAGTTACATGTGACCTGTATGGAGGTTTATATAAACACATACGTCCATTCTAGCTCAACCTTTATACCCTACCCATAATGTCTGTATAACAGTTACATCAGTACATAGTATTGGAGGTTGTATAAAACTTACGTCCATCTAGTCCAACCTTTATACCCCCCATGTCTGTATATAACAGTTTACAATAGTACATAGTATTGGGGTTGTATAAAGACATACGTCCATCTAGTCCCGCCTTTATACCCTACCCATAATGTCTGTATAACAGTTACGATAGTAACATAGTATTGGAGGTTGTATAAGACTTCGTCCATCTAGTCCAACCTTTATACCCTACCCATGTCTGTATAACAGTTACATAGTAACATAGTATGGGAGGTTGTATAAAGCATACGTCCATCTAGTCCAACCTTTATACCCTACCCCATAATGTCGTATACAGTTACATATAACATGTATGGAGTTGTATAAGACATACGTCCTCTAGTCTAGTCCAACCTTTATACCCTACCCATAATGTCTGTATAACATTACATAGTAACATAGTATTGGAGGTGTATAAAGACTAGTCCTCTCTCCAACCTTTATCCCTACCCCTAATGTCCTGTACAACAGTTACATAGTAACAGATATTGGAGTTGTATAAAGAACATACGTCCGTCTAGTCCAACCCTTATATACCTACCCATAATGTCTGTATAACAGTTACATAGTAATACATAGTATTGGAGTTGATAAGACATACGTCCATCTAGTCCAACCTTTATACCCTACCCAAATGTCTGATAACAGTTACATAGTAACATAGTCATTGGGAGTTGTATAAAGACATACGTCCATCTAGTCCAAACTTTAATCCTACCCATAATGCTGTATAACAGTTTACATGTAACATAGTATTTATCTTTTAAAGAAACAGTATCAGCTCCAAAGTCTAAATGAGAATGTCCACACTGACCTTTTCAAAAGCTCTTTCAGTTTGATGGTGATAATGTAGCTCTGCCCCCGGGGGGATGTGGACTGCTCACTGCCATTACTCGGCAAACCCATACCTGGAGAGAGAAATTCATTACACCAGCATTCATGGCCGCACCCCCCCCCCCCCACACACACACATTGCCAGATAATGACCGCACAATGTGCCATGGCCATCTAAGGGGAGGAACCCAGTAATTATTAAAGACTCAGCTTCTCTCTATCTGCGCAGTTTTACTGTTATTTTTTGGAGAAGATGATTTCCAAGAATGATTGAACCGGTGGCCCCTATAATAAACTGTGGGCGCCCCCGTATTAATAAGACTGTGGCGCCCCCCCTATTAATAGACGTGTGGCGCCCCCGTATTAATAAACTGTGGCGCCCCTGTATTATAAGACTGTGGCGCCCCCGTATTAATAAGACTGTGGCGCCCCCGTATTATAAGACTGTGGCGCGCCCCCGTATTAATAGAACTGTGGCGCCCCGTACTAATAAGACTGTGGTGCCCCATATTAATAAGACGTGGGTCCCCATATTAATAAGACTGTGGCGCCCCCCGTATTAATAAGACTGTGGTGCCCCATATTAATAAGACTGTGGTGCCCCCTTATAATAAGACTGTGGCGCCCCTCGTATTAATAAGACTGTGGCGCCCCCGATTAATAAGACTGTGGTGCCCCATTATAAACTGTGGCGCCCCCGTATTATAAGACTGTGGCGCCCCCGTATTATTATAAGTACTGTGGCGCCCCCGTATTAATAAGACTGTGGCGCACCCGTATTAATAAGACTGTGGTCCCCCGTATTATAGACGTGGTGCCCCCGTATAATAAGACTGTGGTGCCCACCGTATTAAAGTTGTGGTGCCCCGTTATTATAGACTGGTGCCCTGTGGTGCCCCGTATTAATAAGAACTGTGGTCCCCCTTATTAATAATACTGTGGGTGCCCCGTATTAATAAGACTGTGTTGACTATGACTGTGGTGCCCCTATTATAAGACTGTTTGCCCCCGTATTATAAGACTGTGGTGCCCCCGTATTATAAGACTGTGTCGTCTCACCCCGTATTAATAGACTGTGGTGCCCCCGTATTAATAGACTGTGGTGCCCCGTATAATATAGACTGTGGCGCCCCCCGTATTAATAAACTGTGGTGCCCTCGTATAGAAGACTGTGGTGCCACTGCTATAAAGACTGTGGCGCCCCCCGTATTATAAGACTGTGGCCGCCCCCGTATTTTATAAGACTGTGGCGCCCCCCCGTATTATAAGACTGTGGTGCTCCTCGTATTAATAAGATGTGTGGTGCCCCCGTATTAATACGACTGTGGCGCCCCCGTATTAAATAGACTGTGGCGCCCCCCGTATTAATAGACTGTGGCGCCCCCGTATTAATAAGAACTGTGGTGCCCTCGTATTAATAAGACTGTGGTGCCCTCTTATTAATAGACTGTGGTGCCCTCGTATTAATAGACTGTGGTGCCCCCGTATTATAAAGACTGTGGCGCCCCCGTATTAATAAGACTGTGGCGCCCCCGTATTAATAAGACTGTGGTGCCCTCGTATTAATAAGACTGTGGTGCCCCTCATATTAATAGACTGTGGCGCCTCCCTATTAAATAAGACTGTGTCCCCCGTATTAATAGACTGTGGCGCCCCACCCGTATTAATAGACTGTGGTGCCCTCGTATTAATAAGACTGTGGTGCCCTCGTATTAATAAGACTGTGGCGCCCCCATATTAATAAGACTGTGGCGCCCCCGTATGAATAAGACTGTGGTGCCCTCCGTATTATAAGACTGTGGTGCCCCGTATTAAGATGTGGTGCCCCCCGGTATTCATAATACTGTGTGAGCAGTAGCCATGTGACTGAGTGACCCCATTTGTAATAATCTACATTAAATGCAACATTGACCATGACCCACGTCGCATGGGACGTTCCCACAGCCCTCTGGTAATTACAGTGAGGTCACTGGGTTACTACACTTTGGTTTAATATATACAATGGCTTCCTCTGCCTTTTCCATTTGCTGAATTGCGTTTCTCACACCAGGGGGGACCCCAAGACCCTCTCCTTCCACTACTTCAAACTGCAAATCTCTCTCTGTCAAGATTCGCTCATTGTGGGACCCTCGCAGATGACTTGGAGGAACACAAGACAAAAGAATCACATGATCCCTGCATGTAAACGTGTCCTAACGGTTACTTCTAATGTACGTTGTACGAGGATAACTACCTGGGCAGGTCGGTTGATTATTTCTACCTCCCAATATATTTTGTTAAGGAGCCGCAGCACCAACAGTCTCTTCATGTGCCAGGTTAGTCCTGGACTATTCTGTATTAAAGATCGTGCTGAAGCCAGGAGAAGACTGGCAGAATCAGTTTTCTATGGGCTGATGCTCCTCACAGAATAAAAACAGAAACCAGTCCTAATCCCTCGCCTTATGTAGGTGTATTACGGGCCTCGCCCCCCCCCCGCGGTGCGCCTCTACGGCTCCGCCCCCACGGTGCGCCTCTACGGGCTCCACCCCCGCGGTGCGTCTCTACGGCTCCATCCCACTGTTACTTCTCTATGGGCTCCATCCCACTGTAACGTCTCATGGGCTCCATCCCACAGGTACTGTCTCCTATGGGCTCCATCCCACTGTACGTCTCTATGGGCTCCATCCCACTGTACGTCTCTATGGGCTCCATCCCACTGTACGTCTCTATGGGCTCCACCCACGTTCGTCTCTGCTTCGTCCCACTGTCGTCCTATGCTCCGTCCCACTGTACGTCTCTATGGGCTCCGTCCCACTGTACGTCTCTATAGGCTCCGTCCCACTGTACGTCTCTATAGGCTCCGTCCTACTGTACGTCTCTATAGGCTCCGTCCTACTGTACGTCTCTATAGGCTCCGTCCTACTGTACGTCTCTATAGGCGCTCCTATCCATCTGTTACCTCTCTATAGGCTCCGTCCTACTGTACGTCTCTATAGCTCCGGTCCTACTGTACGTCTCTATATAGGCTTCCGTCCTACTGTACTCTCTAGAGGCTTCCGTCCTACTGTACGTCTCTATAGGCTCCGTCCTACTGTACGTCTCTATAGGCTCCGTCCTACTGTACGTTCAAGTTTAATTTTAATGTACATATGTATGTATAACTGTATGTCTGTTCCTATAACAATACAGAGCAGCAGGAAGACAACAAATTGAATAACCTTCTAGCCCCACCCCAGGACTCACTTTCTACTATTGCACCCTCATTGGGCTTAGAGTAACCCTCGCCCTTCACTAGTATTCTGCGGATGATTCCTCCATCTTCATCTGGGGACAGATCTTCACCTTGGAAATCAAACAGCTCCACCTAGTGGGACAGACACACAGTACAGATATTTCCTATCAATGGTAAAGCTGCAGGAAGGAAGATTAAAGGGACTTGGTATCACCTGCTCCTGTTTGCCATAAAGGAATCCATATCACAGTACGGAAATTCACCGCAGATCAGGTCTTTGCATTGGGTTGAATGGGGCAACAAGTGATACAATAGGGAAATACCTCAAATACCAGCACAGCATTGGGTGGGATCTTTGGCGGACTTCCTGATGCTCCATAGGCGTACTCTGGTTTACAGGTAACTTGGCAGATTTCCCCGACTTTCATGGTTGCTACGGCGATGTCCCATGCTTTTATTACCTGACCTGCAGAAGAACATGGGGCCCATAGGAGTGAATAAAGATTAAAGGCCCCGTCAAGGCAGAGGGCGAGGGAGAACCCCACTGGGCCGGGGCGAGGGAGAACCCCATTAATGTCCCCAGAATGAGGAAGGATGGAACAGGAAATCGTCAGTAAAAGAGGGAGAAATCTCACCTTTCCCCAAATCAAACGTGAACTTGTCCTTCCTCTCCCTGCTGGAGTCAAACTGGGTCCCATCCATTAACCACCCAGTGTAATGGACACTGACTTTATCTCCAATCATTGGCATCTCGTTGCCAGTTCCCTCCTTTTTAATAAGCTGCAGAAAAAAAGGAAGAGAGCAAATTTAGAGGCAAAATCCTTCATTGAATTAATCAATCAGCCAATCGAAACCCACCAAATTCCAATCAGCCAATCGAAACCCACCAAATTCCAAATCAGCCAATCGAAACCCACCAAATTCCAATCAGCCAATCGAAACCCACCAAATTCCAAATCAGCCAATCGAAACCTACCAAATTCCAATCAGCCAATAGAAAATAGAAAGTTGCTACTATATATGGCTTATTTGAGTTGCTATTGAAGGGCAAGTCCACGCCCCCAGCCTGTTATTCAGGTAATCCATTCCCCCCTTGCTGCCTTGTTATTATACTGGGTAACAGCAGTCAGTCTGGGTACAGTGTGGCCAATGGCTTACTGCTGTTCTACATGTGAGAATTCGTTCAGATACAGAGTGGAACATCAGATGCACAACAGGGAAGTGAATGGTGGTTACACATTTACAATTTGTACTGGAAGGTTGAACTTGCCCTTTAAAGATTTGCTTTGGTTCCTTGGTGCAATTTAAAAGAGGAGCAGAACCTTCCGGACTGGGGTTCCCTGGACCTAATTAGGACCTTCCGGACCGGGGTTCCCTGGACCGAATTAGGACCTTCCGGACCGGGGTTCCCTGGACCGAATTAGGACCTTCCGGAACGGGGTTCCCTGGACCGAATTAGGACCTTCCGGACCGGGGTTCCCTGGACCGAATTAGGACCTTCCGGACCGGGGTTCCCTGGACCGATTAGGACTCCGGACCGGGGTTCCCTGGACCGAATTAGGACTTCCGGAACCGGGGTTCCCTGGACCGAATTAGGAACCTTCTCCGGACTTGGGGTTCCCTGGACCGAATTAGGACCTTGGACGACCACCTTCACACACACCACACATATCACACACACGACCACACACACACACCCCACACAACCATAACACACACACCAACACCACACCCACACACTACACACAAATCACACAACATACACACACACCACAACATTATACACACACACCACACACCACACATTTAACCACACCACACACACCACACCAGCCACAACAACCACACCACCACATCACACACCACACCCACCAACACACATATACACACCCACACACCACACATTATACACACACACACCACACATTATACACACACCACACATTATACACACACACACCACATCAGATACACCACACACCATACACACACATTATACACACACACACCACACATTATACACACACACCACCCACCACACATTATACACACAACCACACACCACACATTATACACACACACACACCACATTATACACACACACACCACACATTATACACACACACCACACACCACACATTACACACACACCACACACCCACATTATACACACACAACCACACACCACACATTATACACACACACCACACACCACCATACCACACACCATCACACACACCACACACCACACATTATACACACACACACCACACATTACACACACACACACCACACCTTACACACACACCACCACACATCACACACACATCACACACACCACCTTATATCACACCACACCACACATTATACACACACACCACACATTACACACACCACACACACCACACATTATACACACACACCACACATTATCACACACACACCACACACCACACATTATACACACACACCACACCCACACACATTATACCACCCACACACCACACACCACACATTATACACACACACCACCACACATTATACACACACACCACACACCACACATTATACACAACACACCACACACCCACATTATACACACACACCACACACCACACATTATACACACACCACCACACACATTATACCACACACACCACACACACACACACATTACACACACACACACACATTCACACACACCACACACACACACAACATTATACACACACACACCCACACACCACACACCACACTTATACACACACACACCCACACATTATACACACACACCACACCCTTAAACACACCACCCCACCATTATCACACACCACACCCCACACACAATTATACACACACACCACACATATCCACACCCACACACCACCACACCCAGCCACACATTATACACACAACACCACACACCACACACCCCACACTTATACACACCACACACCACACCACCACACTTACACACACACACACCACACATTACAACACCCACCCCCACACAACCACACACACCACACATTATACACACACACAACCACACATTATACACCACACACCACACATTACACACACACACCACACATTACACACACCCACCACACATTATACACACACACCACACATTATACCACACACACCACACTTTACACACACACCACACATTATACACACACACCACACATATACACCACACACACACACCCACACATTATACACACACACACCACACACACACACCACACATTATACACACACACCACAACACCACACACACACATTATACACACACACCACACACCACACATTATACACACCCACCACACACCACACACACATTTACACAAACCACCACCACCACCTTACACACACACCACACACCACACTTTACACACACACCACACATTACACACACACACATTATACACACACACCACACATTACACACACACACCACGCACCCACACACCACACATTATACACACACACCACACACCATTACACACACACCACACACCACACATTATACACACACAACACACCCCACACATCCACACACACATCCACACACACCACACACTTATACACACACACCCACACATTCACACAACACCACCACACATTAACACACACCACCACACACACCACACATTAACCACACACCACACATATACACACACACACCAACATTAACACACACACCACACATTATACACACACACCACACACCCACCCACATTACACACACACACCACACATTATACACACACACCACACACCACACATTATACACACACCCACACACACCACACATTATACAATACACACACACCACACACACACACATTATACACACACACACCCACACATTATACACACACACCCCACACATTACACACACACACCACACACACACACACATACAACACACACCACACTTACACACACACACACACACATTAACACACACACACACACACCACACACCCACACTTATACACACACACCCACACATTATCACACACACACCACACTTATACACACAACAACCACACATTATAACACACAACACCCCACCACACATTAACACACACCACACCACACATTATACACACACACACCACACTTAACACACACACACTTATACACACACAACACACACAACACACACACACACACACCACACATTATACACACACACACACACCACACATTACACACACACACACAACCACACTCAACACACACACACCACCACCACCACACATTATCACACACACCACACACCACACATTATACACACACACACCACACATTATCACACCACACCACACATACACACACACAACCACAACATTACACACACACACACAACCACACATTATACACACACACAACCACACATTACACACATCACACACACACACCACACATTAACAACACACACCCACACCCACATTATACACACACACCAACATTAATAACACCACACACCACCACACATTACAACAACACACACACACACACACACATTATACACACACACAACCACACATTACACACCACCAACACACACCACACATTATACCCACCACCAACACCACACACCAACCACACACTTATACCACACCACCACACATTATACACACACACACCACACATTACACACACACAACACACACACACACATTATACACACACACACCACACATTATACACACACACACACACATTAACACACACACACCACACATATACACCACAACACACCCACAATCACACACCCACACCTTATACACACACACCACACCATACACACCACACCACACACCATACACACACCCCACACACACACACACCATACACACACACACCACACACCACACACCATACACACACACCACACACACACCACACACACCACACATTATACATACACACCACCACACACCACACATTATACACCACACCACACATTATACACACACACCACACCACATATACACACACAATACACACCACACACACACCCACACATTAACACACACCCACACACTCGACACTATACACACACACACACACACTTATACACACACACCACACACCACCATTATACACACACAACCACACATTATCCACACACTCCACACACAACACCACACACCCACCACAACATTATACACACCACCACACACCACCACACCTTATACACACACACCACACAAACCACACATTATCACACCACACCACACATTATACACACACACACACACACATATACACACACACCACACATTACACACACCACACATTATAACACACACACCACACATTATACACACACCCACACATTATACACACCACCACACATTATAACACACACACACACACACATTATACACACACACACCACACATTATACACACACACCACACATTATACACACACACCACCATTATACACACACACCACCACATTATACCACACACACACCACACACACCCACACATTATACACACACCCACACACCACACATTATACACACACACCACACACCACACATTATACACACACACACCACACATACACACACACACACCACACATTATACACACACACACCACACATTATACACACACACCACACACCACACATTTACACACACACACACACCACACCACACATTATACACACACACCACACATTAACACCACACCACACATTATACACACACCCCACACACCACACATTATAACACACACACACCACAACATTTACACACACAAAACCACACACCACACATTATACCACACACACCCACACCCAACACTATAACACAACACCACCACACATTATACACACACATACCACACACACACCACACCTTATACAACACACACCACACCCACACATTCATACACACACCACACACACCACACATTATCACACACACACCACACACCACACATTATACACACACACCACAACACCACACATTATACACACACACCACACACAACCACCACACCAATTATACACACACACCACACACATACACCACACACACACACCACACATTACACACACACACCACACATTACACACACACACCACACATTAACACACACACACCACACATTACACACACCCACACACACACAACATTATACACACACACACACATTATACACACCACACACACTTATACAACACAACACACACAACACCCACACATTATACACACACACCACACCACACACACCATACACAACCACACACCACACACCACACATTATACACACCCACACACATACACCACACCACCATTAAACCACACACACAGACATCACACACACAACACACACACACACCACACACACACACACATTATACACACATACACACACACCATACACACCACACCACACATTACCACACACACACACCACACATTACACACACACACACACACCACACATATACACACACACACCACACATCACACACACACACACTATACACACACACACCCCACACACTATACACACACACACCACACATTATACACACACACACACACACATTATACACACACACCACACATTATCACACCACACACACACACCACATTACACACACACACCACACACACACCATCACACACACCACACATTCATCCACCACCCACAACACTTACACACACCACACACACCTTATACACACACACCACACACCACACATTACACACACACACCACACATTAACCACAACCACACACCACACATTATACACACACACCACACCCACACACACACCCACACATTATACACACACACCACACATATACCACACACACACCACACATTATACACACACACACCACACACACCACACTTATACACACACACCACACACCATACACACACACCACACACACACCACATACACACACACCACACACACACACACACCACACACACACACACACACCACACACCACACATTATACACACCACACCACACACCACACATTTACACACACACCACACATTATACACACACACACACCACACATATACACACACATTATACACACCCCACACACCACACATTACACACACACACACACACCACACATTATACACACCACCACACACCACACATTATACACACACACCACACACCACACATTATACACACACATCCACAACTTATACACACACACCCACACACCCACATACATCCACACACACACACCATCACCACACCACAACACCACACATTACTCACACACACCACACACACCCACACCACACATTATACACACCCACCAACATTACCACACACACACACCACACACCACACACATTATACACACCACACCACACACCACACATTATACACACACCACCACCATTATAACACACACACCACACACTATACACACACACCACACACCACACATTATACACCACACCACACACACCACACACTATACACACACACCACACACCACACACTATACACACACACCACACATTATACACACACACCACACATTCTACACACACACCACACACCACACCATTTCCACACATCCACACACCCACACATTATACCACACCACACACCCACATTATACACACACAACCCACACACCACACATTATCACACACACCACACATCCACACACAACACACACACCCACACAAAACACAAACAACCACTCACACACACACCCACACATTATACACCACACCACACTCACACCACACCACACATTATACACACCACAACATTATACACACACACCACACACCACACATTATACACACACACACCCACACCACACATTATACACACAAACCACCACACACCACACATTATACACACACACCCACACCACACATTATACACACACACCACCACCCCACACTTAAACACACACACACATCCCACACCAACACATTATACACACACACCCCACACACCACACATTATACACACACACCACACCCACACACATAACACACAACACCACCACCACACACATTAACACACCACACAACTACCACCACACACTACACATTATCACACACACACCCACCACACATTATACACACACACCACACACCACCATTATAACACACACACCACACAACACACTTATACACACACACCCCACACCATTATACACACACACCACACACCACACATTATACACACACACCACACACCACACATTATACACACACACCACACACCACACATTATCACACACACACCACACACCACACATTAACACACACCACACACAACATTATACACACACACCACACCACACATTATACACACACACCACACACACACACCACACATTATACACACACACCCACACCTACACATTATACACACACACCACACACCACCCATTATACACCACACACACACCACCATTATCACACCCCCACACACCACACACACACATTAATACACACACACCACACCACCACACATTATACACACACACCACACCACTACACATTATACACACACACCACACACACACACATTATACACACACACCACACACACACACACCACACATTATACACACACACCACACACACACATTATACACACACACACACACACAATACACACACACCACACATTATACACAACACACACCACACACCACACACACACCACACATTATACACACACACCACACACCACACTTATACACACACACCACACACCACACATTATACACACACACCCACCCACACACATTATACACACACACCACACACCACACATAACATACACACCACACACCACACATTATACACACACCCACACACACACATTATACCACACACACACCACAACACCACACAACCCCACACCCACCACCCACCACACATATACACACACACCACACCCACACATAAACAACACACACCACACACACACATTATACACCACACCACACCTACACACATTATACCACCACACACACACCAACACATTATACACACACACCACACACTACACACACACACCACACACACACACATTATACACACACAACCACACACTACCACATTATACACACACACCACACACTACACATTATACACAACACACACCACACACTACACATTATACACACACACACCACACACACACATTAACACACACACCACACACACACATTATACACACCACACCACACACTACACATTATACACACACACCACACACACACATTATACCACCACCCCCCACACACTACACACATAACACACACACCACACACCTACACATTCACACCCAACCACAACCTACACAAACACACACAATACACACACACACATTATACCACACACACCACCACACATTCATACACCACACCACCACTTACACCACACCACACACACACCACACCACACATTCACACACCACACTACAATTACACCACACCACACACTACAACACATTATACACCCACAACCACACATTATACCACACACCACTAACACACACACATTACACACACACCACACATTATACACACACACCACACACTACACACACACACACCACACACACCACATTATACACACACACCACCCTCACACATTATAACCCACATACCCACCACACACATTACAACACACCACACACACACACATTATCACACACACACACACACACATTATACACACACACCACACACACTTATACACACACCACACACTACACAACACACAACATCAAACACACACATTAACACACACACACCACACATTACACACACCACACATTACACACACCACACATTACACACACCACACCACACCACACCACATTATACACACACACCACATACACACCACTTATCACACACACACCCACACAACACCACACATTATACACCACACACACCACACCACACACCATTACACCACCACACCACCATTATCACACACCCACACACACACACACCACATTATAACAACACACCACACAACACACACACCATTATACACACACCACACATCACACACACCACCACAATTACCATTACACACACACACACACAACACACACACATTAACACAACACCACCACACACACACACATAATACACACAAACCACACCACACTTCATACACACACACACCACACACACACACATTATACACACACACCACACATTCCACACACACACCACACACCACACATCACACACACACACACACACACACACACACAATATACACACACACACCACACACACCACACATACACACACCACACACACACACACCACACATTACACACACACCACACATTACCACACACACACACACACACATTACACACACCCACACACCACACATTACACACACACACCACACACCATACACACACACACATTACACACACACCCACACACACATTACACACACACACACACACACACACACACATTACACACACACTATGTACACACACACCACACCTTACACACACACACCACACATTTTACACACACACACACACACACTTACACACACACACCACACTTTACACACACACACACTTACACACACACCACACATTACACACACACACACACAACACCCCATTACACACCACCCACACATTACCACACACCACACACACACACACACACACACACACACACATTACACACACACACACCACACACCACACACACACACCACACATTACACACACACACCACACATTACCACACACACCCCACCACACCACACATTACACACACCACACATTACACACACACACACACACTACACCACACACACATACCACACCACACACTATGACACACACCACACACAAACCACACACACCACACACTATACACACACCACACACTAATACACACCCACACACTATACACCACACCACACATTACACACACATTACACACACACACACACACATTAACACACACCACACATTACACACACACCACACATTACACACACACACACACATTACACACACACACACACACAACACCACACATTACACACACACACACCACACCACCATTAC
>CM033471.1:1766724-1825372 GCA_019447015.1 Hymenochirus boettgeri
ACCACACATTACACACACCACACATTACACACACCACACATTACACACACACCACACATTACACACACACACACACCACACATACACACACACCACACATACACACACACCACACATTACACACACACACCACACATTATACACACACACACATTATACACACACATTACACACACTCTCCATGTTGGGGAAGTCCCTGGTAGAATGAATACAATCCCATGTACTCCCCCCCAGTATCAGTTGGTTTGTCCCACAAGCCATAGAGACCAATTTACCTTCAGGACCCCCCCATCGCCTTTAGGGGTGATATCAGCTCCTTCCATGGTAAATGTGCGGGTTCCCTCCCTCTTCACCTCCTCCGCAGTCATTATGGTTCAGTCCGTGCTGGGACTACCGCCTGGAACTCTGGGAGTGCGGTTCACCTAATCGGAACCTTGCGTTCCAACACCCAGTGAACAAGCTCAGGGCCCTGGTGGGGGCGGCACGGGACACGCCCACTCCAATTGTCAGCGTCTGGGGGGAGGAGCGAGGAGGCGGGACCTTCCATGAGGCGTTAGAAGTTTCTAGCAAGGTGATGGGCGTGTCCGTGCGATCCCGCCAATTACAAGCCACGCCCCCGGGATGTTAAGGGAACCGCACTACAGTAAGTACAGAGCCACCTACCGGCCGCTAGTGGGGCCCTGGGTGCGAGGGATAAGATGTCACTACTGAATCCCCTAGCTTTGGAGGCATGCCGGGAGTTGTAGGAAGTGTTATTGAGGCATGCTGGGAGTTGTAGGAAGTGTGGTTGGGGCATGCCGGGAGTTGTAGGAAGTGTGGTTGGGGCATGCCGGGAGTTGTAGGAAGTGTGGTTGAGGCATGCCGGGAGTTGTAGGAAGTGTTATTGAGGCATGCTGGGAGTTGTAGGAAGTGTTGAGGCATGCTGGGAGTTGTAGGAAGTGTTGAGGCATGCTGGGAGTTGTCGGAAGTGTGGTTGAGGCATGCCGGGAGTTGTAGGAAGTGTGGTTGAGGCATGCCGGGAGTTGTAGGAAGTGTGGTTGAGGCATGCCGGGAGTTGTAGGAAGTGTGGTTGAGGCATGCCGGGAGTGTAGGAAGTGTGGTTGATGCATGGACGGAGTGTAGGAGTATAGATGTGAGGTGTTGAGGCATGCTGGGCTTGTGTGTTTAGCTGCGATGTCGAAGTGTGGTTGAAGGCAAGCCGGTGAGTTTGTAGGAGTGTGTTTTGAGGCATGCTGGAGTGGTAAGGAAGTGGTGTTGACAGCATGCGGGAGTTGTAGCAGAGTGTGTTGAGGCATGCGAGTTAGGGAGTGTTTGGACAGTTGTAGAGTGTGGTAGGCATGCTCGGCGATTTTACGGAAGTGTGTTGAGGATTGCTGGGAGTTAGTTGGTAAGCAGGAGTGTAGGTAGAGTCTGGCCATGCTGGGAGTTTTAGCGAAGTGTGGTTGAAAGCATGCTGGGAGTTGTAGGAAGTGTGGTTGAAGCATGCCGGGAGTTTCAGGAAGTGTGGTTGAAGCATGCCGGGAGTTTCAGGAAGTGTGGTTGAGGCATGCCGGGAGTTGTAGGAAGTGTGGTTGGGGCATGCTGGGAGTTGTAGGAAGTGTGGTTGAGGCATGCTGGGAGTTTTAGCAAGTGTGGTTGAAGCATGCTGGGAGTTGTAGGAAGTGTGGTTGAAGCATGCCGGGAGTTTCAGGAAGTGTGGTTGAAGCATGCCGGGAGTTGTAGGAAGTGTGGTTGAGGCATGCCGGGAGTTGTAGGAAGTGTGGTTGAGGCATGCTGGGAGTTTCAGGAAGTGTGGTTGAGGCATGCTGGGAGTTTCAGGAAGTGTGGTTGAAGCATGTTGGGAGTTATAGGAAATGTGGTTGAGGCATGCTGGGAGTTGTAGGAGCTATAAGGGAAGAGTTGTAATGCCTGAAAACAATACAGAATCATAAGGAGAATGGTATCTATTGTTGCCTTCTTATTCTGTATTGTTTTGAGGCTTTAGTTGCCCTTTAAACGGACAGCAGAGTTCCCATACAGTAATAGCCATACTGGATTTGGTTATTACTGTATGGGAATTCTGCTGTCCATTTAAAGGTCAAATAAAACTTCAAACCAATACAGAATCAGAAGGCAGTAGTGGTCACATTGTCTACCCTCGGTTTATACTCACATCAATCACTTTTACTCCTTTTTTAGGGTAAAATTAGATACCTCGGTTTATATAGTGGATAATGTACCCCCAACTGTAAATTATAAGGATATTAGAAGTCACCGAGGAGTTCCGTGACCATTTAAAAGCACGAGGCCACAGGCCGAATACCTTTTATACAGGGCACAGAAATCCAAATCCTACCCCATTGTGGCTTCTGGTTTCCTTCTCCTCCTGGAACTGTAAGATTATAAGGCTATAATCTTACAGTTCCTCCCATAGAAATCCACTACAGGGGTAGATTATACTCGAGTATATTCTATGTGCTGGAGTGTTTTCTGGACTATACTCGGGCATATACAGTAGTTATGTTTGATGACCAGGTGGATAAACAGTTAACGGTAAATTTTCCAGTCTGTCCATAATAAATGAAGAAACAGCCATTGTATTCTCCGCCCCAGGAATATACATTACCTTACACCATGAGTTATATTCTAAAGATGTCTAACGTTTCCTTATAACTGGCTGTGACTTGGATGTTATTCCCATATCCCACCGCCATGTTACCTGTCCTGAACACTTGCAGGGTTATTCAATAAAAGTTCTTATCGTTTAAAATGGTGCTAATTTTGCCCCAGCCAATCAGATGTTAGCTTTCAAATGTTAAATAAGATCTGATTGGTTGGGGCAAAATTAGCACCATTTTAAACGATAAGAACTTTTATTGAATCTCCCTGTTGTTCTTTTATTTGCCAACTGTGTTCTCCCATTGGAAAGAATTCTTACTCCACTCTACCAGCCAAGCACCTCACCCCAGGCTCCTTTCCAGACCGCCCCATAGCCCTTAGATGACGCTGCCTCCATAAATAGTTGTATATCCTGGTTGGTAATAAAATCCCTCCCATTATGGCTTTACCTCACCGAATGTTAAACTCTACCTACCAGCGTAATACGGGTTCATCACCTTACACCAGTGTGCACACCCTGTGAGATCTATAAACACTACCATGATGACATAAGAAATAGAAGTGCCCTTTCCTATTTAAACATCTGTCTGCATTTATTATAACTGGATTGTTTGGATCTGTTAAAAATATAAAAAAAAAACAAATCAAAGCAGGAATATGCCATGTAAACAGAAAGAGGAGGGAAGTGGAAGTAGAAATGTTTTCATATAGAGTATCTGCTACTTCTGTCCTTCGTGAGGGTTTAAGACCTGGTATTTGCTGGTGTAAAAAGTCCCATTGATACATTACTTACACTGTGACAAAATGTCTAATAATGTCCCAATGATCACAAAGCTTATTTTCGTCATTAAGACATTTTACTAGAGTCACATCCTTAAAAAGGGTTTTAGAAGCTGCGACTTGTAGTAAACTCCATTGTCTTTTTGGAAAAATAGCGAGTAAGAGAGACTGAATTCTGCACCTTGTTATGTTGATAAACCATATGACTAATTCGACAACTGATGCTAAAACCCATTTAGTCCCAGGAGGGACGTACGTCACTGAACTTATTAACCAGTAGAGCTTCTTTTAAGAAAAACTGTCAATTCCCAAAACTGAATCGTGTTTCCTGTGATAATGGGAAATCTGCTGGCTACCCCTTTAAATAAATTTAATAGGAACTCACTAGTGCTGGTGTCCAATTGGCAATAAACAGGCAGTAATGTAAATGGTGTATAACCAGTTTACAACTCAACACAACACAAACTACACATTCCAAGAACCCAATGTATATATATATTTATCATGTATTTAATTTTAGCACTGTAGTGTGCAATCTTCTTACTAATTTCCTTACTGGACTTAACTGACTGAAACCCTCCTGATATAATAAAAGGCTGGATGGACCCCACTGCTAGACCTCATGTCTGAAATGGCGACTGATTTCCCATTTACACTATGACCCATTGTAACCAGCATGTCATGGTTATTATTTAGTTGCTTAGAAAAAGTAAACTGGGGTAAATTTGGTCTGAACACGAACCTACCAACCAGGGGTTAATATCCTTACACCACATTTTATTTTATCTACAACTTTCTTCTAGATTTGATGCACAGACACTAGTCCTTACAGAGCTGTGATACTGTTTACTACAGTTACTTTCACTCCCCCTGACAGCGAGAGCAAGTACTGGAGAGACCCAGGGCAATCACACAAACAGGTACTTGGAGAGGCACAGGGTAATCACAGGACAGGTACTTGGGAGAGGCACAGGGTAATCACAGGACAGGTACTTGGAGAGACAGGGTAATCACAGGACAGGTACTCGGAGAGACAGGGTAATCACAGGACAGGTACTCGGAGAGACAGGGTAATCACAAGACAGGTACTTGGAGAGGCAGGGCAATCACAGGACAGGTACTCGGAGAGGCACAGGGCAATCACAGGACAGGTACTCGGAGAGGCACAGGGTAATCACAGGACAGGTACTTGGAGAGGCAGGGCAATCACAGGACAGGTACTCGGAGAGGCACAGGGCAATCACAGGACAGGTACTTGGAGAGGCACAGGGTAATCACAGGACAGGTACTTGGAGAGGCACAGGGTAATCACAGGACAGGTACTTGGAGAGGCACAGGGTAATCACAGGACAGGTACTTGGAGAGACAGGGTAATCACAGGACAGGTACTCGGAGAGACAGGGTAATCACAGGACAGGTACTTGGAGAGACAGGGTAATCACAGGACAGGTACTCGGAGAGGCATAGGGAAATCCCAGGACAGGTACTTGGAGAGGCAGGGCAATCACAGGACAGGTACTCGGAGAGGCACAGGGCAATCACAGGACAGGTACTTGGAGAGGCAGGGCAATCACAGGACAGGTACTTGGAGAGACACACGGTAATCACAGCACAGGTACTTGGAGAGGCACAGGGCAATCACAGGACAGGTACTTGGAGAGACAGGGTAATCACAGGACAGGTACTTGAAGAGACAGGGTAATCACAGGACAGGTACTTGAAGAGACAGGGTAATCACAGGACAGGTACTTGAAGAGACAGGGTAATCACAGGACAGGTCCTTGGAGAGACAAGGGTTCAAATCACAGGCCAGTACTCGGGGACAGGGTAATCACAGGACAGGTTACTCGGAGAGACAGAGGTAATATCACAGGAACACGGTACTCGGAGAGACAGTGTAATCACAGGACAGGTACTTGGAGGCCATGGTAATCACAGGACAGGTACTTGGAGAGGCACATGTATCACAGGAACAGGTACTTGGAGGGCACGGGTAGATCAGGACAGGTACTTGGAGAGCCAGGAATCACAGGACTACTGGAGACATTACAAGGACAGGTACATCGGAAGGCAGGGTAATCACAGAACAGGTACTCGGAGAACCGGGTTAATCACAGGACAGGTACTTGAGAGCCACACGGTAATCACAGCAACAGGTACTTGGAGAGTCCACGTGTATCACAGGACAGGTACTTGAGACACAGGTAATCACACGGACAGGTACTTGGACACAGGTAATCAACAGGACAGGTACTTGGAGAGACAGTGTAATCACAGGACAGTAACTCGGAAGGCCCAGGGTAATCACAGACAGGTACTTGGAAAGGCCAGGTGACCGGACAGGTACGTTGAAGAGACAGGGTATCAGGACAGGTACTTGAAGAGACAGGGTACATCACAGGACAGGTATTTGAGAGAGCACAGGAAGTACAGTCACGGACAGGTAACTTGAGAGCACAGGGTATCACAGGATAGGTACTTGGAGAGCCACAGGGTAATCACAGGACAGGTACTTGGAGAGACAGTGTAATCACACAGGACAGGGTACTTGGAGAGGCAGCAGGGTAATCACAGGACAGGTAACTGGAGAGCCACAGGGTAATCACAGACCAGGTACTCGGAGAGACAGGTTAATCACAGGACAGGTATCGGAGAGACAGTGGAACACAGACAGTACCGAGAGGCAGGGGTAATCACAGGACAGGTACTCGGAAGACAGGGTAATCACAGGACAGGTACTCGAGAGACCATGGTAATCACAGACAGGTACGTGGAGAGCAGGCAGGATGTAACTTGCAGACAAGCAGGGACAGGTAACTGTGAGAGGACATGGTAATCACGGAACAGGTACTCGTGAGAGACACAGGGTAAAATCACAGGACAGGTACTGCTTGGACGAGCCAGGAATCACAGGCAAGGTACTCGGATAGACCACAGGGTAGTCACGGACGGTACTTTGAGAGGCCTGTAATCACAGCGACTAGACGAAGGTAAATCAGTACTTGTAGAGCAAGGGTCAATCACAGGCACGGTACTTGGAGAGCACAGGGTATCACCGACAGTACTCGTGAGAGCAGGGTAATCACAGGGCAGGTACTCGGAAGACAGTTGTAATCGACCGTACAGGTAACTCGGAGAGACAGGGTATCACAGGACAGGTACTCGTATGAGCATGGGTAAATCACGAGGACAGTCCTCGGAGAGACAGGTATCCACAGGAACGTACTCGAAGAGACAGGGTAACTCACAGGACAGGTACTCTCGGATGAGCCCGGGTAATCACAGGATCAGGTACTCGGAGAGACACAGGGTAATCACAGAACAGGTACTGAGAGACGTGTTCACAGGTTGCTAGGTATGTACTCGGAGAGACAGGGTAATCCGCAGGCCAGGATACTGGGAGCAGTGTACGGCATCGGAGAGACAGGGTAATCACAGGACAGGTACTCGGAGAGACAGGGTAATCACAGGACAGGTACTCGGAGAGGCATTGGGCAATCAGCCCAAGACAATGAGCTTTTTAACATCATGGGTTTTGTGGTGAGTTTCCTCTAATCATAATGAAAACCTGTCCCATTCAGAGTAGACCTGTCAGACTACACGCCGGGGGAGCAAGCGAGCGGGTAAGTTTCTTACCTTCTCACCTGGCTCCTGTGTGTTCTATTGAAGAACGGAAGGTAAGGCACAGCTCCTTTACCTCCCGTTCTTCAATAGAACTGGATTACCAAATCTTGAAAATACGAGTGGAGATTCCCTTTAATGGGGACATGAAATAGTTTTATATGTGATGGAAATGAATAAACTTTTGCCCATACAGTGTAATAGAGCAGTGGCCAATCACAGTGCAGTGCGATCCTGACAGATTTAGGGCAGGTCCCACTTGTGCGTGACGAAGTGCGATATGCGTTCCGTCCGCACGTCCGATTTGCATTGCTACCAGGCAGCTCCCACTGTGCGCAGCGCTCCTTCACTTTATTAGTGCAGATCGCATGGAGATATGACCTGGAGCACAGCACACATAGAATATCACGCACGGTTAAAACCACATGTCTACCTCAATACAGGAAGCCAAATGACATAAGTAATCCTTTTTAGGGAATGGTTTAATCCAAATATCCAATTAAATGTTAGAATCTCGTCTCCCCTAAGGCTTTTCTTTCCTAGCGCTGAGGGTTTTTCTTTCTTTCCTGTTTATAGTGAGAGGTCTCGCCTGTATCTTTCCTGTTTATAGTGAGAGGTCTCGCCTGTATCTTTCCTGTTTATAGTGAGAGGTCTCGCCTGTCTCTTTCCTGTTTATAGTGAGAGGTCTCGCCTGTATCTTTCCTGTTTATAGTGAGAGGTCTCGCCTGTCTCTTTCCTGTTTATAGTGAGAGGTCTCACCTGTCTCTTTCCTGTTTATAGTGAGAGGTCTCGCCTGTCTCTTTCCTGTTTATAGTGAGAGGTCTCGCCTGTCTCTTTGCCCCATCACAATACGACCTTTCACTAAATGGATTTTTAAATGTGTTTCAGTAAACAAGGAAAACCAGGCACCAAGCAGTTCACTTAGACCATTTATTTTATTGTTACCCTTTCTGTGCAATCTATCGAGGAATATAGCCACATCACATGGATGGAAATACCAGTACAATGTAATGTATTCTATGGTGTAATCATCATCAGAGATATTGTCTGTACATGTCCAGCTCTCTCCTACAGTCCTACAATAACGTCTTTTCAATAGATCCCATGTTCTTGCCTGAGCATCCCCAATGGTTCATAGGGAAAAAGTAAAACGCCGATCTCATAGCAAAACGAGGAAACTATCCATTAATCTCCCTGGTATTTATGAACCAATTGTTTTCCTCTATTGCGACGGTCTAGTAGACAGTTCTACAGCTGATGGTGTCATTATATTGGCTTTCTAACAGCTCATTCTACTGAAATATTCGCCCTGGTCAACATTTCCTCCTAAGTAACTGCAGAACTGCTCTAGTCACATATTTTGCTCCTTGCACACGGCTTTTCCCTTATTTATAAAACCCTAAAGGCTAAAGTAATAGGGAAATCTGCACCTTCCTTCCTTGTAAATGATTTAGCAGTTGGACTGTTTGGCCAGATGAGGGCACTGTGAGTCCATCAAACCTTCTTTGTAGCACTAAACAGATCCAGTTGTTTTTCACAACCTTATTTATCTCTGTCATGTAAAGTACATTTAGCCTGACACACGCAGAGAAACAGCAAGATAAACTGCATCTTAATTATGTTCACTTTCAGTCCATGGAGAAAAATCATTAGCGTGAAACAGTAACGATCTGTGCAATCATTATGAACACGCAGCATTGAATATAAAGACTGGCCCATTGTGTGCATGCGGATCTAGAGTTACAGTAAAGGTTAACATACATGTGCACTGTAAACACTATTCCCTGTGTGGAATATTAAGCGTGTTCTATTTAACATGGATCCCTATACATACAAACTAATATCCTGTAAACACAATTCCCTGTGTGGAATATTAAGCGTGTTCTATTTAACATGGATGTAAGGCCTCACACTATGTGACCATGTAGTAGTTGGTAATAGGTAATTCCCATGTGTAGTCTTTCTTTCCCTTTAATAGATGGATGAAATTAAATTCCCATTCCCTTACGAGCCATATGGAATCCAAGAGCAGTTTATGGTGGAATTGTATCGAGCCTTAGAGGACAGGAAGGTCGGCATTTTCGAGAGTCCTACAGGAACGGTGAGCTGGGGCCACAGTGATCCAATGGAGCTTTCTGTATTACGATACAAGTTCTCTTTATGTAACTAAGTTATCATTGACCTTTCCGTAACAATTGTTCCTTTCAGGGGAAATCTCTGAGTTTGATCTGCGGAGCGCTGACTTGGCTGCGGGATTTTGAGGAGAAAAAGAGACAAGACGAGGCCCTTGTTCTCTGCACGGGAGACAGGGATGACAATGATAAACCGGCATCGCCCTCCACCAGCTCGGGAACCACAAGCCCTTCCACGGAGCCTGACTGGATCACCCAGTTCGTACAGAGGAAAGAGGAGAGCGACCTAAAAAACAGGATAAAGGTGACCTGGTTATAACGGGGGGGGGGGGGGGGGGGGGACCAGCACAATGTTCAGTGTAAAATAAACAGAACTTTCCCTTTATTTGATTGGTCTGGTCATTCGTTACCTTGTATTGTGTCAATGTGAACATTATTAATAGATGACAGATAGAGAATTAGTAACCATTAGTGCTTTGTGCCAATGTCACATTGTGACCTGAAGCTGCTGATTTAAAACAATGTATCACTTGCCTTTCTAGCAGTGACATAATTAGCAATCACTGGGCCCCCTGCAAAACTATGATGGGGCCCCTATCTGTGGTTTTCTGGGAGGAGGCTGTATCTGGTAGTTACGTCTCTGCTTTCTATAGGATTTCATCCAAGCACCTTCTCAACACTATGAAAGGGAATGTGTCTGTGCTGCAGGATTTAAAACCCAATAACCTTCCTATAGTAATGAGCACATGTACATTTCACAATCCATTCTTTATTATCGTGTGTATGGTAACCATGGACACAGAAAGGTGGGTGGGTGTATCAGTAGGTGTGTGTACCAGTGTCTGTGTGGTGTTAGGGGTGTGTTTTTGCATTTTACACCACAAAACTAACTTTTTTGATAGTTTATGTATGATTGCCATAGAAATGGAAGGGTAGGTTGGGTTGTAAAGTAATCAGTAGGTGTGTGTACCTGTGTCTGTGTGTTTTTAGGGGGTATGTTTTGGTTATACAGATAACATGTATTGTTCAGATACATTGGGCTGATCCAGATGAGAACTTACTGCAGTTTATGTTTTGAATAGGAGGAGCAAATACGGAGGAGAAAGAGAGACGAGCGATTGAAGCAGATTAGACACAATGTTCAACTGAAATTTGCTTCCAAGAGGAAAGTAAGAAACATTCAGCTGCATAGTGCTACATCACAGGGAAGGGAAACGGGCGCATTTTATTGGAATATTCCCACACTCGTAACATTCCATTTCGATACATTGTATTGACATATTCCTTGGACTGGTAACATTCCATTTCGATACATTGTATTGACATATTCCCTGCCTGGTAACATCCATTTGATACATTGTATTGACATATTCCCTGACTGGTAACAATTCCATTTCGTACATTGTATTGACATATTCCCTGGACTGGTAACTTCCTTTCGATACTTGTATTGACATATTCCCTGGACTGGTACATCCATTTCGATACATTGTATTGACATATTCCCTGGACTGGTACTTTCCATTCTGATACTTGTATTGACTATTCCCTGGACTGGTAACATTCCATTTCGATATTTGTATTGCACATATTCCCTTGGACTGGTAACATTCCATTTCGATACATTTATTGACATATTCCCTGACTGGTAACATTCCATTCGATACATTGTGATTGACATTTCCCTGGACTGGTACATTCCATTTCGATACATTGTATTGACATATTCCCTGGACTGGTAACATTCCATTTCGATACATTGTATTGAACATTTCCCCTGGACTGGTAACATTCCATTTCGATACATGTATTGACATATTCCCTGGACTGGTAAACATTTCCATTTCGACTAACATTGAATATTGACATATGTCCCTGGACTGGTAACATTCTATTTTCGATACATTGTATTGACATATTCCCTGGCTGTTAACATTCCATTTCGATCATTGTATTGACATATTCCCCTGGACTGGTAACATTCCATTTCGATACATTGTATTGACATATTCCTGGAACTGGTAACATTCCATTTCTTACATTGTATTGACATATTCCGGACTGGTAACTTCCATTTCGTACCATTGATTGACATATTCCCTTGGACTGGTAACATTCCATTTCGATACATTGTATTGACATATTCCTGGACTGGTAACATTCCATTTCGATACATTGTATTGAATTTCCCTGGACTGGTAACATTCCATTTCGATCATTGTATTGATATATTCCTTGGACTGGTAACATTCCATTTCGATACATTGTATTGACATATTCCCTGGACTGGTAACATTCCATTTCGATACATTGTATTGACATATTCCCTGGACTGGTAACATTCCATTTCGATACATTGTATTGACATATTCCCTGGACTGGTAACATTCCATTTCTATACATTGTATTGACATATTCCCTGGACTGGTAACATTCCATTTCGATACATTGTATTGATGTCTGACATTTCCTGGACTGGTAACTTCCGTTCGATACATTGTATTGACATCTTCCCTGGACGTAACATTCCATTTCGATACATGTATTGACAATTCCCTGGACTGGTAACATTCCATTTCGATACATTGTATTGACATATTCCCTGGACTGGTAACATTCCATTTCGATACATTGTATTGACATATTCCCTGACTGGTAACATTCCATTCGATACATTGTATTGACATATTTCCCTGGACTGGTAACATTCCATTTCGATACATTGTATGACATATTCCCTGGACTGGTAACATTCCATTTCGATCTTGTATTGACATTTCCCTGGACTGGTAACATTCCATTTCGATACATGTATTGACATATTCCCTTTCTGGACTGGTAACATTCCATTTCGATACATTGTATTGACATTATCCCTGACTGGTAACATTCCATTTCGATACATTGTATTGACATATTCCCTGGACGGTAACATTCCCATTTCGATACATTTGTATTGACATATTTCCCTGGACTGGTACCATTCCATTTCGATACATTGTATTGTACATATTCTTGGACTGGTACCATTCCATTTCATACACTTGTATTGACATATTCCCTGGACTGGTAACATTCCATTTCGATACATTGTATTGACATATTCCCTGGACTGGTAACATTCCATTTCGATACATTGTATTGATATATTCCCTGGACTGGTAACATTCCATTTCGATACATTGTATTGACATATTCCCTGGACTGGTAACATTCCATTTCGATACATTGTATTGACATATTCCCTGGACTGGTAACATTCCATTTCGATACATTGTATTGACATTTCCCTGGACTGGTACATTCCATTTCGATACATTGTATTGCACATACTTCCCTTGGACTGGTAACCTTCCATTTACGATACATTCGTAATTGCATATTCATAGTACATCCTGAGAGCTACTTGGTGTAACATTCCATTTCCATTTATTGCCTGGATGGAACATTCCTTCGATACGATTGGACTCATAAACAATACAGAAAAACTTTCAGTATAGAAAGTAGGAACTGTAAATAGCAATGCTGGAACACATTTCATGGGGCCAAGTTTTATATCAACCACAAGTTACACCATTCCACCAATGTTGTAGAATGTGTGTGAATTCCAGTGCAATCCAAGGGATAAATGTCAGTCATTTCATTTTTCTACTTAACATGCGACTTGCAGACTCAGTGGAATGTCTCTTATTTACCAGAAATCGTCACACTGCCAGTTACCAATAACCCAGGGTAGAAGGGAAGGTCAGTATAATGTTCACTGCCGTTAGTAGTTCCTATCTCATGTGAATCCTCCTGCATTAGAAGGTTAAATTCTCAGTTAAAAGCTTCCCCCAGTAACGTGTAATTATATCCAAACACTGCTTGGTACAATGTGATGTTAGGGTTCCATCTCATACCATTGTTATTGGAGCTGATCAGTATTGTACGTCTGTTTACTGGATCCGCCATTTGTTGTTCTTCCTGGTATATTTTTCTATCTCTACACGCGAGAGGAAGAGGAGGAGACGATTCGCCTTTTGCAGCTCAGTCAGCAGATATTGTCCGGCGGAGGGGACGGTTCGGAAATCGATAATCAGGAGGAAGCCATACTAGTTGCTGAATATGAAAGTGACGAAGACATAAAGAAAGAGCCAGAGTACGACGTTCAGATATATTAATGAACTAAACCCTGATTGTAGGATATATTAATGAACTAAACCCTGGGTGTAGGATATATTATAGGATATATTAATGAACCAAACCCTGGTTGTAGGATATATTATAGGATATATTAATGAACTAAACCCTGGGTGTAGGATATATTATAGGATATATTAATGAACCAAACCCTGGTTGTAGGATATATTATAGGATATATTAATGAACCAAACCCTGGTTGTAGGATATATTATAGGATATATTAATGAACCAAACCCTGGTGTAGGATATATTATAGGATATATTAATGAACCAAACCCTGGTTGTAGGTATTTATAGGATTATTAATGAACTAAACCCTGGTGTGTAGAGATATATAGGATATTTTAATGAACTAAACCCTGTTGTAGGATAAATATTATAGGATATAGTAAGAACACTAAAACCCTGAGAGAATGATACGTATATAAAGTGATGTAGTATATATTATATATATGAACCAAACCCTGATTGTAGGATATATTATAGGATATATTAATGAACCAAACCCTGGGTGTAGATATATTATAGGATATATTAAATGAACCAAACCCTGGTTGTAGGATATATTATAGGATATATTAATGAACCAACCCTGGTTGTAGGATATACTTATAGGATATATTAATGAACCAAACCCTGGTTGTAGGATATATTATAGGATATATTATGAACCAAAACCCTGGTTTGTAGGATTATTTAGGATATATTAATGAACCAAACCCTGGTTGTAGGATATATTATAGGTTATATAATGAACTAAACCCTGGTGTAGGATATATTATAGGATATATTATGAACAAACCCTGGTTTAGGATATAATTAGGGATATATTAATGAACAAACCCTGGTTGTAGGTTATTATGGATATATATTAATGAACCAAACCCTGGTTGTAGGATATATTATAGGATATATTAATGAACCAAACCCTGTTGTAGGATATATTATAGGTATAATTAATGAACAAACCCTGTGTGTAGGATTATTATAGGATATATTAATGAACCAAACCCTGGTTGTAGGATTATTATAGATATTTAATGAACCAACCCTGTGTAGATTTATGGATATATTATGAACCAAACCCTGTTGTAGGATATATTATAGGATATATTAATGAACCAAACCCTTATTGTAGTAATATTATAGGATAATTAATGAACCAAACCTGGTGGTAGGATATATTAGTAGGATATATTATGAACCAAACCCGGTGTATGGATATATTATGGATATATTATGAACTAACCCTGGTTGTAGATTATATTAGGATATATTAATGAACCAACCCTGGTTGTAGGATATATTAATACGGAATAATATTAATGAACTAAACCCGGATTGTAGAGATATTTATAGGATATATTAATGAAACAACCCGGTTGTAGGATATATGTATAGGATAATTAATGAACTCAAAACCCTGATTGTAGGATATATTATAGATATATTAATGAACCAAACCCTGGTTTAGGATTATTATAGGATATATTAATGAACTAAACCCTGATTGTAGGATAATTATGGATATATTAATGACAACCCTGTTATAAATGATAATTATAATATATTAATGAACCAACCCTGGTTGTAGGATATATTATAGATAATTAATGAACTAAACCCTGATTGTAGGATATATTATAGGATATATTAATGAACTAAACCCTGTTTTAGATAATATAGGATATATTTGAACTAACCCTGATTGTAGGATATATTATGGATATATTAATGAACCAAACCCTGGTTGTAGATATATTAAGGATATTTAATGAACTAAACCCGATTGTAGGATAATATAGGATTATTAATGACACACCTGGTTGTAGGATATATTATAGGATATATTATGAACTAAACCCCTGATTGTAGGATATATTATATGTATATTAATGAACAACCCTGGTTGTAGATATATTATAGGATATATTAATGAACCAAACCCTGGTTGTAGGATATATTATAGGATATATTAATGACCAAACCCTGGTTGTAGGATATATTATGGATATATTAATGAACTAAACCCTGATTGTAGGATATATTATAATGAAGAATATTTATGAACTAAACCCTGATTGTAGGATATATTATAGGATATATTAATGAACTAAACCCTGATTGTAGGATATATTATAGGATATATTAATGAACCAAACCCTGGTTGTAGGATATATTATAGGATATATTAATGAACCAAACCCTTTGTAGATATATTATAGGATATATTAATGAACCAAACCCTGGTGTAGGATATATTATAGGATATATTATGAACTAAACCCTGATTGTAGATTATTATAGGAATATATTAATAACCAACCCTTTGTAGGATATATTATGGATATATTAATGAACTAAACCCTGGTTGTAGGATATTATAGGATATATTATGAACCAAACCCTGATTGTAGGAAATATTATAGGATATATTAATGAACCAAACCCCTGATTGTAGGATATATTATAGGATATATTAATGAACCAAACCCTGATTGTAGGATATATTATAGGATATATTAATGAACTAAACCCTGGTTGTAGGATATATTATAGGATATATTAATGAACTAAACCCTGGTTGTAGGATATATTATAGGATATATTAATGAACTAAACCCTGATTGTAGTTAATATTATAGGATTATTAATGAACTAAACCCTGTTGTAGGATATATTATAGGATATATTAATGACCAAACCCTGGTTGTAGGATATATTATAGGATTTTTATATTAATGAACTAAACCTGGTTTGTAGATAATTTAGGATATAATGAACCAAACCCTGGTTGTAGATATATTATAGGATATATTAAGAACCAAACCCTGGTTGTAGGTATATTATAGGATATATTAATGAACAAAACCCTGTTGTAGGATATATTATAGGATATATTAATGACTAAAACCCTGGTTGTAGGATATATTATAGGATATATTAATGAACCAACCCTGTTGTAGGATATATTATAGGATATATTAATGAACCAACCTGGTTGTAGGATATATTATAGGATATTAATGAACCAAACCCTGGATTGTAGGATATATTTAGGATATATTATGAACTAAACCTCGTTTGTATGATATATTATAGGATATATTAATGACCAAACCCTTGTTGTAGTGATATATTATGGATATATTAATGAACCAAACCCTGGTTGTAGGATATATTATAGGAATATTAATGAACCAAACCCTGTTTTAGGATATATTATAGGATATTATTAATGAACCCAACCCTTATGGTAGGATATTTATAGGATATATTAATGAACCAAACCCTGATTGTAGGATATATTACGGATAATTAATGAACTAAACCCTGGTTGTAGGATATATTATAGGATATATTAATGTAAACAAACCCTGATTGTAGGATATTTATAGATATATTAACTGAGCAACCCTGGTTGTAGGATTATATTATAGGATATATTAATGGACAAACCCTGGTTGTAGGATATATTATATGAATATTTATGAACCAAACCCTGTTGTAGGATATATTATAGGATATATTAATGAACTAAACCCTGTTGTAGGATATATTATAGATATATTAATTGAACCAACCCTGGTTGTATGGATATATTATAGGATATATTAATGACAACCGTGTAGTATATATAGGATTTAATGAACCAAACCCTGTTGTAGGATATATATATAGGATATATTAATGAACTAAACCCTGGTGTAGGATATATTAAGGATATATTAATGAACCAAACCCTGATTGTAGGATCTATTATAGGATATATTATGACTAACCCCTGGTTGTAGGATATATTATAGGATATATTAATAATGAACTAAACCCTGGTTGTAGGATATTTTAGATATATTAATGACTAAACCCTGATTGTAGGATATTTATATGATATATTAATGAACTAAACCCTGGTTGTAGGATATATTATAGGATATATTAATGAACTAAACCCTGGTTGTAGGATATATTATAGGATATATTAAAATGAAACAAAACCCTTATTGTAAGGATATAGTAAGGATATATTAATGACTAACCCCTGATTGTAGGATATATTAGGATATATTAATGAACTAAACCCTGGTTGTAGGATATATTATAGGGTATATTAATGAACCAAACCCTGGTTGTAGGATATATTATAGGATATATTAATGAACCAAACCCTGATTGTAGGATATATTATAGGATATATTAATGAACTAACCCTGTTGTAGGATATATTATAGATATATTAATGAACCAAACCCTGATTGTAGATATATTATATGATATACTAATGAAAACCCTGGTTGTAGGATATATTATAGATATATTAATGAACTAAACCCTGTTGTATGGATTATTTATAGGATTTAATGAACAAACCCTTGATTGTAGATATATTATAGGATATATTTAATGAACTAAAACCCTGGGTGTAGAGATATATTATAGGATATATTAATGAACCAACCCTGGTTGTAGGATATATTATAGGATATATTAATGAACCAAACCCTGGTTGTAGGATATATTATAGGATATATTAATGAACCAAACCCTGGTTGTAGTATATATTATAGGATATATTAATGAACTAAACCCTGGTTGTAGGATATATTATAGGATATATTAATGAACCAACCCTATGTAGGATATATTATAGGATATATTAATGAACTAAACCCTGGTTGTAGGATATATTATAGGATATATTAATGAACTAAACCCTGGTTGTAGGATATATTATAGGATATATTAATGAACTAAAAAACCCTGATTGTAGGATAAATTATAGATATATTATTACCAAACCTGGGTTGTAGGAATATATAGGATATATTAAATGAACAAACCCTGATTGTAGGATATATTATAGGATATCTTAATGAACTAACCCTGGTTTTAGAATTATTACTGATATATTAATGACCAAACCCTGATTGTAGGAATATTATGGATATATTAATGAACTAAACCCTGGGTGTAGGATATTTATAGGATATATTAATGAACCAAACCTGGGTGTAGGATATTTATAGGATATATTAATGAACTAACCCTGGTTGTAAGATCAGACCAATGGGGTGAAAAATAAAAAAAAATTTACGACTGTACTGGTCTCTGCAGAAATCCATATTAGAAAGCCAGATGCAGTTTTGGGTAACTAGGGTAAGATACTCGCTATACATTAACGCTTCTCGAGAGGAAAAAAAAAAGTCAGAAATGGTAAGAGGAGGGAAAAAAAGTGGGTCGTCTCAGAGAAAAAGAAAAAAAAAGGAAGGGGGGGAAGAAAGAAAAGGGGGGGGGGGGAGGGAAAAGGCTCTCCGTAGCCATCATGTTTGTCTAAGTCTCCCTATTTACTTCTCTCTCCACCGTACCATTCATGTTGTGTCTTGTCTCCTATTTACTTCTCTCTCCGTAGCCATTCAATGTTTTGTCTTGTAGTCCTCCTATTTACTTCTTACAGGTAAACTCTATTTTGCCAGCTCAGTGTCTTCTATCTTTCAGGTGGTGGTTTCTGGCCTATCAGATGCTTCTTCATGAGTCTACCAGAAAACTTCTGGAATCAAACTGACCAATCAGGTGGTGATTATTGATGAGGCGCACAATCTGATTGATACCATTACCTGCATATACAGTTCTCAGGTGTCTGGTTGCCAGGTATGTGTGGTGTTACGTCCTGGGTCAGCACTGGATACAGTGTCAGTCTTTTATATCTGTATCACCCTTTTAATCTATACTGGTCTCTTTATATATCTGTATCACCCTTTTAATCTATACTGGTCTCTTTATATATCTGTATCACCCTTTAATCTATACTGGTCTCTTTATATATCTGTATCACCTTTTAATCTATACTGGTCTCTTTATATATCTGTATCACCTTTTAATCTATACTGGTCTCTTTATATATCTGTATCACCCTTTAATCTATACTGGTCTCTTTATATATCTGTATCACCCTTTTATCTATACTGGTCTCTTTATATATCTGTATCACCCTTTAATCTAATACTGGTCTCTTTATATATCTGTATCACCCTTTTAATCTATACTGGTCTCTTTATATATCTTATATTGTATCACCTTTAATCTATACTGGTCTCTTTATATATCTGTATCACACCCTTTAATCTATACTGGTCTCTTTATATATCTGTATCACCTTTTAATCTATACTGGTCTCTTTATATATCTGTATCACCCCCTTTAATCTATACTGGTCTCTTTATATATCTGTATCACTTAATCTTACGTCTCTTTATATATCTGTATCAACCCTTTAATCTATACTGGTCTCTTTATATATCTGTATCACACCTTTAATCTATACTGGTCTCTTTATATATCTGTATCACCTTTTTAATCTATACTCTGGTCTCTTTATATATCTGTATCACCCTTTAATCTATACTGGTCTCTTTATATATCTGTATCACCCTTTAATCTATACTGGTCTCTTTATATATCTGTATCACCCTTTAATCTATACTGGTCTCTTTATATATCTGTATCACCCTTTAATCTATACTGGTCTCTTTATATACTCTTATCAACTGTATCCCCTTTATCTATACTGGTCTCTTTTATATCTGTATCACCCTTTATCTATATGGTCTCTATATATCTTATCACCACCCTTTAATCTATACTGGTCTCTTTATTATCTGTATCACCCTTTAATCTATACTGGTCTCTTTATATCTGTATCATCCTATCAACACTTTTAATCTATCTGTCTTTAATCTTGGTTCATCCACCCTTTAATCTATACTGGTCTCTTTATATATCTGTATCACCTTTTAATCTATACTGGTCTCTTTATATATCTGTATCACCCTTTAATCTATATATATATATATATTTAATCGATATATAATTGAATTCCGACCAAATATTAAGGCAACGTGTGGTTCAGCCATCTGATAATTCCCATCCTGGACTATTGGTATTAGAATCCAATGTTGTTTGAAAGTGATCAGCCAGGGCAGTGTTTAGACAATTGGCAGAGCAGTGTAGGGCCACATTAGTGTGGACTTCTCCTTTCATTTATTTTTAGACTAGTTCTCCCTTTAAAATCGCTATATTCCCATTCAGGGCTAGTCCCTACCCCTGGCAGAACCAGGGAGTCCACATTGTATATAGAGACATGTTAATATATGATGAGTCTGATGAATATGAGACGATATTTACCCTTTAAACACGGGGTTTATCTTTCAGCAGGAAAATGAAATTCTTTGTTCATGTTAATCTCTGCCTGGGAATCCTCTTATAGAAACCCGTTCAGTTCGTTGTACAGAATGCAGTTTGTTTGGCTGTTTGTTCAACTGTACACAAGGTCATCGTTCAGGTTTAATTACATCCAATTCTGGGGACTGAATGCGATGATATGTCTGCATTGCAGCTCTACCGGGGACCGTAGATCTGTTCTGAAATGAATGGAGTGAACACACAACTGTAACATAGACATGGCCGTATTTATCCTGGGATATAATGGAGCCTGTTCAATCACCTTTCTAATAAATAGCATTTCCCCCCTTATTAAATATTATCTTGAACAGTCACAGCAATGAATGGCTTGACAAGGACTGCTAGGGTTCCCAAGGTTACTGTGTTCCTATGGATAGATTGACAAGGACTGCTAGGGTTCCCAAGGTTACTGTGTTCCTATGGATAGATTGACAAGGACTGCTAGGGTTCCCAAGGTGACTGTGTTCCTATGGATAGATTGACAAGGACTGCTAGGGTTCCCAGGTTACTGTGTTCCTATGGATAGATTGAGGAGGACTGCTAGGGTTCCCAAGGTTACTGTGTTCCTATGGATAGATTGACAAGGACTGCTAGGGTTCCCAAGGTTACTGTGTTCCTATGGATAGATTGAGGAGGACTGCTAGGGTTCCCAAGGTTACTGTGTTTCTATGGATAGATTGAGGAGGACTGCTAGGGGTTCCCAGGTTACGTGTTTCCTATGGATAGATTGACAAGGACTGCTAGGGTTTCCCAAGGTTCTGTTTTTCCTATGGATAGATTGACAAGGACTTCTAGGGTTCCCAAGGTTACGTGTTCCATGGATAGTTGACAAGGACTGCTAGGGTTCCCAAGGTGACTGTGTTCCTATGGATAGATTGACAAGGACTGCTAGGGTTCCCAAGGTTACTGTGTTCCTATGGATAGATTGACAAGGACTGCTAGGGTTCCCAAGGTGACTGTGTTCCTATGGATAGATTGACAAGGACTGCTAGGGTTCCCAAGGTTACTGTGTTCCTATGGATAGATTGACAAGGACTGCTAGGTGTTCCCAGGTTACTGTGTTTCCTATGGATAGATTGACAAGGACTGCTAGGGTTCCCCAGGTTACTGTGTTCCTATGGATAGATTGAACAAGGACTGCTAGGGTTCCCAAGGTTACTGTGTTCCTAGGAGAGATTACAAGGACTGCTAGGGTTCCCAGTTACTGTGTCCTATGGATAGATTGACAAGGACTGCTAGGGTTCCCAAGGTGACTGTGTTCCTATGGATAGATTGACAAGGACTGCTAGGGTTCCCAAGTTACTGTGTTTCCTATGGATAGATTGATAGGACTGCTAGGGTTCCAAGGTTACTGTGTTCCTATGGATGATTGACAAGGACTGCTAGGGTTCCCAATTTACTGTGTTCCTATGATAGATTGAGGAGGACTGCTAGGGTTCCCAAGGTTCTGTTCTATGGATAGATTGAGAGGACTGCTAGGGTTCCCAAGGTTTACTGTGTTCCTATGGATAGATTGACAAGGACTGCTAGGGTTCCCAAGGTTACTGTGTTCCTATGGATAGATTGACAAGGACTTCTAGGGTTCCCAGGTTACGTCTGTGTTCCTAGGATAGATTGACAAGGACTGCTAGGTTTCCTAGGTGACTGTGTTCCTATGGATAGATTGACAAGGACTGCTAGGTTCCCAAGGTTACTGTGTTTCCTATGGATATATTTGACAAGGACTGCTAGGGTTCCCAAGGTGACTGTGTTCCTATGGATAGATTGACAAGGACTGCTAGGGTTCCAAGGTTACTGTGTTCCTATGGTAGATTGACAAGGACTGCTAGGGTTCCCAAGGTTACTGTGTTCCTATGGATAGATTGACAAGGACTGCTAGGGTTCAAAGGTGACTGTGTTCCTATGGATAGATTGACAGGACTGCTAGGGGTTCCCAAGTTTTACTGTGTTCCCATGGATAGATTGACAAGGACTGCTAGGGTTCCCAAGGTACTTGTGTCCCTAGGGATAGATTGACAAGGACTGCTGGGTTCCCAAGGTGACTGTGTTCCTATGGATAGATTGACAAGGACTGCTAGGTTTCCCAAGTACTGTGTTCCTATGGATAATTGACAAGGACTGCTAGGGTCCCAAGGTTACTGTGTTCCTATGGATAGATTGACAAGGACTGCTAGGGTTCCCAAGGTTACTGTGTTCCTATGGATGATTGACAAGACGCTAGGGTTCCAAGTTTACTGGTTCCTATGATAGATTGACAGACTGCTAGGTTCCAAGGTTACTGTGTTCCTATGGATAGATTGAGGAGGACTGCTAGGGTTCCCAAGGTTACTGTGTTTCTATGGATAGATTGACAAGGACTGCTAGGGTTCCCAAGGTTACTTGCTTTCCTATGGATGGCTTGACGAGGACTGCTAGGGTTCCCAAGGTTACTGTGTTCCTATGGATAGATTGACAAGGACTGCTAGGGTTCCCAAGGTTACTGTGTTCCTATGGATAGATTGACAAGGACTGCTAGGGTTCCCAAGGTTACTGTGTTCCTATGGATAGATTGACAAGGACTGCTAGGGTTCCCAAGGTTACTGTGTTCCTATGGATAGATGACAAGGACTGCTAGGGTTCCCAGGTTACTGTGTGTTCCTAGTGGATAGATTGAGGAGGAGGCTAGGGTTCCCAAGGTTACTGTGTTTCTATGGATAGTGACAAGGACTGCTAGGGTTTCCCAGGTTACTGCTTTCCTATGGATGGCTTTGACGAGGACTGCTAGGTTCCCAAGGTTACTGTGTTCCTATGGATGATTGACAGACTGCTAGGGTTCCAAGTACTGTGTTCCTATGGATAGATTGACAGGACTGCTAGGGTTCCCAAGGTGACTGTGTTCCTATGGATAATTGACAAGGACTGCTGGGGTCCCAAGTTACTGTGTTCCTAGTGGATAGATTGACAAGGACTGCTGGGGTCCCAAGGTTACTGTGTTCCTATGTATGATTGACAAGGACTGCTAGGGTTCCCAAGGTTACTGTGTTCCTATGGATAGATTGACAAGGACTGCTAGGGTTCCCAAGGTTATGCTGCTTTCCTATGGATGGCTTGATGAGGACTGCTAGGGTTCCCAAGTTTACTGCTTTCCTATGGATGGCTTGATGAGGACTGCTAGGGTTCCCAAGGTTACTGTGTTCCTATGGATAGATTGATGAGGACTGATAGGGTTCCCAAGGTTACTGTGTTCCTATGAATAGATTGACAAGAACTGCTAGGGTTCCCAAGGTTACTGCTTTCCTATGGATGGCTTGATGAGGACTGCTAGGGTTCCCAAGGTTACTGCTTTCCTATGGATGGCTTGACCAGGACTGATAGGTTTCCCAAGGTTACTGTGTTCCTATGGATAGATTGACAGTTAAGGCAGAGTTGACAGAGTTCAATGGAAGGGAAAGAATAATTGAATTGATTTGGAGTCCATTCTATTACCGGTAAATTAACATTTCGCACATGTGGAGAAATAGAAGCTCAGTGACATCTTCTCTGTTGGTCTCTCGGTGAAGCTCAGTGAATTTGACTGTACCCACTGGGTGAAGGGGGAGCTCAATATGGCTAGGCACACATGGCCTCATTTTCCTGATTGAAAGATCAGTTGGTAGACTGAACAGATGACCAGTTGGCATGCCCATTGAAGGCGGAACTTCCACTATGTTTTTTGGGAGGGATTATTGAGGTGTGAAATTATAGCCACCGCCGTTTACTGGGCTAAATGATGGACCTGTATATGGTTAGCGTAAGTGATGGGAAATAATGAATATACATTTCTAATAGTTTATAAACGGTGGTTTAGATAATGTTAGCAGTATTTATATTTAAAGGGGGAATATTTTATAATATTCCAGCCCATTACATACCTATGTCGAGAGATCTGTGGATCGATAGGTTATTGTCATTTATTTCTTATTTATTTTATTGCTACACGCGCTGTTAGTATTGCTATACACGCTGTTAGTATTGTTATACACGCTGTTAGTATTGCTATACGCGCTGTTAGTATTGCTATACACGCTGTTAGTATTGCTATACAACGCTGTAGTATTGCTATACACGCTGTTGTATTGCTATACGCGCTGTTAGTATTCTATCCGCTGTATATTGCTATCGCTACTAGCGCTTAGTATTGCTATACTCGCTGTTAGTATTGTATACCGCTGTTAGTATGCTATAAAAATCGCGCTGTTAGTTTGCTATACCCTGTATATTGCTATACGCTCTTAGTATTCTATACGCGCTGTTTTAGTATTGCTATACCGCTGTTATATTCAACACGCGCTGTTAGATTTCTATCCGCTGAGTATTGCTATAACACGCTGTAGTATTTCTATACACGCTGTTTATTGCTATACACCGCTGTTAGTATTGCTATACACGCTGTTAGTATTGGCTATACCACGCTGCTAGTATTGCTATACACGCTGTTAGTATTGCTATACACGCTGTTAGTATTGCTATACACGCTGTTAGTATTGCTATACACGCTGCTAGTATTGCTATACACGCTGTTAGTATTGCTATACACGCTGTTAGTATTGCTATACACGCTGTTAGTATGCTATAATAACCGTTATGTATTTCTATACACGCTTTTTATGCTATAACGCTGTAGTATTCTAACGCGGTTTATTGCATCACGCTGTTAGTATGCTATAGCCGCTGTTAGTCATTGGCTATACACGCTGCTAGTATTGCTATACACGCTGTTAGTATTGCTATACACGCTGTTAGTATTTCTATACACGCTGCTAGTATTGCTATAACACCGCGTTAGTATTTCTTACCGTCTAGTATTGCTAAAACACGCTGTTAGTATTGCTATACGCGCTGTTAGTATTGCTATACACGCTGTTTATTGCTATACACGCTGTTAGTATTTCTATACACGCTGTTAGTATTGCTATACACGCTGTTAGTATTGCTATACAACGCTGTTATTATTGCTATAACACCGCTGTTAGTATTGCTATACACGCTGTTAGTATTGCTATACACGCTGTTAGTATTGCTATACCCTGTTAGTATGCTATACCCGCTTTAGTATTGCTATACACGCTGTTAGTATGCTAGACCCCTGTAGTATGCTAACCGTGCTATTATCTGATACACGCTGTTAGTATTGCATACGCGCTGTAGTATTGCTAATTGTAATTGCTATACGCGCTGTTAGATTTGCTATCACGCGCTGTTTATTATGCTACTATAACGCGCTTAGTGTCTATACACGCTGTTAGTATTGCTATACACGCTGTTAGTATTGCTATACACGCTGTTAGTATTGCTATACACGCTGCTAGTATTGCTATACACGCTGTTAGTATTGCTATACACGCTGTTAGTATTGCTATACGCGCTGTTAGTATTGCTATAGCGCGCGTAGTATTTCTATACGCGCTGTTATTTGTTATACCGCGTGTTTAGTATTGCTATACGCCTGTTAGTATTTCTATACACGCTGTTAGTATTGCTATAAAACACGCGCTGTTAGTATTGCTATACGCCTGTTGTATTGCTATACACGCTGTTGTATTGCATACACGCTGTTAGTAGTGCTATAACGCGCTGTTAGTATTCTATACGCGCTGTTGTATTGCTATACGCTCTGTTAGATGCTATAACCGCTGTTAGATTTGCTATACACGCTGTTAGTATTGCTATACCACGCTGTTTATGCTAACGCGTTAGTATTGCTATACACGCTGTTAGTATTGCTATACGCGCTGTTAGTATTTCATACCGCTGTTAGTATTGCTATACGCGCTGTTAGTTTGCTATACGCGCTGTTAGTATTGCTATACGCGCTGTTAGTATTTATACACGCTGTTATATCATCACGCTGTTAGTATTGCTATCAACGCTGTTTGTATTGCATACCCGCTGTTCAGTTATTTCTATACACGCTGTTAGTATTGGCTATACACGCTGTTAGTATTTGGCTATACACGCTGTTAGTATTGCTATACAGCTGCTGTATTATTACTATACACGCTGTTAGTATTGCTATACACGCTGTAAGTATTGCTATACAAGCTGTTAGTATTGCTATACACGCTGTTAATATTGCTATACACGCTGTTAGTATTGCTATACACTCTGTTAATATTGCTATACACGCTGTTAGTATTGCTATACACGCTGTTAGTATTGCATACCAGTATTGATACACGTGTTAGATTGCTATAACCACGCTGTTAGTATTGCTATACACGCGTAGTATTGCTATACACCGGTTAGTATTGCTTAACCCGCTGTTAGTATTGCTATACACGCTGTTAGTATTGCATAACACAACATAACGCTGTTAGTATTGCTATACACTGTTAGTATTGCTATACACACGCTGTAATATTGCTATACACGCTGTTAGTATTGCTATACACGCTGTTATATGCTATAAAACGCGTTAGTATTGCTGTACACGCTGTTATTATTGCTTACGCTGCTAGTATTGCTACCCAAAACCGTGTATATTGCTATACTGTAGTTCGCTATACGCTGTTAGTATGCTATACCGTGTTAGTCGCTATACACGTGTTATATTGCTATACGCGTGTAGTTATGCTATATACGCGTGTATATTGCTATGCCTTTTGCTATACGCTGCTAGTATTGCTATACACGCTGCTAGTATTGCTAATATTACTGTTGGTTTTTGCTTGTTTGCAGACATATAAAAATGACATATTTTTGTATTTCGATCGGCGATATCAATCGTCTAATGGAAAAAATGACCTGACCGGGCAAGATGGAAAAATATTCCATCGATCCCAATCTATCAGAACCAGAGCTTTCTGGGATTTCAAGCTGAAATCTATGGAAGATCGCCGGCACAAGTATAGCCAATCGAAAATCCGATCGGAAAGACATTGGACCGTGCATGGCTACCTTTACAGCCATTACAGCCATTACATCATGACTATTATTGAATTCATTGAACTAGTGTATTGAAAACTGGGGGTAAATAATATTTGCTTTCAATTAATAATTAAAGGACGCCTTGCTTGGCGATAACTCATTGTGTAGTATAATACCAGCAGATTCAGACTGGGTCACATTTCCAGCCTTGGTTTGAGAACAGAGATATATAATGTTTCTGTCCATTATACCAGTGTTTGGGGCTCCCCGCTGAACTGCAAATTACTCTGCCGTTAGCTTTAAAGTGAAATCATTCTTCCTTGGAAAAGTCTTTGCTGTTTTGAGCTTAATGTTTGAAAGTCTTAAGGAGAGAACATTCCATTCGTCACGTTTATCTATATTGTCCCTACACTGCACTATACGAAACTATACTGTCCTTAATAAACCTTCATATCTGATTGTCTTTATCTATACTGTCCCTACACTGCACTATACTAAACTATATTGTCCTTATAAACCTTCATATCTGATTGTGTTTATCTATACTGTCCCTACACTGCACTATACGAAACTATACTGTCCTTATAAACCTTCATATCTGATTGTCTTTATCTATACTGTCCCTACACTGCACTATACTAAACTATACTGTCCTTATAAACCTTTATATCTGATTGTGTTTATCTATATTGTCCCTACACTGCACTATACTAAACTATATTGTCCTTAAAAACCTTCATATCTGATTGTCTTTATCTATACTGTCCCTACACTGCACTATACTAAACTATACTGTCCTTATAAACCTTCATATCTGATTGTCTTTATCTATACTGTCCCTACACTGCACTATACTAAACTATAGTCCTTATAAACCTTCATATCTGATTGTGTTTATCTATACTGTCCCTACACTGCACTATACTAAACTATACTGTCCTTATAAACCTTCATATCTGATTGTGTTTATCTATACTGTCCCTACACTGCACTATACTAAACTATATTGTCCTTATAAACCTTCATATCTGATTGTGTTTATCTATACTGTCCCTACACCTGCCCTATACTAAACATAACTGTCCTTATAAACCTTCATATCTGATTGTCTTTATCTATACTGTCCCTACACTGCACTATATACTAAACTATATTGTCCTTATAACCTTCATATCTGATTGTGTTTATCTATACTGTCCCTACACTGCACTATACTAACTATATTGTCCTTATAAACCTTCATATCTGATTGTGTTTATCTATACTGTCCCTACACTGCACTATACTAAACTATATTGTCCTTATAAACCTTCATATCTGATTGTGTTTATCTATACTGTCCCTACACTGCACTATACTAAACTATATTGTCCTTATAACCTTCATATCTGATTGTGTTTATCTATTTGGTCCCTACACTGCACTATCTAAACTATATTGTCCTTATAAACCTTCATATCTGATTGTGTTTATCTATACTATGTCCCTACACTGCACTATACTAAACTATATTGTCCTTATAAACCTTTATATCTGATTGTGTTTATCTATACTGTCCCTACACTGCACTATACTAAACTTATACTGTCCTTTAAAACCTTCATATCTGATGTGTTTATCTATACTGTCCCTACACTGCACTATACTAAACTATACTGTCCTATAACCTTCATATCTGTTGTGTTTATCTATACTGTCCCTACACTGCACTATACTAAACTATATTGTCCTTATAAACCTTCATATCTGATTGTGTTTATCTATACTGTCCCTACACTGCACTATACTAAACTATACTGTCCTTATAAACCTTCATATCTGATTGTGTTTATCTATACTGTCCCTACACTGCACTATACTAAACTATACTGTCCTTATAAACCTTCATATCTGATTGTGTTTTTCTATACTGTACCTACACTGCACTAACTAAACTATATTGTCCTTATAAACCTTCATATCTGATGTGTGTTTATCTATCTGTCCCTACACATGCACTATACTAAACTATATTGTCCTTATAAAACCTTCATATCTGATTGTGTTTATCTATACTGTCCCTACACTGCACTATACTAAACTATACGTGTCCTTATAAAACCTTCATATCTGATTGTGTTTATCTATACTGTCCCTACACTGCACTATACTAAACTATACTGTCCTTATAAACCTTCATATCTGATTTGTTTTATCTATACTGTACCTACACTGCACTATACAACTATATTGTCCTTATAAACCTTCATATCTGATTGTGTTTTCTATATTGTCCCTACACTGCACTATACGAAACTATCGTCCTTATAAAACCTTCATATCTGATTGTCTTTATCTATACTGTCCCTACACTGCACTATACTAAACTATACTGTCCTTAAAACCTTTATATTCTGATGTGGTTTATCTCTATATTGTCCCTACCCTGCACTAACTAAACTATACTGTCCTTATAAACCTTCATATCTGATTGTGTTATCTATACTGTCCCTACACTGCACTATACTAAACTACTATACTGTCCTTATAAACCTCATATCTGATTGTGTCTATCTATACTGTCCCTACACTGCACTATGCTAAACATACGTCCTTATAAACCTTCATATCTGATTGTGTTTATCTATACTGTCCCTACACTGCACTATACTAAACTATATTGTCCTTATAAACCTTCATATCTGATTGTGTTTATCTATACTGTCCTACACTGCACATAACTAAACTATATTGTCCTTATAAACCTTCATATCTGATTGTGTTTATCTATACTGTACCTACACTGCACTATACTAAACTAATTGTCCTTTAAACCTTCATATCTGATTGTTTTATCTATACTGTCCCTACACTGCACTATACTAACCTATATTGTCCTTATAACCTTCAATCTGATTGTGTTTATCTATACTGTCCCTACACTGCACTATACTAAACCATACTGTCCTTATAAACCTTCATATCTGATTGTGTTTATCTATACTGTCCCTACACTGCGCTATACTAAACTATACTGTCCTTATAAACCTTCATATCTGATTGTGTTTATCTATTTGTCAGAGTGTTACGTAATCAAACAAAGCTACCTGTGTCACTATATTCAGAGTGTAACGTAATCAAACAACTCTACCTGTGTCACTATATTCAGAGTGTAACGTAATCAAACAACTCTACCTGTGTTACTATATTCAGAGTGTAACGTAATCAAACAACTCTACCTGTGTCACTATCAGAGTGTAACGAATCAAACAACTCTACCTGTTTCACTATATTCAGAGTGTAACGTAATCAAACAACTCTACCTGTGTCACTATATTCAGAGTGTAACGTAATCAACACATTACCTGTGTCATATCAGAGTGTAACGTATCAAACAACTCTACCTGTGTCACTATTTCAGAGTGTAACGTAATCAAACAAGTCTACCTGTGTCACTATATTCAGAGTGTAACGTAATCAAACAAGTCTACCTGTGTCACTATATTCAGAGTGTAACGTAATCAAACAACTCTAACTGTGTCACTATTCAGAGTGTAATATCAAACGGCTCCACCTGTGTCACTATATTCAGTTGTAACATAATCACACACTCTTCTGTATCATCCGTACATTCATAGTGTAACGTAATCAAACAGCTCTACCTGTGTCACTATATTCAGAGTGTAACGTAATCAAACAACTCTACCTGTGTCACTATATTCAGAGTGTAACGTAATCAAACAAGTCTACCTGTGTCACTATATTCAGAGTGTAACGTAATCAAACAAGTCTTACCTGTGTCACTATATTCAGAGTGTAACGTAATCAAACAACTCTACCTGTGTCACTGTATTCAGGTGTATAATCAAACGGCTCCACCTGTGTCACTATATTCAGAGTGTAACATAATCAAACAACTCTATCTGTATCTGAACATTCATAGTGTAATGTAATCAAACAGCTCTATCTGTATCCGTACATTCATAGTGTAACGTAATCAAACAACTCTATCTGTATCCGTACATTCAGAGTGTAACGTAATCAAACAGCTCTATCTGTGTCACTATATTCAGAGTGTAACGTAATCAAACAGCTCTATCTGTATCTGTACATTCATAGTGTAACGTAATCAAACAGCTCTATCTGTATCCGTACATTCATAATGTAACGTAATCAAACAGCTCTATCTGTATCTGTACATTCAGAGTGTAATGTAATCAAACAGCTCTATCTGGTCACTATATTCAGAGTGTAACGTAATCAACAACTCTACCTGTGTCACTATATTCATAGTGTAACGTAATCAAACAGCTCTATCTGTATCCGTACATTCATAATGTAACGTAATCAAACAGCTCTATCTGTATCTGTACATTCAGAGTGTAATGTAATCAAACAACTCTATCTGTATCTGTACATTCAGAGTGTAATGTAATCAAACAACTCTATCTGTATCTGTACATTCATAGTGTAATGTAATCAAACAGCTCTATCTGTATCCGTACATTCATAGTGTAACGTAATCAAACAACTCTATCTGTATCCGTACATTCATAGTGTAACGTAATCAAACAACTCTACCTGTGTCACTATATTCAGAGTGTAACGTAATCAAACAACTCTATCTGTATCTGTACATTCATAGTGTAACGTAATCAAACAACTCTACCTGTGTCACTATATTCAGAGTGTAACGTAATCAAACAACTCTACCTGTGTCACTATATTCAGAGTGTAACGTAATCAACAGCTCTATCTGTATCCGTACATTCATAGTGTAACGTAATCAAAACAACTCTACCTGTGTCACTATATTCAGAGGTTTAAGTAATCAACAACTCTACCTGTGTCACTATATTCAGAGTGTAACGTAATCAAACAACTCTACCTGTGTCACTATATTCAGAGTGTAACGTAATCAAACAACTCTACCTGTGTCACTGTATTCAGAGTGTAACGTAATCAAACAACTCTACCTGTGTCACTGTATTCAGAGTGTAACGTAATCAACACCTCTATCTGTATCCGTACATTCATAGTGTAACGTATCAACACTCTACCGTGGTCACTGTATTCAGAGTGTAACGTAATCACAACTCTACCTGTGTCACTATATTCAGAGTGTAACGTAATCAAACGCTCTATCTGTGTCACTATATTCAAGTGTAACGTATCAACAACTCTACTCAACAACTCTACCTGTGTCACTGTATTCAGGTGTAACGTAATCAAACAACTCTACCTGTGTCACTATATTCAGAGTGTAACGTAATCAAACAACTCTACCTGTGTCACTATATTCAGAGTGTAACGTAATCAAACAGCTCTATCTGTATCCGTACATTCATAGTGTAACGTAATCAAACAACTCTACCTGTGTCACTATATTCAGAGTGTAACGTAATCAAACAGCTCTATCTGTATCCGTACATTCATAGTGTAACGTAATCAAACAACTCTACCTGTGTCACTATATTCAGAGTGTAACGTAATCAAACAACTCTATCGTATCCGTACATCTAGTGTAACGAATCAAACAACTCTACCTGTGTCACTATATTCAGAGTGTAACGTATCAACAACCACTCATCTGTGTCACTATATCAGAGTGTAACGTATCCAAACACTCTATCTGTGTCACTATATTCAGAGTGTAACGTAATCAAACAACTCTACCTGTGTCACTATATTCAGAGTGTAACGTAATCAAACAACTCTATCTGTGTCACTATATTCAGAGTGTAACGTAATCAAACAACTCTATCTGTGTCACTATATTCAGAGTGTAACGTAATCAAACAAGTCTACCTGTGTCACTATATTCAGATGTAACGTAATCAAACAGTCTACCTGTGTCACTATATTCAGAGTGTAACGTAATCAAACAACTCTATCTGTGTCACTATATTCAGAGTGTAACGTAAATCAACAACTCTATCTGTGTCACTATATTCAGAGTGTACCGTAATCAAACAACTCTATCTGTGTCACTATATTCAGAGTGTACGTAATCAAACAACTCTATCTGTGTCACTATATTCAGAGTGTAACGTAATCAAACAACTCTATCGTGTCACATATTCAGAGTGTAACGTAATCAAACAAGTCTCACCTGTGTCACTATATTCAGATGTAACGTAATCAACAAGTCTACCTGTGTCACTATCTCAGAGTGTAACGTAATCAACACTACCTGTGTCACTATATTCAGAGTGTAACGTAATCAAACAAGTCCCTACCTGTGTCACTATATTCAAGTGTAACGTAAATCAAACAACTCTCCTGTGTCACTATATTCAGAGTGTAACGTAATCAAACAAGTCTACCTGTGTCACTATATTCAGAGTGTAACATAATCAAACAAGTCTACCTGTGTCACTATATTCAGAGTGTAATGTAATCAAACGGCTCCTCCTCTCTGTCTTGTTACAGCTCTGTCAAGCTCACTCCCAGCTGGTGCAGTATATGGAGAGATTCAGGTACTTACCATAGCGATTGTGTAATTGGCAGTGTGACGCACAATTCTCATTCCCTTCTTACTTTGTAACTGTGATTGGCAGCTCTGGGATTTTCCCCACTTCTGTTAGGAGGGTTTTTCCCCACTACTCCTTATAATCTGTTTTCCCCATTCCCCCCTGCCATCTTACAGCAAAGGTATTGTAAATAGAAATGGATCTAGTCTTCTCCCACGGACACAAGTGATTCTTGTAACCATGGTGTTGGTGTGACACCCAGCTTGTCACCGAACACAATAGAGAATTTTCTAGAGAACAAAACCAAGAACTGTTTGTAACCCCAAACACAAATCAGATTGGGATTGTGTGTTTGGTCCCAATTCTAATCGCTATTCCCCATAATATAAAACAGTGGGAGAGACTGTCGCTGTTGTACACGGCACACATTGTGTGATTACATACAACTGTAATAGTTTGTCTCCTCCACTAGAGTCGTAAATCACTTTCAATTCTTTCTCTTTTGTGGTTCTAGGAGTCTCTAAGGCTAAAAATCTAATGTATATCAAGCAGATTCGTACCTGCTGGAGATGTTTGTAGAGGTGATGGGAGGTAGGTGAATATTAAATACATAATGGGATGTCGGGTAAGCAGACAGCAGCCTTGTAGCTGAACTAACCGCAGTTAATTGCAAATTCTCTCTGACCTTACAGGCTGGTGTCTATTTAACTTTCTGAAGGGTATGAAACACGTTTGGTGCTCTATAGCGTCACAGAATGACCCCATAATCTGTGTAATAGGAGCCTTAACTCTATGAGTTTAGTTGATGTGAGCAATAAGTGGAACTCCCTACAGTTGGTATATTTAATTTTGAGACCCATTGTTATTAAAGGGTATGTCCAATGTCAAAAGTGAGTGTGTTTTTCAGTTTAATTGAAGAACAGGAAGTAAAGGAGCTATGTCTTACCTGGTATCAACCTGTACTTCTGACAGGTCCTAACGAGCTTGCACAGTACCTGCATGGTAAGACCTCTCCTTACACCGCCCTTTCTTCATTAAACTGAAAACTCACTTTTGGCAGTGGAGATACCCCTTAATATGAAATTGTTATCACCTGCGAAACATGTTATCTATCTATACCCACCTTACCTGTGATACATGTTATCTATACCCCCTTACCTGTGATACATGTTATCTATCTATACCTCCTTACCTGCGATACATGTTATCTATCTATACCCCTTACCTGTGATACATGTTATCTATCTATACCATCCTTACCCTGCGATACATGTTATCTATCTATACCTCCTTACCTGCGATACATGTTATCTATCATACCCCCTTACCTGTGATACATGTTATCTATCTATACCTCCTTACCTGCGATACATGTTATCTATCTATACCTCCTTACCTGCGATACATGTTATCTATCTATACCCCCTTACCTGTGATACATGTTATCTATCTATACCCCCTTACCTGCGATACATGTTATCTATCTATACCCCTACCTTGTGATACATTTATCTATCTATACCCCTACCTGCGATACATGTTATCTATCTATACCCCTACCTTGTGATACATGTTATCTATCTAACCCCCTTACCTGCGATACATGTTATCTATCTATACCCCTACCTTGTGATACATGTTATCTATCTATACCCCTACCTGCGATACATGTTATCTATCAATAACTCCTTACCTGTGATACATGTTATCTATCTATACCCCTACCTGCTACATGTTATCTATCAATAACTCCTTACCTGTGGATACATGTTATCTATCTATACCCCTTTACCTGCGATACATGTTATCTATCTATACCTCCTTACCTGTGATACATGTTATCCATCTAACCCCTACCTGCGATACATGTTATCTATCTATACCTCCTTACCTGTGATACATGTTATCTATCTATACCCCTTTACCTGCGATACATGTTATCTATACCCCCTTACCTGCGATACATGTTATCCATCTATACCCCATGTATAAGGAAATCTATAACGGATACATTTACATATAATTATATCACATTTGACACCCGTGAATTATAATATATATAATAATACTGAAACCATCTCAATTTGTTTGTATAATTATATCACATTTATTAAAGACGCCCGTGAATTATAATATATTAATAATAATACTGAAACCATCTCCATTTGTTTGTTATATTAATTATATAATATGCAAACATCTCTATTTGTTTGTATAATTATATCACTTTTATTAAAGACGCCCGTGTTATAATATATAATAAATATACTGAAACATCTCCATTTGTTTGTATAATTTAACAATATAATAATATACTGAAACATCTCTATTTGTTTGTATAATTATTCACATTTATTAAAGACGGCCCGTGAATTATAATATATATATAATATACTGAAACAACTCCATTTGTTTGTATAATTATATCACATTTATTAAAGACGCCCGTGAATTATAATATATAAATAATAATACTGAAACCATCTCCATTTGTTTGTATAATTATATCACATTTATTAAGACACACACCGTGAATTATAATATTTAATAATAATACTGAAACATCTCCATTTGTTTGTATAATTATATCACATTTATTAACGCCCGTGAATTATATATCTAAATAATAATACTGAAACCATCTCCATTTGTTTGTATAATATATCACATTTATTAAAGACGCCCGTGAATTTAATATATAATAATAATACTGAAAACATCTCCATTTGTTTGTATAATTATATCACATTTATTAAAGACGCCCGTGAATTATAATATATATAATAATAATACTGAAACCATCTCCATTTGTTTGTATAATTATATCACATTTATTAAAGACGCCCGTGAATTATAATATCTATAATAATAATACTGAAACCATCTCCATTTGTTTGTATAATACATCACATTTATTAAGACACAACACCGTGAATTATAATATATATAATAATAATACTGAAACCATCTCCATTTGTTTGTATAATTATATCACATTTATTAAAGACACCCGTGAATTATAATATCTATAATAATAATACTGAAACCATCTCCATTTGTTTGTATAATTATATCACATTTATTAAAGACGCCCGTGAATTATAATATATATAATAATAATACTGAAACCATCTCCATTTGTTTGTATATTATATCACATTTATTAAAGATGCCCGTGAATTATAATATATATAATAATAATACTGAAAACATCTCCATTTGTTTGTATAATTATATCACATTTATTAAAGACGCCCGTGAATTATAATATATATAATAATAATACTGAAAACATCTCCATTTGTTTGTATAATTATTCACTTTATTAAAGATGCCCCGTGAATTATAATATATATATAATATACTGAAAACATCTCCATTTGTTTGTATAATTATATCACATTTATTAAAGATGCCCCGTGAATTAATAATATATAAAATATAATACTGAAACCATCTCCTTTGTTTGTATAATTATATCACATTTATAAAGACGCCCGTGAATTATAATATATATAATAATAATACTGAAACCATCTCCATTTGTTTTGTATAATTATATCACATTTATTAAAGACGCCCGTGAATATAATATATATATAATAATACTGAAAACATCTCCATTTGTTTGTATATTATATCACATTTATTAAAGAGCGCCGTGAATTATAATATATATAATATAATAACTGAAACCATCTCCTTTGTTTGTATAATTATATCACATTTATTAAAGACAAACCCGTAATTATAATATCTATAATATAATACTGAAACCATCTCCATTTGTTTGTATAATTATATCACATTTATTAAGAACGCCCGTGAATTATAATATATAATAATAATAACTGAAACCATCTCCTTTGTTGTATAATTATATCACATTTTAAAGACGCCCGTGAATTATAATATATATAATAATAAAATACTGAAAACATCATTTGTTTGTATAATTATATCACATTTATTAAAGACGCCCGTGAATTATAATATATATAATAATAATACTGAAAACATCTCCATTTGTTTGTATAATTATATCACATTTATTAAAGATGCCCGTGAATTATAATATATATAATAATAATACTGAAACATCTCCATTTGTTTGTATAATTATATCACATTTATTAAGCGCCCGTGAATTATAATATCTATATTAAATACTGAAAACATCTCCATTTGTTTGTATAATTATATCACATTTATTAAAGACGCCCGTGAATTATAATATCTATAATAATAATACTGAAACCATCTCCATTTGTTTGTATAATTATATCACATTTATTAAAGACACACCCTGTGAATAATCTATCATAATAATACTGAAACCATCTCCATTTGTTTGTATAATTATATCACATTTTTAAAGACGCCCCGTGAATTATAATATTATAATAATAATACTGAAACCATCTCCATTTGTTTGTATAATTATATCACATTTATTAAAGACAACACAGTGAATTATAATATCTATATAATATACTGAAACCATCTCCATTTGTTTGTATATTATATCACATTTATTAAAGACACCAGTGAATTATAATATATATAATAATAATACTGAAACCATCTCCATTTGTTTGTATAATTATATCACATTTATTAAAGACGCCCGTGAATTATAATATATATAATAATAATACTGAAACCATCTCCATTTGTTTGTATAATTATAATATAATAATAATACTGAAAACATCTCTATTTGTTTGTATAATTATATCACATTTATTAAAGACGCCCGTGAATTATAATATATATAATAATAATACTGAAACCATCTCCATTTGTTTGTATATTTAATCACATTTTTAAAGATGCCCGTGAATTATAATATATATAATAATAATCTGAAAACATCTCCATTTGTTTGTATATTATATCACATTTTTAAAGACGCCCGTGAATTATAATATATATAATAATAATACTGAAACCATCTCCATTTGTTTGTATAATTATATCACATTTTATTAAAGATGCCCGTGAATTATATATATATAATAATATACTGAAAACATCTCCATTGTTTGTATAATTATATCACATTTATTAAAGATCGCCCGTGAATTATAATATATATAATAATAATACTGAAACCATCTCCATTTGTTTGTATAATTATATCACATTTATTAAAGATCCCGTGAATTATATATATATATAATAATAACTGAAACCATCTCCATTTGTTTGTATATTATATCACATTTATTAAAGACGCCCGTGAATTATAATATATAAATAATAATACTGAAAACATCTCCATTTTTTTGTATAATTATATCACATTTATTAAATACCGCCTGTGAATTATAATTATATAATAATAATACTGAAACCATCTCCATTGTGTTTGTATAATTATTCACATTTATTAAAGACCACCCTGTGAATTATAATATCTATAAATATAATACTGAAACCATCTCCATTTTTTTGTATAATTATACACATTTATTAAAGATGCCCGTGAATTATAATATATATAATAATAATACTGAAAACATCTCCATTTGTTTGTATAATTATATCACATTTATTAAATACGCCTGTGAATTATAATATATATAATAATAATACTGAAACCATCTCCATTTGTTTGTATAATTATATCACATTTATTAAAGACGCCAGTGAATTATAATATCTATAATAATAATACTGAAACCATCTCCATTTGTTTGTATAATTATATCACATTTATTAAAGACACCAGTGAATTATAATATCTATAATAATAATACTGAAACCATCTCCATTTGTTTGTATAATTATATCACATTTATTAAAGACACCAGTGAATTATAATATATATAATAATAATACTGAAAACATCTCCATTTGTTTGTATAATTATATCACATTTATTAAAGACACCAGTGAATTATAATATCTATAATAATAATACTGTGTCTGACTATGACCCGATACTGTAATGGTGGGTACATACCTTCCAGTCGGCCAGGATGAAGGACTGTAGGTAGCAGCAACAAGTAACTGCATCTGACAGTTTGTTGCAAGGGCCGCACGATGGGTTGTAGTTTTCCGATGCGTCTGATCATTCGGTTGTCTGGTTCACACAATGGTTGGGCGTCCGACCCTAAAATAAATTCCAATATTTCAGCCCAACCGACTGATACACAGAAATGTCGGTTGGTCGGGCCGAATTATTGGATGGTGTGTACCCAACTGCAGTAGAAATAGCAGTCCCTATGGTTTTATCATTATAAATACAAACTAACCAAATCCACCTACGGGATCACTAGGGATAAAGCTACATTGTCTCTCTATGTAACGGTTTATGGATATATATAATGATATTCTGCATTTTATAGGCAATGTCAAACAGAACCCCAACTGCCAGAAGGTCCCTCAGGACAGTGAGTATGGAATCTGCCTTTTCATTGGTCGGTTGCTTTCTGGATGCTCCTTTCTGATTTGTTTGTTTTTCCTTCTCAGGTACAACTTTGAAATCTATCAATGACTTTTTATTTCATTGTAAGATAGACAACATCAATTTATTTAAGGTAAGGGTGCCCATGTAACTTCGCTCGCCAGTTTATGCCATGTTCCATCAGGATCTGATCGTCAAAACACACAGAAACCATTGCTGTGTATATTATCTGGAACGATCGTTCATTCGCCCATCCACAGGGACCGTCCTATCAGTTCGCTCTTCTTAAGTAAAGGGAGCTGTTACCGGCCAATGGAAATTTGGCCCCTACATTTTGTTGATAATTGACAAATCCCATTGGATCTGATGAGAATTGTCCAGTATATGTGTATTTCCACCTTAACTCAAAACTGAGCAGTAATGTAACATTTCTTCCATTCTCTTTGCCCAAACCCTCGATATCTGTCAGACTGGGCCCCAGCTGAAAGGCCCAACTGCAGGCCATACAGCCCCTTACGTGAGTCTCTCTTTGTTCTTCCGTGTATATTGGTAAAATGTGCGTCTCACTGTTTCCTCTTTGTTTTTAAACCCAGGTCCAGAGATACTGTGTGAAAAGTATGATTAGCAGGAAGGTGAGATGGGATGATGGGATATCTACCTTGTACTTCCTGTTATTAATATACCATAATGTCCTTGTGATGGGATGATGGGATATCTACCTTGTACTTCCTGTTATTATATACCATAATGTCCTTGTGATTGGGATGATGGGATATCTACCTTTACTTTCCTGTTATAATATACATAATGTCCTTGTGATGGGATGATGGGATATCTACTTGTACTTCCTGTTTTAATATACCTAATGTCCTTGTGATGGGATGATGGGATATCTACCTTGTACTTCCTGTTATTAATATACCATAAATGTCCTTGTTATGGATGATGGGATATCTACCTTGTACTTCCTGTTATTATATACCATAATGTCCTTGTATGGGTGATGGGATATCTACCACCTTGTACTTCCTGTTATTAATATACCATAATGTCCTTGTTATGGGATGAGGGATATCTACCTTGTACTTCCTGTTTTAATATACTCATAATGTCCTGTTATGGGATGATGGGATATCTACCTTGTACTTCCTGTTATTAATATACCATAATGTCCTGTTATGGGATGAATGGGATATCTACCTTGTACTTCCTGTATAATATACTAATGTCCTTGTATGGGATGATGGGATATCTACCTTGTACTTCCTGTTTTAATATACCTTAATGTCCTTTTATGGGATGATAGGGATATCTACCTTGTACTTCCTGTTATTAATATACCATAATGTCCTTGTGATATGGTGATGGGATATCTACCTTGTACTTCCTGTTATTAATATACCATATAGTCCTTGTGATTGGAATGATGGGATATCTACCTTGTACTTCCTGTTATTATATACTATAATGTCCTTGTGATGGGATGATGGGTATCTACCTGTACTTCCTGTTTTAATATACATAATGTCCTTGTGATGGGATGATGGATACTACCTTGTACTTCCTGATAATATACTATAATGTCCTTGTGATGGATGAGGGATATCTCACCTTGTACTTCCTGTTTTATATAACTATAATGTCCTTTGTGATGGGATGATGGATATCTACCTTGTACTTTCCTGTTATTAATATACTACTATATGTTGTCCTTGTGATGGGATGATGGGATATCTACCTTGTACTCCTGTTATTAATATACTATAATGTCCTTGTGATGGATGATGGGATATCTACCTTGCTCCTGTTTTTAATATCTTGGATTGAGGGGATCTACCTTGTACTTCCTTTATTATATACAATAATGTCCTTGTGATGGGATGATGGGATATCTACCTTGTACTTCCTGTTATTAATATACTATAATGTCCTTGTGATGGGATGATGGGATATCTACCTTGTACTTCCTGTTATTAATATACCATAATGTCCTTGTGATGGGATGATGGGATATCTACCTTGTACTTCCTGTTATTAATATACCTATAATGTCCTTGTGATGGATGATGGATATCTACCTTGTACTTCCTGTTATTAATATCCATAATGTCCTTGTGAGGGATGATGGGATATCTACCTTGTACTTCCTGTTATTAATAACTATAATGTCCTTGTGATGGGATGATGGGAATCTACCTTGTACTTCCTGTTATTAATACCATAATGTCCTTTTTGATGGGATGATGGGATATCTACCTTGTACTTCCTGTTATTAATATACATAATGTCCTTGTGATGGATGATGGGATATACCTTGTACTTCCTGTTATTAATATACCATAATGTCCTTGTGATGGGATGATGGGATATCTACCTTGTACTTCCTGTTATTAATATACTATAATGTCCTTGTGATGGGATGATGGGATATCTACCTTGTACTTCCTGTTATTAATATACTATAATGTCCTTGTGATGGGATGATGGATATCTACCTTGTACTTCCTGTTTATATATACCATAATGTCCTTGTGATGGGATGATGGGATATCTACCTTGTACTTCCTGTTATTATATACCTAATGTCCTGTGATGGGATGATGGGATATCTACCTTGTACTTCCTGTTATTAATATACATAATGTCCTTGTGATGGGATAATGGATATCTACCTTGTACTCCCTGTTATTAATATACCATAATGTCCTTGTGATGGGATATGGGATATCTACCTTGTACTTCCTGTTATTAATATACCATAATGTCCTTGTGATGGGATGATGGGATATCTACCTTGTACTTCCTGTTATTAATATACCATAATGTCCTTGTGATGGGATGATGGGATATCTACCTTGTACTTCCGTTGTTATTAATATACATAATGTCCTTGTGATGGGATGATGGAATATCTACCTTGTACTTCCTGTTATTATTACTATAATGTCCTTGTGTAGGATGATGGGATACTCCTTGTACTTCCTGTATTATATCCATAATGTCCTTGTTGGGATGAGGGGATATCTACCTTGTACTTCCTGTTATTAATATACCATAATGTCCTTGTGATGGGATGTGGGATATCTACCTTGTACTTCCTGTTATTAATATACCTAATGTCCTTGTGATGGGATGATGGGATATCTACCTTGTACTTCCTGTTATTAATATACCATAATGTCCTTGTGTGGGATGATGGGATATCTACCTTGTACTTCCTGTTATTAATATACCATAATGTCCTTGTAGGGATGATGGGATATACTACCTTGTACTTCCTGTTATTAATATACCATAATGTCCTGTGATGGGATGATGGGATATCTACCTTGTACTTCCTGTTATTAATAATCCATAATGTCCTTGTGTGGATGATGGGATATCTACCTTGTACTTCCTGTTATTATATACCATAATGTCCTTGTGATGAGGGATGGGATATCTACCTTGTACTTCCTGTTATTAATATACCATAATGTCCTTGTGATGGGATGATGGGATATCTACCTTGTACTTCCTAATGTCCTTGTGATGGGATGATGGGATATCTACCTTGTACTTCCTGTTATTAATATACCTAATGTCCTTGATGGGATGATGGGATATCTACCTTGTACTTCCTGTTATTAATATACCTAAAATGTCCTTGGATGGGATGATGGGATATCTACCTTGTACTTCCTGTTATTAATATACCTAATGTCCTTGTGATGGGATGATGGGATTCTACCTTGTACTTCCTGTTATTAATATACCTAATGTCCTTGGATGGGATGATGGGATATCTCCCTTGTACTTCCTGTTATTAATTATACCTAATGTCCTTGGATGGGATGATGGGATTATCTACCTTGTACTTCCTGTTATTAATATACCATAATGTCCTTGTGATGGGATGATGGGATATCTACCTTGTACTTCCTGTTATTATATACCATAATGTCCTTGTGATGGGATGATGGGATATCTACCTTGTACTTCCTGTATTAATATACCATTAATGTCCTTGTGATGGATGATGGGTATCTACCTTGTACTTCCTGTTATAATATACCATAATGTCCTTGTGATGGGATGATGGGATTCTACCTTGTACTTCCTGTTATTAATATACCTAAATGTCTTTGTGTGGATGGATGTGGGATATCTACCTTGTACTTCCTGTTATTATAATACCATAATGTCCTTGTGATGGGATGATGGGATATCTACCTTGTACTTCCTGTTATTAATATACCATATTGTCCTTGTGATGGGATGAATGGGATATCTACCTGTACTTCCTGTTATTAATATACCATAATGTCCTTGTGAGGGATGATGGGATATCTACCTTGTACTCCTGTTATTATATACCATAATGTCCTTGTGATGGGATGATGGGATATCTACCTTGTACTTCCTGTTATTAATATACCTATGTCCTTGTGATGGGATGATGGGATATCTACCTTTGTACTTCCTGTTTATTATATACCATAATGTCCTTGTGATGGGATGATGGGATATCTACCTTGTACTTCCTGTTATTAATATACCATAATGCCCTTGTGATGGGATGATGGGATATCTACCTTGGTACTTCCTGTTATTAATATACCTAATGTCCTTGTGAGGGATGATGGGATTCTACCTTGTACTTCCTGTTATTAATATACCATAATGTCCTTTGTGGGGATGATGGGATACTACCTTGTACTTCCTGTTTAATTACCTTAATGTCCTTGTGAATGGGATGATGGAATACCTACCTTGTACTTCCTGTTATTAATAATCCTAAATGTCCTTGTGATGGGATGATGGGATATCTACCTTGTACTTCCTGTTATTAATATACCATAATGTCCTTGTGATGGGATGATGGGATATCTACCTTGTACTTCCTGTTATTAATATACCATAATGTCCTTGTGATGGGATGATGGGATATCTACCTTGTACTTCCTGTTATTAATATACCATAATGTCCTTGTGATGGGATGATGGGATATCTACCTTGTACTTCCTGTTTTAATATACCATAATGTCCTTGTGATGGGATGATGGGAATTCTACCTTTGTACTTCCTGTTATTAATATACATAATGTCCTTGTGATGGATGATGGGATATCTACCTGTACTTCCTGTATTAATATACCATAATGTCCTTGTGATGGGATAATGGGATATCTACCTTGTACTCCTGTTTTAATATACCATAATGTCCTTGTGATGGGATGATGGGATATCTACCTTGTACTTCCTGTTATTAATATACCATAATGTCCTTGTGATGGATGATGGGATATCTACCTTGTCCTTCCTGTTATTAATATACCATATGTCCTTGTGATGGGATGATGGGATATCTACCTGGTACTTCCTGTTATTATATACCATAAGTCCTTGTGATGGGATGATGGGATTATCTACCTTGTACTTCCCTGTTATTAATATACCATAATGTCCTTGTGATGGGATGATGGGATATCTCCCTTGTACTTCCTGTTATTAATATACATAATGTCCCTTGTGATGGGATGATGGGATATCTACCTGTACTTCCTGTTATTAATATACCATAATGTCCTTGGATGGGATATGGTTTACCTGTACTTCCTGTTATTAATTACCATAATGTCCTTGTGATGGAGATGGGATTCTACCTTGTACTTCCTGTTATTAATACCAATGTCTTGTGATGGATGATGGGATATCTACCCTTGATTCTGTTATATCTATACATTGTTGATTACCTATTTATATCTATGTCCAGTTGTGTGGTTACCTATTTTAGTCTATGCCAGTTGTGTGGTTACCTATTTATAGTCTGTGCCAGTTGTAGTTTTTACCTATTTATAGTCCTAATGCCAGTTGTGTGGTTACCTATTTATAGTCTGTGCCAGTTTAAGTTTACCTATTTATAGCTATGCCATTGTGTGTTCCTATTTATAGTCCTGTGCCAGTTGTAAGTTTACCTATTTAAGTCTATGCCAGTTTGTGTGGTTACCTATTATAGTCTGTGCCAGTTGTAAGTTTACCTATTTATAGTCTATGCCAGTTGTGTGGTTACCTATTTATAGTCTGTGCCAGTTGTGTGGTTACCTATTTTAAGTCTGTGCCAGTTGTGAGGTTACCTATTTACAGTCTGTGCCAGTTGTGAGGTTACCTATTTATAGTCTGTGCCAGTTGTAAGTTTACCTATTTATAGTCTATGCCAGTTGTGTGGTTACCTATTTATAGTCTGTGCCAGTTGTGAGGTTACCTATTTATAGTCTGTGCCAGTTGTAAGTTTACCTATTTAGTCTATGCCAGTTGTGTGGTTACCTATTTTAGCTGTGCCAGTTGTGAGGTTTACCTATTTACGTCTGTGCCATTTGTGTGGGTTACCTATTTATAGTCGTGCCAGTTGTGAGTTACCTATTTACAGTCGTGTGCCAGTTGTGAGGTTACCTATTTATAGTCTGTGCCAGTTTGTGAGTTTACCTATTTTGTCTGTGCCAGTTGTGAGGTTTACCTATTTATAGTCTGTGCCAGTTGTGAGGTTACCTATTTATAGTCTGTGCCAGTTGTAAGTTTACCTATTTATAGTCTATGCCAGTTGTGTGGTTACCTATTTATAGTCTGTGCCAGTTGTGAGGTTACCTATTTATAGTCTGTGCCAGTTGTGAGGTTACCTATTTAGTCTATGCCGTTGTGTGGTTACCTATTTATAGGCTTGCCAGTTGGTGAGGTTACCTATTTACATGTCTGTGCCAGTTTGTTGTGGTTACCTATTTATAGTCTGTGCCATTGTGAGGTTACCTATTTACAGTCTGTTGCCAGTTGTGAGGTTACCTATTTATAGTCTGTGCCAGTTGTGAGGTTACCTATTTATAGCCTGTGCTCAAGTTGTAGTGTTAACCTATTTATTAGTCTCGCCAGTGTTGCCAGTGTACGAGTTTTGCCTTACCTGTACCGATATCTAGTCTGTGCCAGTTGTGAGGTTACCTATTTTACGTCCTGTCCCAGTTGTGAGGTTTACCTATTTACTTATGCTTCTGTGTGCCATTTTGTGAGGTTACCTATTTATAGTCCTGTGCCAGTTGTGAGGTTACCTATTTATAGTCTGGTGGCCAGTTGTGAGGTTACCTATTTATAGTCTGTGCCAGTTGTGAGGTTACCTATTTATAGTCTGTGCCAGTTTGTGAGGTTTACCATATTTTATAGTCTGTGCCAGTTGTGAGGTTACCTATTTATAGTCTGTGCCAGTTGTGTGAGGTTAACCTATTTATAGTCTGTCCAGTTTGGAGGTTTACTATATTTATAGTCTTGTGCCAGTTGTGAGGTTACTATTTATAGTCTGGGTGCAAAGTTGTGAGGTTTAACCTATTTATAGTCTTTGGTCCATTTGTAGCTCTGAGGTTCCCTCCATTTGATAGGTCTTGTGAGGTGAATAATTGAGTAGTACCATGTTCTGTGGCAGTTTGCTGTAGGTTCCTATTTATAGTCTGTGCCATATTGTTTGTAGTGTTACCGTATACTATTATAGTCTGCCTTGTGAGGTACTATTTTTCGTGGCCAGTTGTGAGGTTACATATTTATAGTCCTGTGCCAGTTGAGAGGTTACCTATTTATGTCTGTGCCAGTTGTGAGGTTACCTATTTATAGTCTGTGCCATTTGTGAGTTACCATATTATTCTGTGCCAGTTTGTAGGTTTCCTATTTATAGTCTATGGCCAGTTGCTGGGTTACCTATTTATATCGTCTGTGCCAGTTGTGAGGTTACCTATTTATAGTCTGTGCCAGTTTGTGAGGTTACCTATTTATAGTCTTGCAGTTGTGAGGTTACCTATTATAGTCTGTGTCAGTTTGTGAGGTCACCTATTTATATCTGGTGCCAGTTGGTGGGGTACCTATTTATAGTCTGTGCCAGTTGTGGATGTCCACTTTTATAGTCTAGTGCCAGTTTGTGAGGTACCTATTTATAGTCTGTTGCCAGTTGTGGGGTACCTTTATAGTCTGTCCAGTTGTGAGGTTACATTTTATAGTCTGCGTTTTGAGGTTACTATTTATAGTCTGTGCAGTTTGTGAGGTACCTTTTAGTCTGTGTCAGTTTGTGAGTTACATATTTATGTCTTGCCAGTTGTGAGGTTCATATATAGTCTGTGCCAGTAGGAGGTTACTATTTTCATTTCTATGTACAAACAGCTATTTGGATTCATGGAGAGATTTTCAGGTGGAGAGACCAGTCTGTCTGACAAACAGATAAAAAACAGGAGGACTTAAACAGTTCCTGCAGGACTAAACCAAGGGCCCCAACACACAGGTAAAACATTCTAATAATGCCCACAGTCTCTTATGGTGGGTGGTCCATAGAAGGGTATGGTGGGTGGTCCATAGCAGGGTACGGTGGGTGGTCCATAGCAGGGTACGGTGGGAAGTCCATAGCAGGGTACGGTGGGTGGTCTGTAGCAGGATATGGTGGTTAGTCTATAGCAGGGTATGGTGGTTGGTCTATAGCAGGATATGGTGGTTAGTCTATAGCAGGGTATGGTGGTTGGTCTATAGCAGGGTATGGTGGTTGGTCTATAGCAGGGTATGGTGGTTGGTCATAGCAGGGTATGGTGGTTGGTCTATAGCAGGATATGGTGGTTAGTCCATAGCAGGTATGGTGGTTGGTCCATAGCAGGTATGGGTGGTTGGTCATATCAGGGTACGGTGGTTGTTCTTGCAGGGTACGGTGGTTGGTCTATAGCAGGGTAAGGTGGTTGGTCTATAGCAGGGTCGGTGGTTGGTCTATAGCAGGGTACGGTGGTTGGTCTATAGCAGGGTACGGTGGTTGGTCTATAGCAGGGTATGGTGGTTGGTCTATAGCAGGGTATGGTGGTTGGTCTATAGCAGGGTACGGTGGTTGGTCTATAGCAGGTAGGTGTTTTGGTCTATAGCAGGGTATGGGGTTGGTCTATGCAGGGTCGTGGTTGTCTATAGCAGTGTATGGTGTTGGTCTATAGCAGGGTAGTGGTGGTCTAGCAGTACGGTGGTTGGTCCTATGCAGGGTACGGTGGTTGGTCTATAGCAGGGTACGGTGGTTGGTCATAGCAGGGTACGGTGGTTGGTCTATAGCAGGGTATGGTGGTTGGTCTATAGCAGGGTACGGTGGTTGGTCTATAGCAGGGTACGGTGGTTGGTCTATAGCAGGGTACGGTGGTTGGTCTATAGCAGGGTACGGTGGTTGGTCTATAGCAGGGTACGGGGTTGGTCTATAGCAGGGTACGGTGGTTGGTCTATAGCAGGGTACGGTGGTTGGTCTATAGCAGGGTAAGGTGGTTGGTCTATACAAGGTATGGTGTTGGTCCTAGCGGGTACGGTGGTTGGTCTATAGCAGGGTATGGTGGTTGGTCTATAGCAGGGTACGGTGGTTGGTCTATAGCAGGGTACGGTGGTTGGTCTATAGCAGGGTAAGGTGGTTGGTCTATAGCAAGGTACGGTGGTTGGTCCATAGCAGGGTACGGTGGGGTTCATAGCAGGTACGGTGGTTGGTCTATAGCAGGTAAGGGTTGTCTATAGCAGTATGGTGGTTGGTCCATAGCAGGGTACGGTGGTTGGTCTATAGCAGGTATAGGTGGTTTGGTCTATAGCAGGGTACGTGGTTTGGTCTATAGCAGGTACGGTGGTTGGTCTTTAGCAGGGTACTGTGGTTGGTCTATGCAGGGTACGGTGGTTGGTCTATAGCAGGGTACGGTGGTTGGTCTATAGCGGGACGGTGGTTGGTCTATAGCAGGGTACGGTGGTTGTGTGCAGGGTACGGTGGTTGGTCTATAGCGGTAGGGTGTTGGTCTATAGCAGGTGGGTGGTTGGTCTATAGCAGGGTAGGTGGTTGGTCCTAGAGGGGTATGGTGGTTGGTCTATAGCAGGGTACGGTGGGTTGGTCTATAGCAGGGTACGGTGGTTTTGGTCATAGCAGGGTACGGTGGTTGGTCTATGCAGGTACGGGTTGGTCTATAGCAGGGATGGTGGTTGGTCTATAGCAGGGTAGGGTGGTGGGTCTATACAGTAGGGTGGTTGGTCCATAGCAGGGTATGGTGGGTTGGGTCTATAGCAGGGTAGGTGGTTGGTCTATAGCAGGGTACGGTGGTTGGTCTATAGCAGGGTACGTTGGTTGTCTAAGTCAGGGTATCTTGTTGTCTTAGCAGGGTACGGTGGTTGGTCTATAGCAGGGTACGGTGGGTTGGCCTATGAGAGGTACGGTGGTTGTCTATAGCAGGGTACGGTGGTTTGGTCCAAGCAGGGTATGGTGTTGGTTCTATAGCAGGGTAGGTGGTGGTCTATAGCGGTAGTGGTTGGTCTATGCAGGTGGTGGTTGGTCTATAGCAGGTCGGTGAGGTTGTCATGAGGGTAAGGTGGTTGGTCTATAGCAGGGTACGGTGGTTGGTCTATAGCAGGGTACGTGGTTGGTCTATAGCAGGGTAGGGTGGTTGGTCTATAGCAGGGTAGGGTGGTTGGTCCATAGCAGGGTATGGTGGTTGGTCTATAGCAGGGTACGGTGGTTGGTCTATAGCAGGGTACGTGGTTGGTCTATAGCAGGGTACGGTGTTGGTCTATAGCAGGGTACGGTAGTTGGTCCATAGCAGGGTACGGTGGTTGGTCCATAGCAGGGTACGGTGGTTGGTCCATAGCAGGGTACGGTGGTTGGTCCATAGCAGGGTAGGGTGGTTGGTCCATAGCAGGGTATGGTGGTTGGTCTATAGCAGGTACGGGTGGTGGGTCTATAGCAGGGTACGGGGTTGGTCTATGCAGGGTACGGTGGTTGGTCTATAGCAGGGTACGGTGGTTGGTCTATAGCAGGGTACGGTGGTTGGTCTATAGCAGGGTACGTGGGGTTGGTCTATAGCAGGTAGGTGGTTGGTCTATAGCAGGGTACGGTGGTTGTCTATAGCAGGGTAGGTGGTGTCTTACACGGGTCGGTGGTTTGGTCATAGCAGGTAGCGTGGTTGGTCTATAGCAGGGTAGTGGTTGGTCTTAGCAGGGTAAGTGGTTGGTCTATAGCAGGGGGGTAGGTGGTTGGTCTATGCAGGGTACGGTGGTTTGTCTATAGCAGGGTATGGTGGGTTTGGTCTATAGCAGGGTACGGTGGTTTGGTCTATAGCAGGTACGGTGGTTGGTCTTAGCAGGGTAGGTAGGTGGTTGGTCTATCAGGTGGTGGTTGGTCTATAGCAGGGTACGTGGTTGGTCTATAGCAGGGTACGGTGGTTGGTCTATAGCAGGGTACGGTGGTTGGTCTATAGCAGGGTACGGTGGTTGGTCTATAGCAGGGTACGGTGGTTGGTCTATAGACAGTGGTTAACGGTGTTTGGTCTATAGCAGGGTACGGTGGTTGGTCTATAGCAGGGTACGGTGGTTGGTCTATAGCCACCTGCTTGGCTATGGACTATTCATATTGTTAACAAGGGATATTATTTTTGATATAATAATATATTTTCTTGCCCTGATCGGTGCTGCCATATTTCTGCCATTGTGTCTCCCTATAGCTGAGGTCCCTGTGGGGGAAGGAGCAGAGAATGGTCACCCACGTGTAGCTTCTCCACTTATGCAGATTGAAGGTTTCCTCTCGGCACTAACCAATACCAACCAAGATGGCCGAGTCATCATACAGCTCCAAGGTTGTACACACGTGTGTATGTTCTCCTCACTAATAAAGAAATACACATCTAGACCCCCCATATGTGTGTAATAGTTTTACCCCCTTCTGCTTACAACTGTCATCACTGGTTTCAGCCTTTTGTAAAGGTCAAACACATACTGTTTAAGCAACGTTAAAGGAGAACTATACCCACTACCCTTTAAAAAATGCCCAGGGAGCGCCAAACCCTCCCTCACCCCTGGGTTAAGTCTGGATCAGCTGTCTTACCATTAACTTTCTAGCCCCACCTCCTCACTATGTCAGTGACCTATGGTAAAGCATACTCCGCAAGAAGCACGTCTTGGTATTGGCTATGTCCTGGACTGACAAAAGTAACCAGGAGGGGAAAGTGAAGGTAAAGTGTTACAGCTGATCCACACTGTACCCAGGGGCGAGGATGGGGGTAGAAGTTTGGTCCTCACTTTGGGTAAGGGGAGAGAAATTTAGTTGCCCTATAGTTAGTGAAACTATAAGGTGTGTGTTGTATGTATGTGTGTGTGTGTGTGTGTGTATACAACAGGGGTCATTATTATGAGCACAAAAACCTATTCTCCTACCTCCTTTTTATAAAAATTGGTAAACTTTAAATAGAGATTATTTAAAGGACGTAACATCACCCCCCCAACCCTGAGACCATGATACTCCCACTCCCCTCAATGGGGGTTCACAGTGAGCTCTGCACATGGTCAGTGTAGGGATCCCCTTGTATACCCTTCAGTCATTGGCTATGATGTCATCTGTCATGGCCGTGTCACTGGAAGATCTGGGAGATACTGTACATGGGCAATGAACGTTGGGCTGAATAACTGTTTGTAGAAGGTGTGTGAGTAATTTGGGTTTGGGGGGTGCTCTACATAGAGTACGAATTGCCCTTACAAACGCAGAGGGTTTGGTTATTGCCCCAGTAGGAGTGGGGCACTGTATCTGTTCACTGTTCGGGGAAAGGAAGTTGGAATTGTTATTTCCTGCAGGCACCGTGGCCCAGAGCAGCCTGAAGTTCCTAATGTTAAATCCTGCCGTACATTTTGCCAAGGTCCTTGAAGAATGTCGCTCAGTAATCATCGCGGGGGGCACCATGCAGCCGGTAAGAATAACCATTGGTATTATACATGGGACTGATTATTACCTATGGTGAATATGAGTATTTATATCTTATTATCAAATAGTAACAAGAATCCTCCAGAGGTTGAAATGAATATAAATGATCAGTTACAGGATTGACAATAACATTATTATGAAAATGAAATGAATGAGCCAAGTGTTGGAATTGTGGAGATTCCATAACCCCCATAACCATCAATAGCAGCGATATATAATTATAATGTATATAACAACAATCTCCTGGTTCTATTGCACATGGTACTGTGAGGTTACCTATTTATAGTCTGTGCCAGTTGTGTGGTTACCTATTTATAGTCTGTGCCAGTTGTGAGGTTACCTATTTATAGTCTGTGCCAGTTGTGAGGTTACCTATTTATAGTCTGTGCCAGTTGTGAGGTTACCTATTTATAAGCTGTGCCAGTTGTGAGTTTACCTATTTTTAGTCTGTGCCAGTTGTGAGGTTACCTATTTATAGTCTGTGCCAGTTGTGAGCTTACCTATTTATAGTCTTGTGCATTGTGATGGCTTACCTCTTTATAGTTCTGTGCCAGTTGTGAGCTTACCTATTTATAGTCTGTGCCAGTTGTGAGGTTACCTATCTAAACTCTACACCTATTGAAATGTAGTATAATTATAATAATAATACAGACTCTCTTGGCAGGTTTCGGATTTTAAACAGCAGTTACTTCTAGCGGCCGGTCTAAGTCCAGATAGAATTGTTGAGTTTTCATGTGGTAAGTGATAACTAATGTGTACAGTAACATACAACCTACAATAAATAATATATAATACTAGCAGGGTATCTATACAATGGGTTTTTATGGGAAGGAATAAACATTTTCTCATTTCTTGTTTCTCCCAATAGGTCATGTGATCCCTGCTGACAATATATTACCCATAGTACTTTGCAGTGGACCAACAAATCAACAGTTGGAGTTCACCTATCAAAAGAGGGATTTGCCTGAAATGGAAAGTTTATGTAACTGGATATAAAAGGAAAATGATATTACAGCCATTTACACCCATCTTCTTTATTGTGTTTTACAGATAGGGGAAACAGGTAGGATCCTTATAAACCTGTGTAATGTGGTTCCTGGGGGCCTTGTCTGCTTCTTTCCTTCTTATGAGTACCAGAGACAAGTTCAGGACCACTGGGAAAGGTCCGGTCTGCTGAAACGTCTGGCTTTAAAAAAGAAGGTTAGTGACCCTGTAATGGTGACAACAGCTCTCCTATTTGTACCAGGCAAAAATCCAACCACAACAACGGGGCTTTATAACTAACTTACAGACTCCTTAGCAGTCTATATTAGTGTCTATATGTAACTTACTCGTTAGCAGTCTATATTAGTGTCTATATGTAACTAACTCGTTAGCAGTCTATATTAGTGTCTATATGTAACTTTACAGACTCGTTAGCAGTCTATATTAGTGTCTATATGTAACTTACTCCTTAGCAGTCTATATTAGTGTCTATATGTAACTTACTCCTTAGCAGTCTATATTAGTGTCTATATGTAACTTACTCGTTAGCAGTTTATATTAGTGTCTATATGTAACTAACTCGTTAGCAGTCTATATTAGTGTCTATATGTAACTTTACAGACTCGTTAGCAGTCTATATTAGTGTCTATATGTAACTTACTTGTTAGCAGTCTATATTAGTGTCTATATGTAACTAACTCGTTAGCAGTCTATATTAGTGTCTATATGTAACTTTACAGACTCGTTAGCAGTCTATATTAGTGTCTATATGTAACTTACTCCTTAGCAGTCTATATTAGTGTCTATATGTAACTTACTCGTTCGCAGTCTATATTAGTGTCTATATGCAACTTTACAGACTCGTTAGCAGTCTATATTAGTGTCTATATGTAACTTACTCGTTAGCAGTCTATATTAGTGTCTATATGTAACTTACTCGTTCGCAGTCTATATTAGTGTCTATATGCAACTTTACAGACTCGTTAGCAGTCTATATTAGTGTCTATATGTAACTTTACAGACTCATTAGCAGTCTATATTAGTGTCTATATGTAACTTTACAGACATGTTAGCAGTCTATATGAGTGTCTATATGTAACTTTACAGACGTGTTAGCAGTCTATATAAGTGTCTATATGTAACTTTACAGACTCGTTAGCAGTCTATATTAGTGTCTATATGTACTTAACTCTTACAGTCTATATTGTGTCTATATGTAACTTTCTCGTAGTGCAGCTATATTAGTGTCTACTATGTAACTTACTCCTTAGCAGCTCTATATAGTGTCTATATGTAACTTACTCTTAGCAGTCTATATTAGTGTCTAATAGTAACTTCGTTAGCAGTCTATATTAGTGTCCTATATGTAACTTACCGATCGTTAGGCAGGCATATATTAGTGTCATATGTAACTTTACAGGCTCGTTAGCAGTCTATATTAGTGTCTATATGTACTTACTCTCGCAGTCTATAATTAGTGTCTATATGCAACTTTACAGACTCGTTAGCTCAGTCCTAATTAGTGTCTATATGTAACTTACTCGTTAGTCATCTATATTAGTGTCTATATGTAACTTACTCGTTGAGCAGTCTATAATTAGTGTCTATATGTAATGAACTCGTTAGCAGTCTATATTAGTGTCTATAATTGTAACTATACTCCGTTAGCAGTCTATATTAGTGTCTATATGTAACTTAACTCCTTAGCAGTCTATTAGTTATCTATATGTAACTTTCAGACTCGTTAGCAGTCTATATCTAGTGTCTTTATGTAACTTACTCCTTAGCATCTAATATTAGTGTCTATATTAACTTACTCCTCGTTATCAGTCTATATTAGTGTCTATATGTAACTTTACAACTCGTTAGCAGTCTATATTAGTGTCTATATGTAACTTACACTCGTTAGCAGTCCTATATTAGTGTCTAATCTGTAACTTTACAGACCGTTAGCAGTCCTATATCGTGTCTATATGTAACTTACTCCTTTAGCCATTCTATATTAGGTCTATATGTAACTTACTCGTTGCAGTCTATATTAGTGTCTATATGTAACTTACTCTTAGCAGTCATTAGTGTCTAATATGTAACTTACTCGTTAGCAGTCTATATTAGTGTCTATATTTAACTTACTCTTAGCAGCTATATTAGTGTCTATATGTAACTTACTCTTACGCGTCTATATTAGTGTCTATATTAACTTACCCCTTAGCAGTCTATATTAGTGTCTATATGTAACTTACCTCGTTGCAGTCTATATTAGTGTCTATATGATACTTACGACTCGTTAGCAGTCTATATAGTGTCTATATGTAACTTACTCGTTAGCATCTATATAGTGGTCTATATGTACCTTTACTCGTTAGCATTCTATATAGTGGTCTATATGTAACTCACTCGTTATGCAGTCTATATTAGTGTCTATATGTACTTACTCGTTAGCAGTCTATGATTATTGTCTATATGTAACTTCTCCTTAGCAGTCTATTATTAGTGGTCTATATGTAACTTTACAGACTCGTTCAGTCTATTAAGTGTCTATATGTAACTTACTCCTTAGCATCTATATGGAGTGTCTATATGTTCTTACTCCTTAGCAGTCTATATTAGTGTCTATATGTAACTGTTTACACGACTCGTTATCTCGTCCTATATAGTGTCTATAGTACTTACTCCGTTAGCAGTCTCTATATAGTGTCTATTGTACATCTATATTCTAGTACTTACGTATCGTTACAGTCTATATTAGTGTCTATAGCACTTTTGTAAACTTACTCCTTAGCAGTCTATATTAGTGTCTATATGTACTACTCTTGCACACTAAGACTCGTTTACAGTCTATATTAGTGTCTATATGTAAGCTTACTCCGTTAGCACGTCCTATATTATGTGTCTATATGTAACTTACTTACTCGTTAGCAGTCTATATTAGTGTCTATATGTAACTTACTCGTTAGCATCTATATTAGTGGTCTATATGTAACTTACGCCGTTAGCAGTCTATATTAGTGTCGATTAACTTACCTCGTTAGCAGTCTATATTATGTCTATATGTACGTACCTCTTAGCAGTCTATATTAGTGTCTATATGTAACTTTACAGACTCGTTAGCAGTCTAATATTAGTGTCTATATGAACTTACTGTTGTTAGCAGTCTATATTAGTGTCTATATGTAACTAACTCGTTAGCATGTCTATATTATGTCCTATATGTAACTTTTACAGACTCGTTACAGTTCTATATTAGTGTCTATATGTACCTTACTCCTTAGCAGTCCTAAGATTAGTGTCTATATGTAACTTACATCTTAGCAGTCTATATTAGTGTCTATATGTAACTTACTCCTTCAGCAGTCTATAATTAGTGTCTATATGTAACTTACTCGTCTTGCAGTCTATATTAGTGGGTCTATATGCTAACTTTACAGACTCGTTAGCAGTCTATATTAGTGTCTATATGTAACCTTACCTGTTAGCAGTCTATATTAGTGTCTATATGTAACTTACTCGTTTACAGTCTATATTAGTGTCTATAGGGCAACTTTACAGACTCGTTAGCATTCTATATTAGTGTCTGAATTGTAACTTACTCTGAGCAGTCTATATTAGTGTCTATATGTAACTTACACATGTTAGCAGTCTATCTGTAGTGTCTATATGTAACTTTACAGACTGTTACGCAGTCTATATAAGTGTCTATAATGTAACTTTACAGACTCGTTAGCAGTCTATATTAGTGTCTATATTATCACTTAGACCTTAGCCAGTCTATATTAGTGTCTATATGCATTAAGGCTCTTAGCAGTACTTTCTTGTTAGCAGTCTATATTAGTGTCTATATGTAACTTTACAGACTCGTTAGCAGTCTATATTAGTGTCTCTATAGTAACTTTACAGACGCTCCTTTAGCAGTCTCATATCTAGTGTCTATATGTGTATAACTTTACAGACTCATACGGGTTATCATTTACTTATGGACTCCAATAATGCTGTCCTATTGAAACTTTAGCAAGTTAACGTGTCCTACAAGCCAGTTATCTTTTGAATAATCCGGTGAAAACCACCACTACGCAACTGCCCCCCACCCCCTCGTCCAATTCACCACAAACACCAGTGAATGCTGGGAAAATGTACCGGTTATTGTTTCTGTTTAAAATATTTCGGAGCCAAAGAAAGCGAATCAGGTGGAACAGTTTTGTCTGAATATTCCAAGTGCATTAAGGTGAGAATGGGGCGTGTGTGTAGAATGAAATGTCATAGACACCATGTAAATACCACCCCATACCTATAACTACCATGTAAATACCACCCCATACCTATAACTACCATGTAAATACATCCCATACCTATAACTACCATGTAAATACCATCCCCATAGCTATAACTACCAGTAATAACCATCCCCATAGCTATAACTACCATGTAAATACCACCCCATAGCTATAACTACCATGTAAATACCATCCCCATAGCTATAACTACAATGTAAATACCTTCCCATACCTATAACTACCATGTAAATACCATCCCATACCTATAACTACCATGGTAAATACCACCATAGCTATAACTACCATGTAAATACCACCCCATACCTATAACTACCATGTAAATACCGTCACA
>CM033471.1:1825529-2145429 GCA_019447015.1 Hymenochirus boettgeri
CGATACAGTTTAATCAGTACAAAAGTATTGTTTCTAGTATAAGTACAGTATAGTACAAAGTACAGTCCAGTACCGTAAAGTCCAGTAACAGACTTCGAGTACAGTAGCATTAAGTATAGGATATAGTATCAGTGCAGTACCGTCCAGACGAATATAGGAATAGTATCGGTAAAGTACACAGACTACAGTTTCTTGGATAATCGTACCAGTCGCACAAGCACCCAAACCCTAACAAAAGACAACCACCAAAGCATATACCCGTACAGTACCGGTAATATAGTTAGTCAGTCAGTACAGGCGTATTAATAGTATAGTACTAGTACTAGGGCAGTACAGTACAGTACCGTAACTTATAGTATAGTATAGTTGTAGTACAGTACAGTATTGTATAGGTACGTACAGTACATGCAGTACAGTACAGTATAGTGTAGGACAGTAACAGTACAGTATAACAGTATAGTACAGTACGTATTATAGTACAGTATAGTCACAGTAGCAGTATATAGCTACAGTACAGTAAGTGACAGTCCAGTTATGTATAGTACAGTACAGTACAGGATATAGTACGTAAGTACAGTACAGACTTAGTATAGTACTAGTACAGTATACAGTACAGTTACTACAGTATAGTATCAGTACCGTATAGTAGTGCAGTATAGTACAATAAGATAATAGATCGATATAAGTACAGTTACGTACATACAGAACCGTAACAGTTAACTATAGTATATAGCCGTTGCAGTATAGTATTTGTACAGTATGCAGCTATAGTACTATAGTATAGTACAGGATAGACAAAAGGCGCAGTAACAAGTCACAGTAAACAGAATAAAAGGAACCACACAGTAAGTAGTACAGCCACAACTAAGTTAAAAGATAACTAAGCTAACCCCCAAACCTCTATAAGATACAGTAATAGTACACAAAACACAGCATAGCCAGCGACAACAACACATATAGTAATAGTACAGTATAGTTAACAGGCAGGAACAGCAGTATAGTACAGATATAAGTACAGTATAGAACAGTGCAGTATAGTAACAGTGCAGTATAGTATAGTACAGTATAGTGTAGTACAGTATTAGTACAGTACAGACAGTACAGTTATACTTTAGTATAATACAGTGCAGTATAGTATAGTTACAGTATAGTACAAATAGTGTAGTTACAGTATAGTACAGTGCAGTATAGATAGTACAGTACAGTACAGTATAGAAACAAAGTACAGTATAGTACAGTACAGTACAGTATAGAACAGTACAGTTAGTCAGTACAGTACAGTTAAGGAACAGTACAGTATAGTACAGTACAGTGCATATAGTATAAGTATAGACATATAGTAAGTATAGTACAGTATAGTATAGTACATATGTACAGTAAGAATACAGAACAGTAAGTATAGTACAGTAAGTACAGTGCAGTACAATATAGTATAGTACAGTGCAGTATAGATAGTACGGTATAGTACACAGTACAGTATAGAACAGTGCAGTATCGTTACAGTTGCAGTATAGTATAGTACAGTATAGTATAGTTAAGTATAGTACAGTACAGAACAGTACAGTATACTATAGTATAATACAGTGCAGTATAGTATAGTACAGTATAGTAAAACATAGTGTAGTACGTATAGGTACATGCAGTATTAGTATAGTACAGTATAGAACAGTGCAGTATAGTACAGTACAGTACAGTACAGTGCAGTATAGTACAGGTGGGGCCGGCGACCTCAACGACAGGCCGATGTTGCCGGCGTCTTGATCCGTCGCGATGTCTTCGAGCTGGCGACACCAACCCACTGAGGTCGCCGATGCCAGGCAGGCTCACCGCGGCCACCAGTGAGGCCCGCTGGCACCGCCGGCCTCAGCGGAGCCGATGTTGCCAGCTGTTCTTCTCAGCCCCTGTCCATATATTTGAAGGGACTTTTCCCTCAGCCCCTGTCCATACACTTGAAGGGGACTTTTTTTTTCCCTAGCCCCCCTGTCCATACACTTTGGAGGGACCTTTTCCCTCCAGCCCCTGGTCCATACACTTTGAAGGGACTTTTTCTCCCCTAGCCCTTGTCCATACCACTGTGAAAGGGAATTTTTTCCCCTCAGCCCCTGTCCATACACTTTGGAGGGACCTTTTCCCCTCAGCCCCTGCCATACACTTGAAGGGACCTTTTCCCCTCAGCCCCTGTCCATACACTTTGAGGGACCTTTTCCCTCAGCCCGTCCATACATTTGGAGGGACCTTTCCCCTCAGCCCCTGTCCATACACTTTGAAGGGAACTTTTTTCCCCTCAGCCCTGTCCATACAATTGGAGGGAAATTTTTCCCCTCAGCCCCTGTCATACACTTTGAAGGGACTTTTTTTCCTCAGCCCCTGTCCATACACTTTGAAGGGACCTTTTCCCCTCAGCCCCTGTCCATACACTTTGAAGGGACCTTTGCCCTCAGCCCCTTTCCATACACTCTTGAGGGACTTTTTTCCCTCAGCCCCTGTCCATACACTTTGAGGGACTTTTTTTTCCCATCAGCCCCTGTCATAACACTTTGGAGGGGACCTTTCCCCTCAGCCCCTGTCCATACACTTTGAAGGGACCTTTCCCTCAGCCCCTGTCCAACACTTTGGAGGGACCTTTTCCCCTCAGCCCCTGTCCATACCTTTGCTTTGAGGGACTTTTTTTCCCTCAGCCCTGTTCCATACACTTTGAAGGGACTTTTCCCTCAGCCCCTGTCCATACACTTTGAAGGGACCTTTTCCCCTCAGCCCTGTCCATACACTTGAAGGGACTTTTTCCCTCAGCCCCTGTCCATACACTTTGAAGGGACCTTCCCTCAGCCCCTGTCCATACACTTTGAAGGACTTTTTTCCCCTCAGCCCCTGTCATACACTTTGAAGGGACTTTTTCCCTAGCCCCTGTGTCATACACTTGAAGGGACCTTTTCCCCTCAGCCCCTGTCCATACACTTTGAAGGGACCTTTTCCCCTCAGCCCCTGTCCATACACTTTGAGGACCTTTTCCCCTCAGCCCCTTGTCCATACACTTTGAAGGGACTTTTTTTTCCCTCAGCCCCTTGTCCATACACTTTGAGGGACCTTTTCCCCTCACCCTGTCCATACACTAGGGACCTTTTTCCCCTCAGCCCTGTCCATACACTTTGGAGGACCTTTTCCCCTCAGCCCCTGTCACATACACTTTGGGAGGACCTTTTCCCCTCAGCCCCTGTCCATACACTTTTGAAGGACCTTTTCCCTCAGCCCCTGTCCATACACTTTGGGGGACCTTTCCCTCAGCCCCTGTCCATACACTTTGAGGGACCTTTTCCCCTCAGCCCCGTCCATACCACTTGAAGGGACCTATTTTCCCTCAGCCCCGTCCATACACTTTGAAGGGCCTATTTTTCCCCTCAGCCCCTGTCCATACACTTTGGAGGGACCTTTTCCCCTCCAGCCCTGTCCATACACTGGAGGGACCTTTTCCCTCAGCCCCTGTCCATACACTTTGGAGGGACCTTTTCCCCTCAGCCCCCCCTGTCCATACACTTTGAAGGGACACTTTTTTCCTCAGCCCCTGTCCATACACTTTGAGGAGGGACCTTTTCCCCTCGCCCCTGTCATACATTTGGAGGGACCTTTTCCCCTCGCCCCTGTCCATACACTTTGGAGGGACCTTTTCCCTCAGCCCCTGTCATACACTTTGGAGGGACCTTTTCCCCTCAGCCCCTGTTCATACACTTTTGGAGGACCTTTTTCCCCTCAGCCCCTGTCCATACACTTGGAGGGACCTTTTCCCCTCAGCCCTGTCCATACACTTTGGAGGGACCTTTTCCCTCAGCCCCTGTCCATACACTTTGGAGGGACCTTTCCCTCAGCCCTGTCCATACACTTTGGAGGGACCTTTTCCCTCAGCCCCTGTCCATACACTTTGGAGGGACCCTTTCCCCTCAGCCCTGTCCATCACTTTGGGGACCTTTCCCTCAGCCACTGTCCATACACTTGAGGGGACCTTTTTCCCTCAGCCCCTTGTCATACACTTTGGAGGGACCTTTTCCCCTCAGCCCCTTGTCCATACACTTTTTGAGGGACCTTTTTCCCCAGCCCCTGTCCATACACTTGGAGGGACCTTTTCCCCTCAGCCCCTGTCCATACACTTTTGAAGGGACCTATGTTTCCCCTCAGCCCCTGTCCATACAACTTTGGAGGGACCCTTTTCCCCTCAGCCCCTGTCATACACTTTAGGACCGTTTTCCCTCAGCCCCCTGTCCATACACTTTGGAGGGACCCTTTCCCCTCAGCCCCTGTCCATACACTTTAGATAGACCTGTTTTCCCTCAGCCCCTGTCCATACACTTTGGAGGGACCTTTTCCCCTCAGCCCCTGTCCATACACTTTAGATAGACCTGTTTTCCCTCAGCCCTCCATAAGCTAACTGTCCTTTTCCTTTGTTCTCCAAATAGGTCTTCTGTCTCTTTAACTGTTACGCTATTTAACTTGCTAACCTGGAAATAGCAGGGACTGTGCAGCCATCCATATGCTTCAGCGTCTAAACAGTTACCATGACAACGCTTTTCGCGCATGCGCCATGACAACGCTAGTTTCGCGAATGCGCATAATCAACCGGCGCGTCTAAACAGTTACCATGACAACGCAAGTTTCGCGAATGCGCATAATCAACCGGCGCGTCTAAACAGTTACCATGACAACGCAAGTTTCGCGCATGCGCATAATCAACCGGCGCGTGTGTTACTGGTACACTGATGTATGCCACACAGCAAAAGACTTTCCTGCACGAAATGAAATGAAGGGGCTGAGAGGCTGCGGCGGGGGAGCTACAGCACTGTCAATGCAACTCTGTAATTGCCTGGAGGGAAATAACAGCAACAGCCTGAGGAATAGAATGCACACCAAGTGGCAAAAAGAGGTAACTGCAGGACACACACACACGGAGAGAGGGACGCACACTTGCATTTTATTATATAGGATGGCCATTGTATGTGTTAGCCCACTGTTTTTAGAATTTATGTGATCACTACTTGCACTTTATGGTACAATTGTCCTATTTTGCACACATATATATATATATGCACTTTATTTAGAACCTAGCTGTGTGTTTTTTTATTTGCCGCTAGGGCCAACCACGTAACTTGTATATATATTTTTTTAGGTCCATGGTAATCAGGTTCTGTACTAGCCACTTGCACTAGTCGTTTGTGTGTCTATTATACTTGGGACCATAGTTTACTGACAGCACCCACCCTCTATGGGGGCTTTCCCGGACCATTTATGGATACATAATATAACAGAATTCAAATATATTACCAACTGTGCACTTCTTTTTCCACCTGTCTCTTCAATCTAAGCCAAACACACACCTGCACGTAAAAAATACTATACCCACATGTGTACAAGGGCAACACTGGTTACAACTGCTAGTAAAAAATACTGTACCCACATGTGTACACGGGCAACACTGGTTACAACTGCTAGTAAAAAATACTGTACCGTACCCACATGTGACACACGGGCAACACTGTTACAACTGCTAGTAAAACAATACTGTACCCACTTGTACAGGGCAACACTGGTTTACAACTGCTAGTAAAAAATACTGTACCACATGTGTACACTGGCAACACCTGGTTACACTGCTAGTAAAAAATACTGTACCACATGTGTACACGGGCAGCACGGTACACATGCTAGTAAAACATACTGTAACCCCACATGTGTACACACGGGCAACCCGTGACAACTGCTAGTAAAAATACTGTACCCACGTGTACCCGGTCACACTGGTTACAAACTGCTAGTAAAAAATACTGTACCCACATTGTACATGGCAACACTGGTTACAACTGCTAGTAAAAATACTGTACCCACATGTGTACACGGGCAACACTGGTTACAACTGCTAGTAAAAAACGTACCCACATGTGTACACCAGGCAACACTGGTTACAACTGCTAGTAAAAAATACTGTACCCACATGTGTCACGGGCAACACCGTTACACTGCTAGTAAAAAATGACCCACAGTGTACACGGGCAACAACTGGTTACAACTGCTAGTAACAAATACGTACCCACATGTTACACGGGCACAACCGGTTAGAACTGCTAGTAACAAATACTATACCCACAGGTGTACACGGGCACCACCGGTTACAACTGCTAGTAACAATACTATACCCACATGTGTACACGGGCAACACCGTTCACAACTGCGTAGTAACAAATTATACCCACATGCGTACACGGAACACCGGTTCAACTGCTAGTAACAATTACTACCCACATGTGTACACGGGCAAACTGTTCCAACTGCTAGTAAAAAAATACGGTACCCACATTGTTAATACGGACAACACTGGTGCAACTGCTAGTAAAAAATACTGTACCCACATGTGTACACGGGCAACACTGGTTACAACTGCTAAGTAAAAATCCTGTACCCACTGTGTACATGGGCAACACTGGTTACAACTGCTAGTAAAAAACTGTACCCACATGTGTACACCGGGCAACACTGGTTACAACTGCTAGTAAAAATACTGTACCCACTGTGTTACACGGGCAACACTGGTTACAACTGCTAGTAAAAAATACTGTACCCACATGTGTACACGGGCAAACCGGTACAACTTCTATAAAAATACTGTACCCACATGTGTACACGGCACCCGGTTTACAACTGCTAGTAAAAATACTGTACCCACATGTGGTACACGGGCACACTGGTTACAACTGCTAGTAAAAATACTGTACCCACATGTTACACGGCAACACTGGTTACAACTGCTATAAAAATACTGTACCCACATGTGTACACGGCAACACTGGTTACAACTGCTAGTAAAAAATACTGTACTCACATGTGTACACGGGCACACCGGTTACAACTGCTAGTAAAAAAGTACTGTACCCACATGTGTACACGGGCAACACTGGTACAAACTGCAGTAAAAAATACTGTACCCCACATGTGTACACGGCCACACTGGTTTACAACTGCTAGTAAAAATACTGTTACCCACATGTGTACACGGGCAACACCGGCACAACTGCTAGTAACAATACTATACCCACATGTGTACCGGGCAACACCGGTTTACAACTGCTAGTACAAATACTATACCCACAGTGTACACGGCAACACCGGTACAACTGCTAGTAACAAATACTATAACCCACATGTGTACACGGGCAACACCGGTTACAACTGCTAGTAAAAAATACTATCCACCCACATTGTACCAGGGCAACACCGGTTACACTGCTAGTAAAAATACTATACCCACATTGGTACACGGGCACACTGGTTACAACTTGCTAGTAAAATACTATACCCACGATGTTACGCACACCGGTTAAAACTGCTAGTAACAAATACCTATACCCACATGTGTACACGGGCAACACCGGTTACAACTGCTAGGAACAAATACTATACCCATTGTACACGGGCAACACCGGTTACACTGCTAGTACACATACTGTACCCACATGCGTACACGGGCACACTGGTTTTCAACTGCTAGTAAAAATACTGTACCCCCATGGTACACGGGCAACACCGGTTACAACTGCTAGATAACAATACTATACCCATGTGTACACGGCAACCCGTTTACAACTGCTAGTAACACTCTGACCCACATGCGTACACGGGCAACACGGTTACACTGCATAAAAAAAATCCTGTACCCACATGTGTACACGGGCACCACCGGTTACAACTGCTAGTAAAAATACTATACCCCCTTGTACACGGGCAACACGGTTACAACTGCTATAACAAATACTGACCCACATGTGTACACGGGCAACACCGGTTAGAACTGCTAAGTAACAAATACTATACCCACATGTGTACACGGGCAACACCGGTTACAACTGCTAGTAACAAATACTGTACCCACATGTGTACACGGGCAACACTGGTTACAACTGCTAGTAAAAAATACTGTACCCACATGTGTACACGGGCAACACCGGTTACAACTGCTAGTTGTTAATAAAACTCCTTTGCCACTTCTTGTTATTGTTAAAATGCTGGAGAAATAACTTCCAGATCTTTAGATTATCTTTGACCTCTGCTCCTAGTGAAATTTGCCATGCTTGATTATGTTCTGCCTATGAGCCTGCTATTGAATGCCCAGCCCATAGGCAAAACTCTATTCGCAAAATTCAACTGGCCCAACAGACTAACTCCAACCTTTATACCCTACCCATAATGTCTGTATAACAGTTACATAGTAACATAGTATTGGAGGTTGTATAAAGACAGTAATACCACCCCCATACGCTGATAAAACTACCGTGTAAATACCAATCCCCATACCTATAACTACACACAGTACATAACCAACTCCCATACCTAATAAATAACCAATGTACAACCCCCCTACCTATAAACTACCATGTAAATAACACCCATACCTATAACTACCATGTAATACCCGTACACTCCATATCACCCCTATAAACTACCACGTAAATACCACCCCATAGCTATAACTACCATGTAAAAACCACCATACCTAAACTACCATGTGAAATACCATCCCAAACCACTATAACTACAATGTAAATACCTCCCATAACGATATACTCCAGTAAATACCACCCAAGACCAAACTACCATTAAATACCACCCGCATACCGATAACTACCATGAAATACCCACCCCATAGCTATAACAATACCCAGTAAAGACACCCATACCTATAAACTACCATGTAAATACCACCCCATACCTAGAACTACCATGTAAATACCACCCCACATACCTATACTACCATGTAAATACATCCCCATACCATAACTACCAGTAAATACCACCCCATACCTATAACTACCATGTAAATACCACCCCATAACTATAAACTTACCAGTGTAAATACCACCCCATACCATAACTACCATTGTAAATACCACCTATACCATAACTACCATGTAAAATACCACCCATACCATAAACTACCATGTAAAATACCTTCCCATACCTATAACTACATGTAAATTACATACCAATACCTATAACTACCATGTAAATCCCACACCATACCTATAACTACCATGTAAATACCACCCCATACCTATAACTTACCATGTAATACCAACCCAACCTATACTACATGTAATACATCCCATACCTATAAACTACCAGTAAATACCACCCCATATACGCTAAACTACCCCATGTAAATACACCCCCATACCTATAACTACCTGTGAAATACCACCCCAACTAAACTACCATGTAAATACCACCCCATACCTATAACTACCATGTAAATACCACCCCATACCTATAACTACCATGTAAATACCACCCCATACTTAACTACCATGTAAATACCACCCCATAACACGTATAACTACCATGTAAATACCACCCCCATAGCTATAACTACCACGTAAATACCACCCCCATAGCTATAACTACCATGTAAATACACCCCCATACCTATAACTACCACGTAAATACCACCCCCATAGCTATAACTACCATGTAAATACCTTCCCCATAGCCATAACTACCATGTAAATACCACCCCCATACTAATAACTACCATGTAAAACCACCATACCTATAACTACCATGTAATACCACCCCATGAATAGCTATAACTACCATGTACATACCACCATACCTATAACTACCATGTAAATCACCCATACCTATACCTACATGTAAATACACCACCATAGCCATATACCAGTAAAACACCCCATAGCTATACACTACCGTGTAAATACCACCCCCATACTATAACTACCATGTAAATACACACCCCAATACCCGTATTACTACATGTAAATACCACCCCATACCTATAACTACCATGTACATACCATCCCCGTAGCTATAACTACTATGTAAATACCACCCCCATAGCCATAACTACCATGTAAATACCACCCCCATACCTATAACTACCATGTAACAACCCCCATAGCCTAAACTACTGTTAAATACATCCATACCTATAATGACCATGTAAATACCTTTCACCATAGCCATATACTACCATGTAAATCCACTACCTATAACTACCCATGTAAACCACCCATACCTATAAATACCATGTAAATACCACCCCATACCTATAACTATACATGTAAATACCCCACCCCATACATAACGTACCATGTAAATACCTCCCCATAGCCTATAAATACCATGTAAATACCACACCTCTCATACCTATAACTACCATGAAATACCTCCCATACCATAACTACCATGTAAATACCACCCCATACCATAACTACCATGTAAATACCACCCCATACTATTTTTTAAACTACCATGTAAATACCTCCCCATACCTATAACATACCATGTAAATACCACCCCATACCTATAACTACCAGTAAATACCTCCCCATCTGATAACTACCATGTAAATCCACCCAAACCTATAACTACCAGGTAAATACCACCCCCTACCTATAACTACCATGTAAATACCACCCCATAGCTATAACTACCGTATGAAATACCATACCCCCATTACTATAACTACCATATACATACCATCCCATACCATAACACCATGTAAATTACCCACCACCATCGCTATAATACCTGTAAATAACATCCCATACCTATAAACTACCATGTAAATACATCCCATACCTATAACTACCATGTAATACCACCCATACCTATAACTACCATGGAAATACCACCCATGACCATATTATATACCCATGTAAATACCATCCCATACCTATAACTACCATGTAAAACCACCCCATAGCTATAAACTACCTGTAAATCCACCCCCTACCACCACCCTACATATACCATAACTACCATGTAAATACATCCTCACTATAAACTACCATGTAAAATACCACACCATACCTATAAATACCATGTAATATTCCCCCTAACCTATAACTACCATGTAAATACACATCCCATACCTTAACTACCATGTAAATACCACCCATATACCTATAACTACCCAGTAAATACCACCCCATAGCTATAACTACCATTAAATACCACCCCATACCTATAACTACCATGTTAAATCCACCCCATAGCCTATACTACCATGTAAATACCACCCCCCTATACCATTAAATCTAGCATGTAATACAACAACCACATACCCTGATAAAATACCCATGCATACTCCAAATATATAAAGACCACCCAGTGCATAATCTACCAGTGTAAATACCATCCCACACATAACAAACTACCATAGTAACATACCCACCCATACCTACTAACTACCATGTAAATAACACCCTAACCCAAAATTACCTGTAACCATACCATGGTAAATACCACACCCCATACTATAACTACATGTAAATACACCCCCATACTTAATATACCTTAATAACTCCACACACTAGCCTACTTAACGACACCAGTAAATAACACATACCCTACAATACAGGACGCATACTAAACTACCATGTTCAAAATACCCATCCTCACCATACCTTCAATAAATACCATGCGACAATACCTCCCCCAGCTCAAACTACCATGTAAATACCATCCATACCTATAACTACCATGCAAATACCATCCCATACTGATAAACTATCCATGTAAATACCACCCCATAGCTATAACTACATGTAAATACCACCCATACCTATAAATACCATGTAAATACCACCCCATAGCTATATAACCTACCATGTAAATACCACCCATACCATATAAATACCATGTTAAATACCACCCCATACCTATAACTACCATGTAAATACCCACCCCATACCTAAACTACCATGTAAATACCACCCATACCTATAACTACCATGTAAATACCACCCCATACTGTAAACTACCATGTAAATAACACCCCATACCTATAACTACCATGGTAAAAATACCCCCAATACTATAACTACCATGTAATACCTCCCCATAGCCATAACACCATGTAAATACCATCCCATACCATAACTACCATTGTAAATACCATACCATACCTATTACTACCATGTAAATACCAACCCCATACCATAACTACCATGTAATACCACCCCATACCTATAACTACCATGTAAAAAACATCCCATACCTTATAACTACCACGTAAATACACCCCCATAGCTATTAACTACCATGTAAATACCACACCCATACCTATAACTACTGTAATACCACCCCACCTATAACTACCATGTAAATACCACCCCATACCTATAACTACCATGTAAATACCACCCCTACCTATAACTACCATTGTAAATACCACCCCATACCTATAATACCAGGTAAATACCACCCCCATACATTAACTACCATGTAAATACCATCCCATCCATACCATAACTACACAGTAAATACCACCCATACCTATAACTACATGTAAATACCTCCCATACCATTAACTACCATGTAAAATACCATCCCATACCTAACTACCATGTAAATACATCCATACCTCAATAAACTACAATGTACATACCATCCCCATAGCTCTGGGGTATTACTTACTTATTCTATGTGTCGGACTGTGATTCTGGTAATTTTCTGCTTTACTTTCCTGAAGAACTGTAAGAACTTAGTTGGGACCGTAAATGGAGCTTGCTGTTTTCTGTGGTTGGAGGAAAATGATGCGAAGGGATTAACTTTTCAGAGACTTAGGGAGGTAGGACTGGGGACTGGTGATTGTATAATAATATTATATTATTACTGTATATACATAAGTGTGATATTTTATAATGGGAGCTGCAGTGGGATATATCCCTTATAAAAATCACTCACAGCTATGTCACTAAGTGACTCATTCTTATATCCCACTGCCCGCCCATTCCAGTGTCCATGTCTGAACAATGACCCATTGGTTGTTGTGTTTAACTCACTAACAGAAACTGCTGGAGAGCTGCTTCCTGTCACTTCCTAAACCAAGTCTCTCTACTCCTCCACAAAGATTGTTTAACCCATAGATGATGGGCTGGGATGTTCCTTTCTACTGGGTTAAGTTACAGAGGTGGCTGGGGGATTTAGGTGGAAATAGGGACAAGGCTAGAATTTAAAATTTGAATGGGGTGAAGGAATCAGATACTTAGTATTATAAGGAAATTAAGTGCCCTTCACATTAATATAAGGACATTACGCCACCTCGGAGTTCTGTCCTGTATAAAAGAACTCGGCCTACGGCCTCGTGCTTCTATATGGCCAGGGAAACTCCTCGGTGGCGTAAATCCTATATTTCACTGAAGGGCGCATTATCACTTTATAAATTAATGTGCCCAGCTTTTATCCGGCTACTGCATCAAAGCAGTGCCATGAGTGGGTGAAGGGGTTGAGGCCCTAGCAATCACAATCACCATGATAGACCGCTCAACCTAGCTAATAGGATACATGGTACAACCACTCTCACACCCCATTCACATGTCTGCTTGTTGTTCTAGGTGTGTTGTGAGTGGGTGGCTTGCCATATCCCAATATCAGATCTCCCAGAGCTGCAGAGAAGATGTCCTTCCTGGACCACAACCTGGTAATAACCATCCGCTTGTCCCTGTAGTAGGCACAGGGCACTACTATACTGGTACTTCTGTTCCTTCCATTGTTAGTATCAGTTAATGAATGATACAGAAGTGTATATACGTTCCAGCAGTTCCCTTTATGCCATGTACAGGCATAGTAGTGGTATTAAATATGATAGTTCTGATAAATGTTATATTATAACCACTTTGTTCAAGTGTTCTATGATTCATTCAGCAAGAAGAAAGGAAGTATCTCAGGCAAAGTTTTGAAAATTGTGATGAAAGCCGTCAACCAATCCAATCGGTGGGTTTTACGTAAGTACTGACCAACTGTATATAGATGTCTAGTAATTATACCCTACCTATAATGTCTGTGAACAGTTACACAGTAACATAGTATTGGAGGGTTGTATAAAGACATACGTCCGTCTAGTCAACCCTTATACCCTACCCATATGTCTGTATAACAGTATATAGTAACATGAGTTGTGAGGTTGTATAAGACATACGTCCATCTAGTCCAACCTTTATACCTACCATAATGTTGTATACAGTTACATAGTAGTACATGTATTGGAGGTTGTTAAGACTACGTCCTCTAGTCCAAACCTTTATAACCCTACCATAAGTGTCTGTATAACAGTTACATAGTAACATAGTATTGGAGGTTGATAAAGACTACGTCCATCTAGTCCAACCTTTATACTACCCTAATGTCTGTATAACAGTTACATGTAACGAGTATTGGAGGTTGATAAAACATACGTCCTCTAGTCCAACCTTTATACCCTACCCATAATGTCTGTATAACAGTACATAGTAACATAGTATTGGAGGTTGTATAAGACATACGTCCTCTAGTCAACCTTTATACCCTACCCATAATGTCTGTATAACAGTTACTAGTAACAAGTATTGGAGGTTGTATAAAGAACTACGTCCATCTAGTCCAACCTTTATACCCTACCCATAATGTCTGTATAACAGTTACATAGTAAAACTGTATTGGAGGTTGTATAAAGACAATACGTCCATCTAGTCCAACCTTTATACCCTACCCAATGTTGTATAACAGTACAAGTAACATAGTATTGGAGGTTGTATAAAGACATACGTCCTCTAGTCCAACCTTTATACCCTACCCATAATGTCTGTAAACAGTTACATAGTAACATAGTATTGGAGGTTGTATAAAGACTACGTCCATCTAGTCCAACCTTTATACCCTACCATAATGTCTGTATAACAGTTACATAGTAACATAGTATTGGAGGTTGTATAAAGACATACGTCCATCTAGTCCAACCTTTATACCCTACCATAGTCTGTATAACAGTTACATAGTAACATGTATTGGAGGTTGTATAAAGACATACGTCCATCTAGTCCAACCTTTATACCTCCCATAATGTCTGTATAACAGGTTACATAGTAACATAGTATTGGAGGTTGTATAAAGACCTACGTCCATCTAGTCCAACCTTTTATACCCTACCCATAAGTTGTATAACAGTACATAGTAACATAGTATTGGAGGTGTATAAAGACATACGTCCATCTAGTCCAACCTTTATACCCTACCCATAATGTCTGTATAACAGTTACATAGTAACATAGTATTGGAGGTTGTATAAAGACATACGTCCATCTAGTCCAACTTTATAACTATATGTCTGTATAACAGTACAAGTAACATAGTATGGAGGTTGTATAAAGACATACGTCCATTAGTCCAACCTTATACCTACCCATAATGTCTGTTAAACAGTTACATAGTAACATAGTATTGGAGGTTTATAAAGACATACGTCCATTAGTCCAACCTTTATACCCTACCCATAATGTCTTATAACAGTACAAGTAAACATAGTGGAGGTTGTATAAAGACATACGTCCATCTAGTCCAACCTTTATACCCTACCCATAATGTCTGTATAACAGTTACACAGTAACATAGTATTGGAGTTGTATAAAGACATACGTCCATCTAGTCCAACCTTTATACCCTACCATAATGTCGTATTAACAGTTACATAGTAACAGTATTGAAGGTTGTATAAAGACATACGTCCATCTAGTCCAACCTTTATACCCTACCCATAGTCTCTGTATAACAGTTACATAGTAACAGTATTGAAGGTTGTATAAGAACATACGTTCATCTAGTCCAACCTTTATACCCTACCCATAATGTCTGTATAACAGTTACATAGTAACATGTATTGGAGGTGTATAAAAAGACTACGTCCATCTAGTCCAACCTTTTACCCTACCCATAGTCTTATAACAGTTACAAGTAACATAGTATTGGGGGTTGTATAAAGACATACGTCCATCTAGTCAACCTTATTACCCTACATAATGTCTGTATAACAGTTACATAGTAACAAGTATTGAGGTTGTATAAAGACATACGTCATCTAGTCCAACCTTTATACCTACCCATAATGTCTGATAACAGTTACATAGTAACATAGTATTGGAGGTTGTATAAAGACATACGTCCATCTAGTCCAACCTTTATACCCTACCCATAATGTCTGTTAAACAGTTACATAGTAACATAGATTGGAGGTTGATAAGACATACGTCCTCTAGTCCAACCTTTATACCCTACCCATAATGTCTGTATAACGTTACATAGTAAACTAGTATTGGGGTTGTATAAAGAATAGTCCATCTAGTCCAACCTTTATCCCTACCCATAATGTCTGTATAACAGTACATAGTAACATAGTATGGAGGTTGTTAAGCATACGTCCATCTAGTCAACAACTTTATACCCTACCCATAATGTCTGTATAACAGTTACAAGTAACATAGTATTGGAGGTTGTATAAAGACATACGTCCATCTAGTCCAACCTTTATACCCTACCCATAATGTGTCTATAACAGTTACATAGTAACATAGTATGGAGGTTGTAAAGACATAGTCCATCTAGTCCAACCTTTATACCCTACCCATAATGTCTGTATAACAGTACATAGTAACATAGTATTGGAGGTTGTTAAAGACATACGTCCATCTAGTCCAAACTTTATACCCTACCCATAATTCTGTAAACAGTTAACATAGTAACATAGTATTGGAGGTTGTATAAAGACATAGTCAATCAGTCCAACCTTATACCCTACCCATAATGTCTGTTAAACAGTTACATAGTAAACATAGTATTGGAGGTTGTATAAAGACATACGTCCATCTAGTCCAACCTTTACCCTACCATAATGTCTGTTAACAGTTACATAGTAACATAGTATGGGTTGTATAAAGACATACGTCCATCTAGTCCAACCTTTATACCCTACCATAATGTCTGGATAACAGTACTAGTAACAATAGTATTGGAGGTTGTATAAAGACAAGTCCATCTAGTCCAACCTTTATACCCTACCCAAATGTCTGTATAAAGTTACATAGTAACATATGTATTGGAGGTTGTATAAAGACCTTACGCAATGGTAAATACCATCCCATACCTTACCTAAACCATGTAAATACCACCCCATACCTATAACTACACCATGTAAATACATCCCTTACCTATAACTACCATGTAATACCACCCCATACCTATAACTACCATGTAAATACCACCCCATACCTATAACTACCATGTAAATACCACCCCATACCTATAACTACTAACCATGTAAAATACCACCCCCATAGCTATAACTACCATGTAAATACCACCCCATACCTATAACTACCATGTAAATAACCTTCCCCATAGCTCATAACTACCATGTAAATACCACCCCATACCTATAACTACCACGTAAATACCACCCCCATAGCTATAACTACCATGTAATACCTTCCCCATAGCCTAACTAATACCAATGTAATACCATCCCCATACCTATAACTACCATGTAAATACCACCCACCAACCCATTGCCATTAACTACTACCATGTAAATACCATCCCATACCTATAACTACCATGTAAATACCACCCCCATACCATTACTACCATGTAAATACACCCCATACCTATAACTACCATGTAAATACCACCCCATACCCCATACCATAACTAACTATAAATACCACCACTCCCAATCACCCTACATCCTATAACTACCATGTAACTACCATCCCATACCTATAACTACCATGTAAATACCACCCCATAGCTATAACTACCATGTAAATACCATCCCATACCTATAACTACTAACCATTTAAATACCACCCCATACCTATAACTACCATGTAAAACCTCCCCATACCTATACTAACCATGTAAATACCACCCATAACCTATAACTACCATGTAAATACCACCCCCATACTAAACTACCAGTAACTACCCCCCCCCATACTATAACTACCATGTAAATACCACCCATACCTATAACTACCATGTAAATACCACCCCCATACCTACTAAACTAACCCATGTAAATACCACCCCATAGCTATACTACCATGTAAACCATCCCATACCTATAACTAACCATGTAATAACCACCCCCCATAGCTATCACTAAAACTCCACGTAAATACCACCCCATACTATAACTACCATGTAAATACCATCCCATACCTATAACTACCATGTAAATACCACCCCACCATACCTATATACCATATACATAGTAAATACCACCCCCATAGCTATAACTACCACGTAAATACCACCCCCATAGCTATAACTACCATGTAAATACCTCCCCATAGCCATAACTACCATGTAAATACCCACCCCCACCATAGCTAACTACCATGTAAATACCACCCACCACCTATCCATAACTACCATGTAAATACCCTCCCATACCTATAACTACCAGTAAATACCACCCCCATACTATACCTAAAACTACCATGTAAATACCATCCCATACCTATAACTACCATGTAAATACCACCCATACTATAACTACTACATGTAAATACCACCCCCATAGCCATAACTACCATATAAATACCACCCCCATAGCTATAACTACCATGTAAATACCACCCCATACCTATAACTACCATGTAAATACCACCCCATAGCTATACTACTATAACTACCATGTAAATACCACCCAACCATAACTATAACTACCATGTAAAACCATCCCATACCTATACTAACCATGTAAATACCCCCATACCATACTACCATGTAAATACCACCCCATACCTATAACTACCATGTAAATTACCACCCCATAGCCATAAACTACCATGTAAATACCATCCATACCTATACTAACTAACACCCTGTAATACCATCCCCATACCATAACTACCATGTAAATACCACCCCACCTATCACCTATAACACTCCTGTAAATACCACCCCATACCTATACCTACCATGTAAATACCACCCCATAGCCATAACTACCATGTAAATACCACCCCATACCTATAACTACCATGTAATACCTTCCCATCATAGCCATAACTACATTAATAACACACCCCATACCTATAACTACCATGTAAATACCTTCCCCATACCATAACTACTACCATGTAAATACAATACCACCCATACCTATACTACCATGTAATACCACCCCATACCTTACACTAACTAAAACCATTTTTAAATACCACCCTCCATACCTATAACTAACCATGTAATACCACCCCATACCTATACCCTACCATGTAAATCCACCCCATAGCTATAACTACCAATGTAAATACCTACCCCATACCTATACTACCCTTAATACCACCCCATAGCTTAACTACCCATGTAAATACACCCCATACCTATACTACTGTAAATACCCCCCATAGCATAACTACCATGTAATACCATCCCATACCTATAACTACCATGTAAATACCACCCCATAGCTATAACTACCATGTAAATACCACCCCAACTACTCTAAACTACCATATAAATACCACCCCCATACCTATACTACCAGTAAATACCACCCCATAGCTATACTACCATGTAATAACCACCCCATACCTATAACACCATGTAAATACCACCCCCATACTACTACTATAACTACTAAATACCGTACATATAACCATCCCATACCTTAACTAACCATTAATACCACCCCATACCTATAACTACCATGTATAACCACCCCTACCTATAACTAACCATGTAAATACCACCCCATAACCTAAATACCATGTATACCACCCCATACCTATAACCATGTATACCCCCATAGCTATAACTACCATGTAAATACCACCCCATACCTATAACTACCATGTAAATACCACCCCATACCTATAACTACCATGTAATACCTATACCCCCATAGCCATAACTACCATGTAAATACCATCCCATACCTATAACTACCATGTAATACCACCCATACCTAAACTACCATGTAAATACCACCCCATACTATAACTAAACCATGTAAATACCACCCCATAACTACCTATAACTACCATGTAAATACCACCCCTACTATAATAAACTACCATGTATACCACCCCATACCTATAACTACCAGTAAAACCAACCACCACCCCATACCTATAACTACCATGTAAATACCACCCATCCTATAACTACCATGTAAATACCACCCACCCATAACCTATAACTACACCATGTAATATCCCCCCATACCTAATACTCACTCTACGTAAATACCACCCATCCTATAACTACCATGTAATACCACCCCATACCTATAACTACCATGTAAAATACCTCCCCATACCATAACTACCATGTAAATACCATCCCTATACCTTATCCCTAACTACCATGTAAATCCCATACCATACCATAACTACCAACTACCATGTAAATACCACCCCATACCTATAACTACTACCATGTAAATACCACCCCATACCTAATAACTACCATGTAAATACCCCATACCTATAACTACCATGTAAATACCCACCACACTAGCTATAACAAACTACCACTGTAATACCACCCCATACCTATACTACCATGTAAATACCACCCCATAGAACCTATACTACCATGTAAATACCACCCCATACCTATACTACCATGTAAATAACCACCCCATACCTATAACTACCATGTAAATACCACCCCATACCTTATAACTACCATGTAAATACCACCCCATAACTATAACCTACCATGTAAATACCACCTCACCCCCATAGCTATACTAACCACGTAAACACCCACCCCATACTCTAATACTACCATGTAAATACTCCCCATACCATAACTACCATGTAATAACCACCACCCTATCTATAACTACCATGTATCCACCCCCATGCCATAACTACCATGTAAATACCACCCCTACCATACTAACTACCATGTAATACACCCATAACCTATAACTAACCATGTAAATAACCACCCCCATAGCTTAACTACCATGTTAAATACCATCCCATACCTATACTACCATGTTAAATACCATCCCCTATCCTATAACTACCATGTAATCCACCCCCATACCTATAACTACCATATAAAACCACCATACCACCCCCCATAGCTAATAACTACCATGTAAATACCACCCCATACCTATAACTACCATGTAAATATACCACCCCATACCTATTACTACCATGTAATACATCCCTCATACCTATAACTACCATGTAAATACCATCCCATACCTATACTACACCATGTAAATACCTTCCCCATACCTATAACTACCATGTAAATACCACCCCATACCTATAACTAAACCCATTTAAATACCACCCATAGCCTATAACTACCATGTAAATACAACCCCATACCTATACACCACTACATGTAAATACCTTCCCCAACCATAACTACTACCATGTAATATACCACCCCTATACCTATAACTACCATGTAATACCACCCCCCCCTACCTATAACTACCATGTAAATACCACCCCATAGCCATAACTACCATGTAAATACCACCCCATACCTATAACTACCATGTAAATACCACCCCATAGCCTAACTACCAGGTAAACTACCACCCCCATACCTATAACTACCATGTAAATAAATACCTTCCCCATACTATAACTACCATGTAAAAATACCACCCCATACCTATAACTACCATGTAAATACCATCCCATACCATACTAGTATACTTCCCTACCTTAAAACTACCATGTAAAATACCACCCAATACCTATAACTACCATGTAAATACCTTCCCCATAGCCATAACAACCATGTAAATACCACCCCATACCTATAACTACCATGTAAATACCACCCCATACCTATAACTACCATGTAAATACCACCCCATAGCTATAACTACCATGTAAATACCATCCCCATCCTATAACTACCATGTAAATACCATCCCATACCTATAACTACCATGTAAATACACCCCCATAGCTAATACACACGTGTAAATACCATCCCCATACCTATAACTACCATGTAAATACCATCCCATACCTATAACTACCATGTAAATACCACCCCCATAGCTATAACTACCATGTAAATACCACCCATATACCTATACTACCATGTAAATACCACCCCTACCTATACTATCCATGTAAATACCACCCCATAGCTATACTACAATGTAAATACCACCCATACCTATCACTACCATGTAATACCACCCCATAGCTTAACTACCATGTAATACCACCCCATACCTATAACTACCATGTAATACCTCCCCAGACCTAACTACCATGTAAATACATCCCATACCTATAACTACCATGTAAATACATCCCATACCTATAACTACCCATGTAAATACCACCCATAGCTATAACTAACCATGTAATACCACCCCATACCTATAACTACTACCATGTAAATACCACCCCATACCTATACTACCATGTAAATACCACCCCCATAGCTATAACTACCATGTAAATACCACCCCATACCTATAACTACCATGTAAATACCACCCCCATAGCTATAACTAACCGTTTAAATACCATCCCATAATACCTAAACTACCATGTAATACCACCACCCATACCTATAACTACCATGTACATACCCACCCCTACCTATAACTACCATGTAAATACCACCCCATAGCTATAACTACAATGTAAATACCACCCCATACCTATAACTACCATGTAAATACCACCCCATAGCTATAACTACCATGTAAATACCACCCCATACCTATAACTACCATGTAATACCACCCCCATAGCCTATAACTACCATGTAAATACCTCCCCCCATACCATAACTACCATGTAAATACCCCATCCATACCTATAACTACCATGCAATCACCCATCCCAACCTATAACTACCATGTAAATACCACCCCATACTATAACTACCATGTAAATACCACCCCATACCTATAACTAACTACATGTAAATACCACCACCCCATAGCTATAACTACCATGTAAATACCACCCCATACCTATAACTACCATGTAAATACCACCCCATACCTATACTACCATGTAAATACCACCCCCATAGCTATAACTACCATGTAAATACCACCCCATACCTATAACCTAACCATGTAAATACCACCCCATATAACCTAACTAAACCATTTAAATACCACCCCATACATAACTAACCCATGTAAATACCACCCCATCCCTATAACTACCATGTAAATTAACCTCCACATATACCATGTCATACCTATCTCCCTACCTATAACTACCATGTAAATACCATCCCATACATACCTAATACTACCATGTAAATACCACCCATACCTATAACTACCATGTAATACCACCCCTACCTATAACTACCTGTAAATACCATCCCAATACCTATAACTACATCGTAATAAACCACCCCCATACCTATAACTACCATGTAAAATTATCCCACCCCATACCTATAAACTAAGCCATACCATGTAAATACCATCCCATACCTATACTACCATGTAAATACCACCCCATACCTATAACTACCATGTAAATACCACCCCATACCTATAACTACCATGTAAATACCACCCCATACCTATAACTACCATGTAAATACCACCCCATACCTATAACTACCATGTAAATACCATCCCATACCTATAACTACCATGTAAATACCATCCCATACCTATAACTACCATGTAAATACCATCCCATACCTATAACTACCATGTACATACCATCCCCATAGCTCTGGGGTATTATTACTTTATTCTATTGTGTACTGTGCATTTCTGGTAATTTTCTGCTTTTTACTTTCCTTGAAGAACTGTAAGACATTAGTTGGACCGTTAAATGGAGCTCTGCTGTTTTCTGTGGTTGGAGGAAAAATGAGCGAAGGGATTAACTTTTCAGATGACTTAGGGAGGTAGGAATGGGGACTGGTGATGTATAATAATATTATTATTATTACTGTATAATACATAAGTGTGATATTTTATAATGGGAGCTGCAGTGGGATATATCCTTATAAAAATCACTCAGCTATGTCACTAAGTGACTCATTTCTTATATCCCACTGCCCCGCCCATTCCAGTGTCCATGTCTGAACAATGACCCATTGGTTTGTGTGTTTAACTTCACTAACAGAACCTGCTGGAGCTGCTTCCTGTCACTTCATAACCAATGTCTCTCTCCTCCTCCACAAAGATTTGTTTAACCCCATAGATGATGGGCTGGGATGTTCCTTTCTACTGGGTTTAAGTTACAGATGGTGGCTTGGGGGATTTAAGGTGGAAATAGGGACAAGGCTAGAATTTAAAATGTGAATGGGGTGAAGGAATCAGATACTTATGTATTATAAGAAATAATGTGCCCCTTCACATTATAATATAAGGACATTACGCCACCTCGGAGTTCCCTGTCCTGTATAAAAGAACTCGGCCTACGGCCTCGTGCTTCTATATGGCCAGGGAACTCCTCGGTGGCGTAATATCCTTATATTTCACTGTAAGGGGCGCATTATCCTTTATAAATTAATGTGCCCAGCTTTTATCCGGCTACTGCATCAAGCAGTGCCATGAGTGGGTGAAGGGGTTGAGGCCCTAGCAATCACAATCACCATGATAGACCGCTCACCTAGCTAATAGGATACATGGTACAAACCCTCTCACACCCCATTCTACATGTCTGCTTGTTGTTCTAGGTGTGTTGTGATGGTGGGCTTGCCATATCCCAATATCAGATCTCCAGAGCTGCAAGAGAAGATGTCCTTCCTGGACCACACCCTGGTAATAACCCATCCTGTTTGTCCCTGTAGTAGCACGACCTTCTGTTGTCCCCTGAGTCATCCATTATTTAATACATAATTATCTCCAGCAGTCCCTTTATTCCATGTAAAGGCATATTAGCTTTATTACAATCTGAAGTTCTTAATGTTTTATGATTAAAACACTTTTTCAATTTTCTATGGATTCTTCAGCCCAAGACAGAGGGAATATCTGCAGGCAAAGTTTTCCTGGAGAATCTGTGCATGAAAGCCGTCAACCAATCAATCGGTGGGTTTTACTAAGTACTGCACTGTATATAATGTTATATTTATACCCTACCTATAATGTCTGTATAACAGTTACACAGTAACATAGTATTGGAGGTTGTATAAAGACATACGTCCGTCTAGTCCAACCTTTATACCCTACCCATAATGTCTGTATAACAGTTACATAGTAACATAGTATTGGAGGTTGTATAAAGACATACGTCCATCTAGTCCAACCTTTATACCCTACCCATAATGTCTGTATAACAGTTACATAGTAACATAGTATTGGAGGTTGTATAAAGACGTACGTCCGTCTAGTCCAACCTTTATACCCTACCCATAATGTCTGTATAACAGTTACATAGTAACATAGTATTGGAGGTTGTATAAAGACATACGTCCGTCTAGTCCGACCTTTATACCCTACCCATAATGTCTGTATAACAGTTACATAGTAACATTGTATTGGAGGTTGTATAAAGACATACGTCCATCTAGTCCAACCTTTATACCCTACCCATAATGTCTGTATAACAGTTACACAGTAACATAGTATTGGAGGTTGTATAAAGACTATACGTCCGTCTAGTCCAACCTTATACCCTACCATAATGTCTGTATAACAGTTAATAGTAACATAGTATTGGAGGTTGTATAAAGACTACGTCCATCTAGTCCAACCTTTATACCCTACCCATAATGTCTGTATAACAGTTACATAGTAACATAGTATTGGGGTTGTATAAAGACTACGTCTCTAGTCCAACCTTTATACCCTACCATAATGTCTGTATAACAGTACATAGTAACATAGTATTGGAGGTTGTATAAAGACGTACGTCCATCTAGTCCAAACCTTTAAACCTACCCATAAGTCTGTATAACAGTACATAGTAACATAGTATTGGAGGTGTGTATAAAGACATACGTCATCTAGTCCACCTTTATACCCTACCCATAATGTCTGTATAACAGTTACATAGTAAACATAGTATTGGAGGTTGTATAAAGACATACGTCATCTAGTCCAACTTTATACTATAATATGTCTGTATAACAGTACAAGTAACATAGTATTGGAGGTTGTATAAAGACATACGTCCATCTAGTCCAACCTTTATACCTACCCATAATGTCTGTTAAACAGTTACATATAACATAGTATTGGAGGTTGTATAAAGACATACGTCCGTCTAGTCCAACCTTTATACCCTACCCATATGTCTGTATAACAGTTACACAGTAAACATAGTGGAGGTTGTATAAAGACTACGTCCTCTAGTCCAACCTTTATACCCTACCATAATGTCTGTATAACAGTTACACAGTAACATAGTATTGGAGGTTGTATAAAGACATACGTCCATCTAGTCCAACCTTTATACCCTAACCCATAATGTCGTATAACAGTTACATAGTAACATAGTATTGGAGGTTGTATAAAGACATACGTCCATCTAGTCCAACCTTTATACCCTACCCATAATGTCTGTTATAACAGTTACATAGTAACCAGTATTGGAGGTTGTATAAAACATACGTTCATCTAGTCCAACCTTTATACCCTACCCTAATGTCTGTATAACAGTTACATAGTAACATCAGTATTGGAGGTTGTATAAAACATACGTCCATCTAGTCCAACCTTTATACCTACCCATATGTCTGTATAACAGTTACACTAGTAACATAGTATTGGGGTTGTATATAAAGACATACGTCCATCTAGTCAACCTTTATACCCTAATAATTCTGTATACTACATAGTACACATATTGAGGTGTATAAAACATCGTATCTTAGTCCAACCTTTAACCTACCCATAATGTCTGATAACAGTTACATAGTAACATAGTATTGGAGGTTGTATAAAGACATACGTCCATCTAGTCCAACCTTTATACCTACCCATAATGTCTGTATAACGTTACATAGTAACATAGTATTGAGGTTGTATAAGGACATACGTCCGATCTAGTCCAACCTTTATTACCCTACCCATAATGTCTGTATAACAGTTACATAGTAACTAGTATTGGAGGTTGTATAAAGAATACGTCCATCTAGTCCACCTTTATCCCCTACCCATAATGTCTGTATAACAGTTACAAGTAACATAGTATTGGAGGTTGTATAAAGACATACGTCCATCTAGTCAAACTTTATACCCTACCCATAATGTCTGTATAACAGTTTACACAGTAACATAGTATTGGAGGTTGTATAAAGACATACGTCCATCAGTCCAACCTTTTACCCCTACCAATATGTTATAACAGTTACATAGTAACATAGTATGGAGGTTGATAAAGACATATCGTCCATCTAGTCCAACCTTTATACCCTACCCATAATGTCTGTATAACAGTACATAGTAACATAGTATTGGAGGTTGTATAAAGACATACGTGCCATCTAGTCCAACTTTATACCCTACCCATAATTCTGTATAACAGTTACATCTAGTAACTAGATTGGAGGTTGTATAAAGCATAGTCATCTAGTCCAACCTTATCGACCCTACCCATAATGTCTGTTAAACGTTACATAGTAAAATAGTATTGGAGGTTGTATAAAGACATACGTCCTATCTAGTCCAACTTATACCCTAACCCATAATGTCTGTCATAACAGTTACATAGTAACATAGTATGGAAGGTTTATAAAGACATACGTCCATCTAGTCCAACCTTTATACCCTACCATAATGTCTGTAACAGTACTAGTAACATAGTTATTGGAGGTTTATAAAGACATACGTCCATCTAGTCCAACCTTTATACCCTACCCAGTAATGTCTGTATAAAGTTACACTAGTAACAATCGTATTGGAGGTTGTATAAAGACCTATACGCATGACTCCACCTTTATACCCTACCCATAATGTCTGTATAACAGTTACATAGAAATAGTATTGGAGGTTGTATAAAGACATACGTCCTCTAGTCAACACTTTATACCCTACCCATAATGTTGTATAACAGTTACTAGTAAACATAGCATTGGAGGTGGTATAAAGACATACGTCCATCTAGTCCAACTTTATACCCTACCCTAATGTCTGTATAACAGTTACACAAGTAAATAGTATTGGAGGTTTTATAAAGACTATCGTCCATCTAGTCCAAACTTTAACCCTACCCATAATGTTCTTATAACAGTTACATAGTAACATATATTGGAGGTTGTATAAGAAATACATACACCTAGTCCAATCCTTTAAACCATTCTCTTTAACAGCTACCTACAGTTGATCAGAACTGGAAAGAAGATATAAAAATTCAATGCCATCAAAGTACGTACCAAACCCATAGAAAAGATATGTATAAACCAGTCCATTATCATATTATATAAGTATCCGTGTACCACAGCAGAACACAGTATTATGTATTAATACAGTATCCAGATTATATAGTATCCCTGTGATACCACCATAACTATAGTATGTTATTAATACAGTAATATCCAATATTTAATAGATCCCTGTACCAACCATAACCTAACTAGATGTATTTTAATAAGTACAGTAATTCTCATATAATATAGTATCCCCTGTACCAACCAGAACTACGTATACTATTAATACCCATAATTCTCGTAATATTATATATGTATCCTATACCAACCAAACTACGTATGAGGTATAACAGTAATTATCAATATGTTATATCCCGTACCAACCAGGAATACAGTTATGTTAATACAAAATTCTCATATTATAGAGTATCCCTGTACAACCAAACTACAAGTAATGTATTAATACAGTAATGATCAAGATGTATAGTTATCCTCTGTACCAACCAGAACTCACGTATAGTATTCACTACCATAATTCTCAAATCTTATATAGTGATCTGTACCAACCTAAATACAGATATTGTATAATACCAGTATTCTCAAATATATATAGTATCCCTGTACCAACCAGAACACAGTTAGTATTTAATACCTATTTATAAAGAATAAAAAAGCAATCTCAAGACTGTCCAACAGAACTACAGTATATGTATTATACAAGTAATTTCTAATATTATGTAAAAGTATCCCTGTACCAACAGAACTACTAGTATATGTATTAATACAGTAATTCCTCAATATTATATAGTATCCCTGTACCAACCAGAACTACGTATATGTATTATACCAGTAATTCTCAATATTATTAAAGTATCCCTGTACCAACCAGAACTACAGTATATGTATTAATACAGTAATTCTCAAATTATTAGTAATCCCTATACCAACCAGAAACAGTATATGTTTATAAAGTATATCAAATATATATAAGTACCTGTACCAACCAGAATACAGTGTATGCATTATACCAGTAATTCCAATATTATATAGTATCCCTGTACCAACCAGAACTACAGTATATGTATTAATACCCTAATATCAATATTATATGTATCCCGGTACCAACCAGAACTACAGTAAGTAGTAATACCAGTAATTCTCAATATTATATGTATCCCTGTACCAACCAGAACTACAGTATATGTTAATACCAGAATTCTCAATATTATATAGTATCCCTGTACCAACCAGAACACAGTATATGTGATTAAACAGTAATTCTCAATTATATATAGTTATCCCTGTACCAACCAGAGACTACAGTATATGTATAATCCAATAATTCTCATTTATATAGTATCCCTGTACCAACCAGAACACAGTATATGTAATTAATAACCAGTAATTCTAATATATATAGTATCCCTGTACCAACCAGAAACTACAGATATGTATAATACCAGTAATTCTCAATATTATATTAGTATCCCTGTACCAACCAGAACTACATATATGTATTAATACAGTAATTCTTAATTTATTAGTATCCCTGTACAACGAACTACATATGTTTAATACCAGTAATTCTCAATATTATATAGATCCCTGTACCAACCAGAACTTACAGTATTGTATTAATACCAGTAATTCTCAATATTATATAGATCCCGTGTACCAACCAAACTACAGTTATGTGGATTAATACCAGTAATTCTCAATATTATATAGTATCCCTGTACCAACCAAACTACAGTATGTATGTATTAATACCAGTATTCTCATATTATATAGTATCCCTGTACCAACCAGAACTACAGATATTTATTATCCAGTATTCTCAATATTATATAGTATCCTGTACCACCAGAACTACAGTATATGTATAATACCAGTATTCTCAATATATATAGTATCCCTATACCACCAGAACTACAGTATATGTATTATAACAGTAAATCTCAATAGTATATAGTATTCCTGTACCAACCGAATACCAGTATATGTATTATACCAATAATTCTCAATATTATATAGTATCCCTGTACCAACCAGAACTAAGTATATTGTATTAATACCAGTAATTCTCCAATATTATATAGTATCCCTGTACCAACCAGAACTCACAGTATATGTATTAATACCAGTAATTCTCAATTTATATAGTACCCTGTACCAACCAGAACTAAGTATATGTTATTAATACCAGTAATTCTAAATATTATGTAGTATCCAGCCTGTACCAACCGAACTACAGTATATTATTAATACCAGTAATTCAATATTATATAGTATCCCTGTACCACCAGAACTACAGTATGTGTATTAATACCAGTAATTCTCAAATATTATATAGTATCCCTGTACCAACCAGAACTACAGTATATGTTATTAATACCAGTAATTCTCAATATTATATAGTATCCCTGTACCACAGAACTCCAGTAGTATGTATTAATAGCCAGTACGTAATTGGCCAATTAATATAGTATCCCGTACCAACCAGAACTACAGTATATGTATTAATACCAGTAATTCTCAATATTATATAGTATCCCCGTACCAACCAGAACTACAGTATATGTATTAATACCAGTAATTCTCAATTAACAAGTGCTCATTAAGTTCTGTGCATATGTAATGATTGGGAAGCTATGAAGGACCAACAAATCATTACTCAGATGCTTGTTTGCATTATCTGACAGATACACTTTCTTCTCTTTAAAGGAGAACTGAACTGAAAATCAATGATTGGGGAACATTGCTGTATTAAATGTTGCAATGGTTAAAAAGATTTGATATACATGTCCATAGCTAGCCAGTCATTCCAGTCACAAAGGAAGTGACATCACTCAGTTAAACCAGGAAGTCCCACCCCCATATAGATCAGGGGAGCATGGTTTTTGCATCTTATAATTTACTTTGTTTAGTTGTCCTTTAACACTTGTTTTATTCCCTCTGTTCCTGCAGGGAGAGCCATCAGACACCGTGGTGATTATGCCAGTATTGTGCTGTTAGATCACAGGTATTCTCGGCCGGCCATCTTGTCTAAACTCCCCATGTGGATCAGAGGCAGTACCCAAATCAAAACCAGTTTTGGGGCAGCATTTGCAACAATTCGAAAGGTTGGTTTGGTCAGTGATACATTGTAGAAACTTTTTAACATTGTATATATAACTAAAAATAAGGTGCAGGTTCTGAAACGTTGCCAGTCCCCAATATGGTTCGCATGCATGCTAGAGTTCTTATGAGGTAAAACCTGGCAATGGAGGAATAGAGATGCATTGGGTGCTTTTTATTCCTCTAAACAACTAAAACATCCAATCAGATATTATGTAACTTCAGTAGACCAGGAAAAAGCTAACATCTGATTGGTTACTGCAAGTAAACATACTATATCTGCAACACAGCTGTATGCAATTTAGAGAAATCAGCTGATTGGGTCTGCAACACAGCTGAATGCAATCTAGAGAAATCAGCTGATTAGTCTGTGACACGGTCTGCTGAATGCACTCTCGAGAATTCATCAGCTGATAGTCTGTGCACGGCGAATGCAATCTAGAGAAATCAGCTGATTAGTCTGTGCCCAGGTCTGGCTGAAGGCAATCTAGGAGAAATCAGCTGATTAGTCTGTGACCACGGGCTGAATGCCAATCTAGAGAAAAACAAGCTGAGTAGCTCTGTGACCACCCGGCTGACATGCAATCTAGAGAAAATATCAGCTGATTGTCTGTGACACGGCTGAATGCAATCTGAGAGAAATCGCTGATTAGTCTGTGACAGCGCGACATTGCATCTATGAGAAATCAGATGATTAGTCTGTGAACACGGCCGTGCCACATTGCAATCTAGAGAGAAATCAGCGATCAGGTCTGTAGAAACTGGCCCCTGCACTGCCAAATCTAGGCAAATCAGCTGATTAGTTCTTGTTGACCCATACGCGATCTGAATGCAATCTAGAGAAAATCAGCTGAATTAGTCGGTTGACACGGCTGAAGCCAATCTAGACGTACAATCAGCCTGATTAGTCTGTGTTACAAGGTTCCTTCTAGAATTGAATGCATATCTAGACGAAATCAGCTTGAGTAGTCTGTGACAACGGCTGAATTGCAATCTAGAGAAATCAGCTGATTATCTGTCGACACGGTTCTGAATGCAATCTTAGACATAATCAGCTGAGTAGTCTGTGACACGGCTGCTGAATGCAAGCTAGAGAAATCAGTGATTGTCTGTGACACGGCTCCTGAGCAATTAGAGGAAAATCAGTGATGTCCTGTGACACGCTGAATGCAATCTAGAGAAATCAGCTGATTAGTCTGTGACCAGGCCATGCTGAATGCAATCTCTCGAGAAATCAGCTGATTAGTCGTGGGGACACGGCTGACATGCAATCTAGAGAAATCAGCTGACTAGTCTGTGACACGGCTGAATGCAATCTAGATAAATCAGGGCTGATTAGTCTTGTGGGACACGGCGAATGCCAATTCTAGAGAAACAGCTGATAGTCTGTGACCGCTGAATGCAATCTAGAGAAATCAGCTCGATTAGTCTGTGGACAACTGGCTCTGAATGCAATCTAGGAATCAGCTGATTAGTCTTGTGACCCAGGTGAATGCAATCTAGGAAAATCAGCTGATTAGGCTGTGAAACGGCCTGAATGCTGAAGTAGAGAAATCAGATGATTAGTCTGTTGACACGGCGAATGCAATCTAGAGAAATCAGCTATTAGTCTGTGACACGGCTGAATGCAATCTAGAGAAATCAGTGATTGTCTGTGACACGGCTGAATTGAATGACAATCTAGAGAAATAAGCTTGATTAGTCTGTGACACGGCTGAATGCAATCTAGAGAAATCTTGCTTTTGTAAGCGACATTCTGCAAGCTGTGTTAGTGTTGTACAGAGCCCCATCAGGATACACCTGTGTCCCTCCATGATTGGCCCTGCTGCAGGGAAAGTTGGACTGAGCACGTGACACAGTCTGCTGGATGACATCACCATTGTATAGACAGTGGTATACAGATGAATTGGTCTTAGTGATGTTGGTGGAATTGTATTGCCTGTACTTGCTGTGGTCAGTTTAATTATTTTTACATTGCATCATGTTCGCTTTGTTGTTCAGTAACCATAGAAACAGGATAGCCGTTTATTGAAATGCAAATTATTTCAAATGTCACAGTGGTAAAGAGTAATTGCGCTATTAACTTACTAAACGTGTCCGTACTGTGCGATGTACATAATGAGATGGACAAAGGCTTCACTGCGCCGTTAACACATGGAAATCAATTCGCTGCTTCTTACTGGACCAACTCACTGAGAAAGTATGTGATTGGCTGCAATAGCGAACCTATCGCTTCATTATTAGGGTCCATGTGTCATCCACTAAATCAGTATCTCAGTGTGTCCTGTTATGTGAAGCGTTACTGCCATTAACATGGATAATGCCCATAGGAGCAATGACATATTCACATGTTAATATAGATTTCTGTGAATGACGTGGAAATTAACTTGTGTTGTGTCTGTTCTGTTTTTGTTTCCAGTTTTTCCAGATAAAAAACTCCTGAACTAATGTTTGAAGCAAGAAAATTCCATCAAATTCCAGGATCCAACAGACAGAATTGGCTCCAGTTTGTTTTATTTATTAACCAGGTTCCCTACAGACTGTGTTGAGATATTTATATATATATTATCACCACTACATAGAACGTCTGCTTTGTAATGTTTATAGAGTTTTATAAATTTCTACATGAACTTGGTTTGTGGTGTTTGTTAATGTTTTGTATTTCTTCAAAAACACGTTTTCTTATTATCCACACCTGTAAAATGTATTAACCAGAACTTCACCTTTACTGGTAACCCACATTAACCATTACTTTACCGTAACCAGTAATACCTGTCATTAGTACTAACCAGTACTTCACCTTTACTGGTAACCCTCACCTGTAATCCATATTAACCATTACTTCACCGTAACCAGTAATACCTGTCATTAGTATATTAACCATTACTTCACCGTAACCGTACTACTGTTCAAATAGTAACTACCAGTACTTCACCTTTACTGGTAACCCACACCTGTAATCCATATTAACCATTAATTCACCGTAACCACAATACCTGTCAATAGTTTAATACCAGTACTTCACCTTTACTGGTAACCCACACCTGTAATCCATATTAACCATTACTTCAACCGTAATGGTAATACCTGTCAATAGTACTAACCAGTATTCACCTTTACTGGTAACCCACACCTGTAACTCCATATTAACCATTACTTACACCGTAACAGTAATACCCGTCATTAGTACTAACAGTACTCACCTTTACTGGTAACCTCACCTGTAATCCATATTAACCATTACTTCACCGTAACCAGTAATACCTGTCATTAGTACTAACCAGTACTTCACCTTTACTGGTAACCCACACCTGTAATCCATATTAACCATTACTTCACCGTAACCAGTAATACCTGTCATTAGTACTAACCAGTACTTCACCTTTACTGGTAACCCACACCTGTAATCCATATTAACCATTACTTCACCTTAACCGGTAATACCTGTCATTAGTACTAACCAGTACCTCACCTGTAATCCATATTAACCATTACTTCACCGTAACCGGTAATGCCTGTCATTAGTACTAACCAGTACTTCACCTTTACTGGTAACCCTCACCTGTAATCCATATTAACCATTACTTCACCTTAACCGGTAATACCTGTCATTAGTACTAACCAGTACTTCACCTTTACTGGTAACCCACACCTGTAATCCATATTAACCATTACTTCACCTTAACCGATAATACCTGTCATTAGTACTAACCAGAACTTCACCCTTACTGGTAACCCACACCTGTAAATACATATTAACCATTACTTCACCTTAACCGGTAATACCTGTCATTAGTACTAACCAGAACTTCACCTTTACTGGTAACCCACACCTGTAATCCATATTAACCATTACTTCACCTTAACCGATAATACCTGTCATTAGTACTAACCAGAACTTCACCCTTACTGGTAACCCACACCTGTAATCCATATTAACCATTACTTCACCGTAACCGGTAATACCTGTCATTAGTACTAACCAGAACTTCACCTTTACTGTTAACCCACACCTGTAAATACATATTAACCATTACTTCACCTTAACCAGTAATACCTGTCATTAGTACTAACCAGTACTTCACCTTTACTGTTAACCCACACCTGTAATCCATATTAACCATTACTTCACCTTAACCGGTAATACCTGTCATTAGTACTAACCAGAACTTCACCCTTACTGGTAACCCACACCTGTAATCCATATTAACCATTACTTCACCTTAACCGGTAATACCTGTCATTAGTACTAACCAGAACTTCACCTTTACTGTTAACCCACACCTGTAAATACATATTAACCAGGTAACACTTGTAATCCGTGTTCACCAGTACCACACATTTACTGGTAACACCTGTAATCCGTGTTTACCAGTACCACTCATTTACTGGTAACACCTGTAATCGCATATTAACCATTACTACTTCACATCCTAACCGTAATACCTGTCATTAGTAACTAACCAGAACTTCACCTTTACTGTTTAACCCACACCTGTAATCCATATTAACCATTACTTCACCTTAACCGGTAATCCGTCATTAGTACTAACAAGTACTTCACCTTACTGTTAACCCACACCTGTAATCCATATTAACCATTACTTCACCTTAACCGGTAATACCTGTCATGTAGTAACCAACCAGAATTCACCCTTACTGGTAACCCACACCTGTAATCCATATTAACCATTACTCACCTTAACCGGTAATACCTGTCATTGTACTAACCAGAACTTCACCTTTACTGTTAACCCACACCTGTAAATACATATTAACCCCAGGTACACTTGTAATCCTTGTTACCAGTACCCACATTTTACTGGTAACACCTGTAATCCGTGTTTACCAGTACCACTCATTTACTGGTAAAACACCTGTACTCCGTGTTCACCAGTACCACACATTAACTGGTAAACACACTGTATCCGTGTTCAACCAGTACCACACTTTATGGTAACACCTGTAATCCGTGTTCACCAGTACCACACATTTACTGGTAACACCTGTAATCCGTGTTCACCAGTACCACACATTTACTGGAACACCTGTAATCCGTGTTTCACCAGTACCACACATTTACTGATAACACCTGTAATCCGTGTTCACCAGTACCACACATTTACTGGTAACACCTGTAATCAGGATTCATGTAAGTTTCTCAGTCTGTCTCATGTGCACTGTTCCATGTAATATAGTTGAATAGTTGAACATTTTCTTTCATTATAAGGAAATAAATTTAAGGGGAATCTCCACTGGTATAAACACAATTAGGGTTCCCGTTTTATTGAAGAATGGGGGTAAAGGATCCGTGTCTTACCTCCTGTTCTTCAATCAATGGTCAGGAGCCGGGAATGACGTTAAGCAACTTACCCAGTCTCTGTCTCCTCTGCTGTGTCACAGGATGAGACCGTGGAAGTTACTTAACGTCATTCCCGGCTCCTGACCGTTGATTGAAGAACGGGGGCTCCTGTTCCTCGATAAGTGGTTTTAACCACTGGAGTTACCCTGTTGGCCACAAGCAGGCTGATTCCTTGAGCACCTAGTGGATAAGAATCTCGTAATACAATTGAAGGAGAGCCGTGGGAGGGGACTCCCATTATTGGACCTTCCCTGCCAACGTTCCATTCACAGCTTCTCAGCAGCTGATCAGCGCACCTTCCCCATCTTTATTATAGACGGAGCTGGCTGGTAAGTTTAACCCTGAACTGCCTGGGTTCCATTATTCGCTGTGAGGTGGACAGACGCGATGTGAATGATGCAGCCGGAAGGTAAATAAAAAGTCCAGTTCCCTTTAATCCCTTGTGCTGCAGTGACCATTCACATTGCAGGGGACTCCGTGTGGAACAATAAAGGTTTAGACATTGGAGGATCCATAACGTCCCTCGTCAGTCACAGGCAGGGCTCCCTTATTAGAGTCTTTTTCCTGGGTCCAGTCCTCCATCATAAAACAGTAAGTAATTGGGTCAATTTTACTGCCAAATCGCGGTGTTAATTTGTTAAATGGTTGACCCCTACAATTAAATAATGTATATAGGTTAATCACCCCCCAAACCAGCAATAGTTTGAAAGCTGTCAGACTAACCTTAAATACTGCCTCATGTTCTGTTAACTCTATTTCTGGTTCTTCCAGGTAGCAACTGTCAGTCATGGATGTAAAATATGACATCACAGCCAATCACTGAATGTCATTCCCCTAGCTGCCTCCTCTGAGCATGTCCAACTGTGTAAAAGTGTCCAGGACACACTCTGGAAGGCGGGTTAAATATTTGTTCGAGTTAACACAATGCTGTCAATGTTTTTGCTTTAAGCTTTATTATTAGGAGATGTGAACTAGTGTGTTAAACACACAATATCGGAATCTGTAGATATAATAAACATATAAATGGACAGAAGGTTGTACAATGTGCTGGTAACCGTGACCACACGGTGGCAGTTACAGACTAAAGTTGTTTCGCTCTGTGATATAAAATGCTGGGCACAAGTGTCCCCCCAGAAATCTGTTATAGACCGTACTGTCCCTTTAAGGTCAACTTTCAGTTATGATTCCCAGTCGTCCTCATCGCCGTCCCCTGTGGTCTGGTGAGGTTGAGGCAGTGGGGGGATGGTGTCGGATATACGGGCAAATGCACCAGTTGGTCCGTCTCCACTTCCTTCTCCAGCAACCGGACCCTTTCCCGATATACCTGGTTAAATACAGAGTTATCGTGTTACCGATAACATTGAACCAATAGGATATCGTAACAGTTACCGTTTAAAGGACCACTAAACCCTAGAATTCCATGGGCGGTAGGAACAGGTATTTCTACCTCCTGCTTTGATTTCATTATAAAGTAATTAGCGTTGAATACAAGCCGGGACGAGGTGCTGTATAGTGATACTGCTGGTAAATGGAGCTCAGATTAAAGGGGATCGAAACTGGAAATGGTACTGGATTTGTCCCTGTGCCATCTAACATTTGGGCTGTCAATCAGGTGCCTTATTATCATAAACTCTTCTGGTGGCAGTTGGTATGTGTGAATTAATAAATGTGTTTTAACCATATTTGTCCTTTAACCAGATAACCATACTGTAACCGTGACATTAGGCACATGGAGTTACCTTTGCGCCTCATGGCTAATTTATTGAACAAGTCCGACATCAGGTCGCCGCCTCCTCCCGTCGCTCGCACTGAAACATAAAACACAATTAGGTTATTTAATATGGGCCGATCTGTTAATTTACAATCCCTTGGCCAATAGCACTCGACAATCAGCACCAAATAGAGACCCTTGGCTGAACAGCTCACAATCCATCATACACCAGAATAGTGGGATAATGGGCTCCAGCCTAACACTGCGCTTAGGGCGATGAAGGAGTTAATGGGAATATGATATGCGCGTGGAGAAAGCCAAAACAACATCAAGCGCAGGATTTAATCCTAGAATTTCACGTCTGATAGGAAGCGAACGTCTGTGCGCAACTTATCAGTGACAACCAGTAGTTCCCCTGCCAGATACCAGCAGAGCACGGAATCCACTGAGCTGTTCTTGGCTCCCGTACTGAATTATCTTGGCCCAGAATCCTTTGCTGCCTTTGATCCTTTCCAGTCTATTACAAGTGAAACATTCCCATCACCTTGTTCCTGTTCCTTCATCTTCTTTTTCTCCAGCTTCTTCTCCTTCACACTTCGCAGTTTAGCTTTCCCGATGCCACCAGCTTGGCGAATGGACTCCAGCAGAGAAGCCCGTCCATTGGAGGGTTTAACAACTTCTGAGGGAGCTCCCTGTACGGTACCTAGACGGCAAGAGAACATTAACGTCACGTGGCACATCTTCAGACCACGCAATGATGAAATGGTAGGGCCCTCAGAAGAACTATTAAGGGGGCCCTTTCTCTGTGGGTTGGAGGGTAGAATTCGGGGCCCTAATGCAGTCTCTCTTCCTGATTGGTACCATGTGCATAATATATTCAATGGTCTCAGTAATGCAAATTTCCTACAGGAAGTATAATATGTCATTGTAATTACCCTTTACTGGAACCGGATTGGTCATAATGAGGACCACCCAATTGGTGGTAACACCACAGGCTACAGGGTCAGTGTTTTCATAAGCTATAAATGGCATTTTGGTGTCGCGAGTTGAGGGGAACATGGACAACTGATTTTATGATCCCTGCTGGAAGTAGGTTCATCATCTACCTTGTTCTCCAGCATCACTTGCAGCTTCCTTCAGAGGGGGTGGTGGTGGGGCTGGAGGAGCTGATGGGGAGTGGGTACTTGGCTCAGGAGGTGGTGGAGGAGGTGGTGGTGGTGGTGGCGGTGGAAGCATTTTACCATCCTGAATATCTAGGAGTAAAACACATGGTTATTGTAACAATGTATCGGTTTATCTCTAACCCCTTGAGACCAAACGCTCGTCCCCGATTATTCCACCGAACAAAATCATCTACCGATACAGAAACGAATCAAACACCATATTGGCATCTTCACTGTCCACAACCTGCTCCTACACTAGGGTGGGATCTACCTGGCCTGGAGATTTCACATGTGTCCTCTGTGCTGAAGGTTGGGAGCTCAGGAATCGGAACACCAGGTGCAGATGGAGCAATGCCAGGGCCAAGGTCAGCGCTGTACATGAGATCATCCGCCACGCCAGGCAAGTCTGGTAGATAGTAAGGGACATCGATCTCTGGGACCTGCCCAAGGTCTGGCACATAGAAGTAATTCTCTGCTGTCTAAATACAGAGAAGAAATCAATGTGACCCGGATTTGGGTCTCTAAATTCACCATCACTGGGACCCAACACTCACCTGACGTTCCAGCTGTTCTCTCTTTGTAATAGAAAGGGGAGCATCGAAAAGCTTCTCCTCATCCTCCCCTTCTAACGCAGCGTTGGTCCGAGTCACCACCCCAGCCAGCGGGTCCAGGAAAACGTACTTTTTGTAGCTGTTTGTGGGGGGTTGAAAGGAGACAAAACATTCACCTGCCTGACGCCTCCAAATGAACCCATTCTAAAGGCCAGCTTCCAATCCCCCACTCCAACCCCCACTAGTGCACCAGAGAAATCATGGCTGCTACCTGGAAGGAGTGATAAGGCCCTGTGACTGACGGCTGCTACCTGGAAGGAGTGATAAGGCCCTGTGACTGACGGCTGCTACCTGGAAGGAGTGATAAGGCCCTGTGACTGACGGCTGCTACCTGGAAGGAGTGATAAGGCCCTGTGACTGACGGCTGCTACCTGGAAGGAGTGATAAGGCCAATACCCTGGTCCATTAACCAATCAGCAGCTCTGGCTAGTTCCATTAATCATTTAACTCCCCCCTTCTATTCCCTTACAGGTTCCTCGGTGTGTGTTGAAGAGGAGCAGGGAGCTGACAGAGTTGATATTCCTTGGTACTGCCCAGTCCTTCTTCCTCGCTCTATCCTCCTCCTGACCTCTCGTGTTCACGTACACTGGGAAATACTTCAACTTCTCCTGCGGAAACACAAACAAGGCACAAAGTCAACAGCGTTTGGGGGGGGAGAAATAAACCCTGCATGTGAGATCGGATTGCCCCACGTCACATTGAGCTACACTACCGCATCTAGACAGCAGGGGAGTCATGTGACAGTCTCACTATAATGAGATCAGTGCCGTCTGTCCCTATTGGGTAATGTGCAGAGCTGGGGACTAATCACTGCATTTTCCACAGCAGCAAATTGTGTCATGAGAGGAACATCCCTATTCACAGGTCTCAGCTGACCGTCAGTCATGTGACAGGACTCAGCTGACCGTCAGTCATGTGACTGCTATGGGGTGAGGGTCCAGTTATTTCTGTTGCTCTCGTATACATAGATTTCTTGTTTTTAAAGGGAAGGAAATGACTTTATGATAGTAGATATATAAGCAGTAGTTAACAGGAATGGTTTATAAAGGGTAAGTTAAGGCAGAGGTTCCCTTTAACAAACAATCCTTATATAGAACGCTGCCGTCTTAGTTATAAATAGTCAGTGTGTAATAAAGACACGGCTCTGCTATGTGAAGATTTATTCACCCACCAGAAGAGCCTCTTCATCCAGAGTGCTATGTTGCTTTGAATTTTGTAACATGGTTTTCTCTCCAACTGACCGTCTTCCGCCCCAGAGAAAATAGAAGTGTATTCCTGGAGCCTTCGGAGCTGGGTACTTAGCGTCGGAGAAAACCTGGAACATATAACATTTATAACATCTAGTTAAATTAAAGGACCACACAGCACCACAGTAAGGGCTACAATATGGAAATATTCATGTGGATGGTATAGTATATTTTATATATAGCCTGGATGTGTTATATTGGATCTATAATAGCCTGATGTGTTTATGAGATCTATATATAACCCTGGATGTGTTATATTGAGATCTTATATAAACCTGGATGTGTTACATTGAGATCTATATATGCCCTGATGTGTTATATTGAGATCTATATATACCTGGACGTGTTATATTGAGATCTATTATACCCTGGACGTGTTAATTGAGATCTATCATTACCTGACGTGTTATATTGAGATCTATATATAGCCTGGACGTGTTATATTGATCTATATATGCCTGGACGTGTTTATATTGAGATCTATATATAACCTGGATGTGTTATATTGAGATTTATTAGCCCTGGACGTGTTATATTTGATATCTATATATAGCCTGGATGTGTTATATTGAGATCTATGATATTGAGCCGGAGTGTATATTGAGATCTATATAAGCCTGTGTTTATTTGAGACGTGATAGATACCTGGGGTCGGTTTATTGAGATCTATATATAGCCTGGAAGTGTTATATTTGAGATCTATATATAGCCTGGACGTGTTATAATTGAGATCTATATATAGCCTGGACTGTTATATTGAGATCTATATATACCTGGACGTGTGTTAATTGGATCTATATATAACCCCTGGATGTGTTTATATTTAGATCTATATTATATCCTGGATGTGTTATATTGAGATCTATATATAACCGGATGTGTTATATTGAGATCTATATATACCTGGATGTGTTATATTGAGATCTATATAACCTGGATGTGTTATATGAGACTATTAGCCTGGACGTGTTATATTGAGATCTATATATAGCCTGGACGTGTTATATTGAGATCTATATATAATCGATGATGTTTATATTGAGATCTATACATAGCCTTGGACGTGTTATATTGATATCTATATATAGACCTGGATGTGTTATATTGAGATCTATATATAGCCGGGATGGTTATATTGGAGATCTATATATAGCCTGGACGTGTTATATTGAGATCTATATATAAGCCTGGATGTGTTATATTGAGATCTATATATAACCTTGGGGGATGTGTTATATATGAGTCTATATATAGCCTGAACGTGTTATATGAGATCTATATAACCTGGATTGTTATATTGAGATCTATATAATAGCCCGGACGTGTATATTGAGATCTATATATAGCCTGGACGTGTTATATTGAGTCTAATACCTGGATGGTTATATTGAGATCTATATATGCCTGGTGTTGTTATATTGAGATCTATATATGCCTGGACGTGTTATATTGAGATCTATATATGCCTTGATGTGTTAATATTGAGTCTATATATAGCCTGGAGTGTTATATTGGAGATCTATATATAGCCTGGATGTGTTATTTGAGATCTATATATAGCCTGGATGTGTTATATTTGAGATCTATATATAGCCTGGATGTGTTATATTGAGATCTATATATAGCCTGGAAGTGGTTATATTGAGATCTATATTAGCCTGGATGTGTTATAATTGAGATCTATATATAGCCTGGATGTGTTTATATTGAGATCTATATTATGGCCCTGGACGTGTTTATTGAGAATCTATAATAGCCTGGACGTGTTATATTGAGATCTATATTAGCCTGGTTTTATATGAGATCTATATATAGCCTTGATGTGTTATATTGAATCTATATAAGCCTGGATGGTTTATTTGAATCTATATATACCTGGATGGTATAATTAGATCTATTAGAGCCGAGATGTGTTACGATATGATGATATAATCTATTCCAGACCTTTAAGGGAACTGTGGTCTCCCAAACCAAGTGATTTTAATGAAAGGCCAGTTTCCTACCTACTAATTTCCTACCCAGAATCTACAGCTCAGCCCTTCTCTGAACAGCTGTTCCCACAGAGTTTTCTGTGGGGGGGTTTGGTAGTCCTGAGTGCCCACGGCACCTGTGACTGGGCGGGCTTAAGTGGGGCAGGGCTTATGCACCCGCGAGTGGGCGGGTCCACATGGTCTGTAAGAGAATGGAACAAGGGGGGCCTGCAAATGGAGGGACCATGGGTCCATGAGTGGGAGGGACCAGGGGGCTGCAAGGGGAGAGGATGACACAGAGGACAGATTGACTGACATGGTTTTCAGAGCAGAGCAGGAAGTGCAGGGGACCTGGTGATGCTGCTTCCATATCACACCAAAAATGTAATATCTTCAAAACTATGTAAAATAACAATGAAATAAATAAAAACTCTCAGGAGAGCAATTCCTATCAATTTACCTCAACTTACCTAAAGTTATATTTGGACCACAGTTTCCCCTTTAAGGCTCATAAACACGTGCCGACCCGGCAAGGTGTATGCACGGCCGATGGTCCGGGGATTGTTGCCTAACGGGCCGGGTGGATCTTTACCGGCCGACGAAAGTTCCCATACACGGTTCGATAAACGGCTGAAAACGGCCATGCATACACATCATGCGTCGCGGCTCTGGACCCATGACCGCACGTGTGTATGCCTTTACAATCTACATGTTATTTCCCACACCTATCAGCAGGTCTTTATTTTAATTCATTTTCCTACAGTGTCACCTTAATGGCTTTTTGCTGCCTTTAATCCTCTTTATCTTGGCCTGTGCAAGGCTCAGCCGGTTATTTATTCTCTGTAACTGGGATTTGTTGTTTCCACACGCTGAAGGATCCTTAAAGTACACACAATAAGGTTCACACAAACAGACAATACAACATGCACCTTCATAAAGAGCACAACCTACATTGCTTCCCTTCTGACACACAGTCAAACTGCAATATTATAACGTCCTTCCTACCTACAGCAAAACCTTCCAGTACAGAAATGTCCCGCCCCCTCTCCTAGCACAGCGATCCCGCACATGCTCAGTGTGAGATCGCTACTTAGAATCAATACAGTTGTTCACATCCAGGTGGATCTTATTAAGACGAGAGATAAAGACTTACAGAATATATAGATTTATATAAAGTGGATAATGACCACCTCATAACCAGGTTTCTGTAAATGCCCAGCACGGAAATAATGGGACGTGTCTCATTTCCCTATTACATAGATATAACAGTTTTACAGTGAGATACTCACACACCACTGACAATTAAAATAAAATGGTAAAAACTGGTGGTGAAATATATGAACGGGGATCATGGGAAATGCAGTCCAACAGTACAACACACAGTAGAATAAAGCTCTGTACATATGTGATAGGGCACACAGCACACGATCACACAAATAATGACAGTTATGGCTGACATCACACCTTGTACAGTGCTGAGCTCACCATTCCTTCACCCCCAGCCCACACCGCCACCCGCCACCCCTCCAGCCCATGCCAGATCCTGTTCCTTCAGTTCTCACTCGTTAATTACTAATATTACAATTCACCAGCAATGATTAAGAAAATTTGAAATAATTAAAGAGCAGGAAATGATTTGAGACTTAATGAGACTTTCCTGATGATAGACCTGTAAGTGGTTCACAGCAGGGATCCCTGACTGTAAAGGGGAACTAGGGCAGACAATGACAATCACGCACTTTATATACGTTTATTATTGTGGGGCACCTTAACGTAGGTGCTGGTATTACCTGCAAGGGATTAGCATGTTATCTAATGGATAATTTGCTCTTTCTCTACTTACACCCTAAGTGGCTTTTATACCAAACCTTTTACCACATCCGGTAAATTATATTTCATTTACCGATTATACGGATTAACTGATGACAAACACTAATTATAAGGTTGGATAAGATGGACGTATTTCTTTATACAACCTCCAATACTATGTTACTGTGTAACTGTTTACAGACTTATGGGTGGTAGGGTATAAAGTTGGACTAGATTGGACGTATGTCTTTATACAACCCCATACTATGTACCATGTACTGTTATACAGACATTATGGGTAGGGTATAAAGTCGGACTAGACGGACTTTGTCTTTATACAACCTCCAATACTATGTTACTATGTAACTGTTATACAGACATTATGGGTTAGGGTATAAAGGTTGGACTAGACGGACGTATGTCTTTACAACCTCCAATACTATGTTACTATGTAACGTTTATCAGACATTATGGGAGGGTATAAAGGTTGGACTAGATGGCCGTATGTCTTTATACAACCTCCAATACTCATTGTTACTATGTAACTGTTTACAGACATATGGGTAGGGTATAAAGGTTGGACTAGATGGACGTATGTCTTTATACACCTCCAATACTATGTTACTATGTGACTGTTAGACAGACATTATGGGTAGGGTATAAAGGTTGGACTAGATGGACGTATGTCTTTATACAACCTCCATATTATGTTACTATGTAACGGTTACATACATTATGGTAGGGTATAAAGGTTGGACTAATGGAACGTATGTCTTTATACAACCTCAATACTATGTTACTATGTAACTGTTTATACAGACATTATGGGGTAGGGGTATAAGGTTGGACTAGATGGGACGTATGTCTTTATACAACCTCCAATACTATATGTTACTATGTAACTGTTATACAGACATTTGGGTAGGGTATAAAGGTTGGACAGATTGAGCGTATGTCTTTATACAACTCCAATACTATGTTACTAATGGACTGTTAGACAGACCATTATGGGTAGGGTAAAAAGGTTGGACTAGATGGAGCGTATTTCTTTATACAACCTCCAATATTATTTACTATGTAACTGTTATACAGACTTATGGGTAGGGTATAAGGTTTGGACTAGTGGACGTATGTCTTTATACAACCTCCAATACTATGTTACTATGTAACTGTTATAACAGACATTATGGTAGGGTTAAGGTTGCTAGATGGACGTATGTCTTTATACAACCTCCAATACTATGTTACTATGTAATGTTATACAGACATTATGGGTAGGGTATAAGGTTGGATTAGATGGACGTATGTCTTTATACAACCTCCAATACTATGTTACTATGTAACTGTTATAACAGACCATTATGGGGTAGGGTATAAAGGTTGGACTAGATGGACGTATGTCTTTATACAACCTCCAATACTATGTTACTATGTAACTGTTATACAGACATTATGGGTAGAGTATAAAGTTTGGATTAGATGGACGTATGTCCTTATACAACCTCCATACTATGTTACTATAACGGTTATACAGACATTATGGGTAGGATATAAAGGTTGGACTAGATGGACGTATGTCTTTATACACCCTCCAATACTATGTTACTGTGTACTGTTTATACATACATTATGGGTAGGGTATAAAGGTTGGACTAGATGGACGTATGTCTTTAATACAACCTCCAATACTAATGTTACTATGTAACTGTTATACAGACATTATGGGTAGGTATAAAGGTTGAGCAAGATGGATGTATGTCTTTATACAACCTCCAATACTATGTTACTATGTAACGTGTTATACAGACATTATGGGTAGGGTAATAAAGGTTGGACTAGATGGACGTAATGTCTTTATACAACCTCCAATACTATGTTACTATGTAACTGTTATACAGACATTATGGGTAGGGTATAAAGGTTGGACAAATGGATGTATGTCGTTATACAACTTCAATACTATGTTACTATGTAACTGTTATACAGACATTATGGGTAGGGTATAAAGGTTGGACTAGATGGACGTATGTCTTTATAACAACCTCCAATACTATGTAACTGTTATCAAGACATTGGGTAGGGTATAAAGTTGGACTAGATGGACGTATGTCTTTATACAACCTCCAATACTATTTACTGTGTAACTGTTTACAGACATTATGGGTAGGGTAAATTTGGCCTAGATGGACGTATGTCTTTATACAACCTCCAATACTATGTTACTATGTACCTGTTATACAGCACATTATGGGCAGGGTATAAAGGTTGACTAGATGGAGACGTATGTCTTTATATAACCTCCAATACTATGTTACTATGTAACTGAACAGACATTATGGGTAGGGTATAAAGGTTGGCTAGATGGGCGTATGTCTTTATACAAACTCCAATACTATGTTACTAATAACTGTTCGAACAGACATTATGGGGTAGGGTATAAAAGGTTGGACTAGATGGACGTATGTCTTTATAAACCTCCATACTGTGTTACTATGTACTGTTATACAGACATGGGGTATGGTATAAAGGTTGGACTAGATGGACATATGTCTTATATACACCTCCAATACTAGTTACTATATAACTGTTATACAGACATTATGGGTAGGGTATAAAGGTTGGACTAGATGGACGTATGTCTTTATACAACCTCCAATACTATGTTACTATGTAAACTGTTATACAGCATTTATGGGTAGGGTATAACGGTTGGACTAGATGGACATATGTCTTTATACAACCTCCAATACTATGTTACTATGTAACTGTTTATACAGACATTATGGGTAGGGTATAAAGGTTGGACTAGATGGACGTATGTCTTTACAACCTCCAATACTATGTTTACTATGAACTGTTTATACAGACATTATGGGGCAGGGTATAAAGGTTGGACTAGATGGACGTATGTCTTTATATCACCTCCAATACTATGGTTACTATGTAAACTGTTATACAGACAATTATGGGTAGGGTTAAGGTTGGATTAGACGGACGTATGTCTTTATAACAACCTCCAATACTAGTTACTCGTGAACTGTTATACAGACATATGGGTAGGGTATAAAGGTTGGACTAGTGACGTATGTCTTTATACAACCTCCAATACTATGTTACTATGTAACTGTTATAACAGACATTATGGGTAGGGTATAAAGTCGGACTAGATGGACGTATGTCTTTATACATCCTCCAATACTATGTTACTGTGTCTGTTATACAGACATATAGTTAGGGTATAAAGGTTGACTAGATGGACGTATGTCTTTATACAACTCCAATACTAGTTACTGTGTAACTGTTAATACAGACTTATGGGTAGGTATAAGGTTGGACTAGATGGACGTATTCTTTATACCCTCCAATACTATGTTACTATGTAACGTTATACAGACATTATGGTAGGGTATAAGGTTTGACTAGATGGACGTATGTCTTTATACAACCTCCAATACTATGTTACTATTTAACGTTATACAGACATTATGGGTAGGGTATAAAGGTTTGGAATGGATGGACTTATGTCTTTATTCAACCTCCAATACTATGTACTATGTAACTTTAATACAGACATTATGGTAGGGTATAAAGGTTGGACTAGATGGACGTATGTCTTTATACAACCCCCCATACTATGTTACTGTGTAACTGTTATAACAGACTTTAGGGTAGGTAAAGGTTGGACTAGATGGACGTATGTCTTTATACAACCTCATACTCTGTTACTATGTAACTGTTATACAGACTTATGGGTAGGGTATAAAGGTTGGCTAGATGGACGTATGTCTTTATACCACCTCCAATACTATGTTACTATGTAACTGTTTATACAGACATTATGGGCAGGGTATAAAGGTTGGACTAGAGGACGTATTTCCTTTATACAACCTCCAATCTATGTTACTATTAACTGTTATACAGACATTATGGTAGGGTATAAAGGTCGGACTAGATGGACGTATGTCTTTATACATCCTCCAATACTATGTTACTATGTAACTGTTATACAGACATTATGGGTAGGGTATAAAGGTTGGAACTAGATGGACTATGTCTTTATACAACCTCCAATACTATGTTACATGTAACTTTTATACAGACATTATGGGTAGGGTATAAAGTCGGACTAGATGGATCGTATGTCTTTATACATCCTCCAACTATGTTACTATGTAACTGTTATAACAGACATTATAGTTAGGGTATAAGGGTTGACTAATGGACGTATGTCTTTATACACCTCCAATACTAGGTTACTGTGTAACTGTTGATACAGACCTTATGGGTAGGGTATAAAGGTTGGACTAGATGGACGTATGTCTTTTACAACCTCCAATACTATGTTAACTATGTAACTGTTATACGACCTTATGGGTAGGGTATAAGGTTGGACTATAGATGGACGTATGTCTTTATACAACCTCCAATACTATGTTACTATGTAACTGTTTATACAGACATTATGGGTAGGTATAAAGGTGGAATGGATGACGTATGTCTTTATTCAACCTCCAATACTATGTTACTATGTACTGTAATAACAGACATTATGGGTAGGGTATAAGGGTTGGACTAGATGGACGTATGTCTTTACAACCCCCAATACTATGTTACTGTGTAACTGTTAAACAGACTTTATGGGTAGGGTAAAGGTTGGACTAGATGGACGTATGTCTTATACAACCTCCCATACTATGTTACTATGTAACTGTTATATACAGACATTATGGGTGGGGTATAAAGGTTGGACTAGATAGACGTATGTCTTTAAATACAACCCTCCATACTATGTTACTATGTAACTTTTTTATACAGACCTTTGGTTAGGGTATAAGTTTGGACTAGATGGACGGTATGTCTTTATACAACCTACATACTATGTTACTATTGAACTGTTAATACAACATTATGGGCAGGGTATAAAGGTTGGACTAGATGGACGTATGTCTTTATATAACCTCCATACTATGTTACTATGTAACTGTTATACAGACATTATGGGTAGGGTATAAAGGTTTGGACTAGATGGGCGTATGTCTTTATACAAACTCCATACTATGTTACTATATAACTGTTTATACAACATTATGGGTAGGGTATAAATGGTTGGACTAGATGGACGTAGTCTTTATATAACCTCCAATACTGTGTTACTATGTAACTGTTATACAACATGGGTAGGGGTATACAGGTTGGACTAGATGGACATATGTCTTATACAACCTCCAATACTATGTTACTTATACTGTTATACAGACTTATGGGTAGGGTATAAAGGTTGGACTAGATGACGTATGTCTTTATACAACCTCCAACTATGTTACTATGTAACTGTTATACAGCAATGGGTAGGGTATAAAGGTGGACTAGATGGACTATGTCTTTATACAACCTTCCAATACTATGTTACTATGTAACTGTTATACAGACATATGGTAGGGTATAAAGGTTGGACTAGATGGCGTATGTCTTTATACAACCTCCAATACTATGTTACTCATGTAACTGTTTATACAGACATTATGGGCAGGGTATAAGGTTGGACTAGAATGGACCGTATGTCTTTATTCAACCCTCCAATACTATTTACTATGTAACTGTTATACAGACATTATGGGTAGGGTATAAAGGTTGGATTAGAACGACGTATGTCTTTATACAACCTCCAATACTATGTTACTGTGTAATGTTTACAGACATTATGGGTAGGGTATAAAGGTTGGACTAGATGGACGTATGTCTTTATACAACCTCCAATACTATGTTACTATGTAACTGTTATACAGACCATTATGGGTATGGGTATAAAGGTCGGACTAGATGGACGTATGCTTTATACATCCTCCATACTATGTTTACTATGTAACTGTTTATATACAGACATTATAGTTAGGGTATAAAGGTTGGACTAGATGGACGTAATGTCTTTATACACCTCCATACTGGTTACTGTGTAACTGTTATACCGACATTATGGGTAGGGTATAAAAGGTTGGACTAGATGGACGTATGTCTTTATATCACCTCCAATACTAGTTACTATGTAACTGTTATACAGACATTATGGGTAGGGTATAAAGGTTGGACTAGATGGACGTATGTCTTTATAAACCTCCAATACTATGTTACTATGTAACTGTTATAACAGACATTATGGGTAGGGTATAAAGGTTGGAATGATGGACGTATGTCTTTATTCAACCTCCAATAACTATGTTACTATGTAACTGTAATACAGACATTATGGGTAGGGTATAAAGGTTGGACTAGATTGACGTATGTCTTTATACAACCCCCATAACTATGTTACTGTGTAACTGTTATAAAAACAGACTTTATGGGTAGGGTATAAAGGTTGGACAGATGGACGTATGTCTTTATACAACCTCCAATACTATGTTACTATGTAACTGTTAACAGCATTATGGGTGGGGTATAAAGGTTGGACTAGATAGACGTATGTCTTATACACCTCAATACTATGTTACTATGTAACTGTTATACAGACAGTATGGGTAGGGTATAAAGTTGGACTAGATGGACGTATGTCTTTAATCAACCTCCAATATTTACTATGTAACTGTTATACAGAACTTATGGTAGGGTATAAAGGTTGGACTAGATGGACGTATTTCTTTTATACAACCTCCAATACTATGTTACTATGTAACTGTTTATACAGACATTATTGGTAGGGTATAAAGGTTGGACTAGATGGACGTATTGTCTTTATAACAACCTCCAATACTATGTTACTATGTGTAACTGTTTACAGACATTATGGGTAGGGTATATAAGGTGGACTAGTGGACGTATGTCCTTTAACAACTCCAATACTATGTACTATGTAACTGTTTAACAGACATTATGGGTAGGGTTAAAGGTTGGACTAGATGACGTATGTCTTATATCAACTCCAATACTATGTTACTATGTAACTGTTTATACAGACATTATGGGAGGGTAATAAAGTTTGACTAGATGGCGTATGTCTTTATACACCTCCAATACTATGTTACTATGTAACTGTTATACAGACATTATGGGTAGGGTATAAATGTTTGGACTGATGGACGTATGTCTTGTTATACAATCCTCCAATACTATGTTACTATGTACTGTATACAACATTATGGGTAGGGGTATAAAGGTTGGACTAGACGACGTAGTCTTATACAACCTCCAATACTATGTTTACTATGACTGTTATACGACATTATGGGCAGGGTATAAAGTTGGACTAGATGGACGTATGTCTTTATATACCTCCAATACTATGTTACTATGTAACTGTTATAACAACATTATGGTAGGGTATAAAGGTTGGACTAGATGGCGTATGTCTTTATACAACTCCAATACTATGTACTATTAACTGTTATCAGACATTATGGGTAGGGTATAAAGGTTTGGACTAGATGGAGACGTATGTCTTTATATAACCTCCAATACTGTGTTACTATGTAACTGTTATACAGACATGGGTTAGGGTTATAAAGGTTGGCTAGATGGATCATAGTCTTTATACAACCTCCAATACTATGTTACTATATAACTGTATACAGACATTATGGGTAAGGGTATAAAGGTGGACTAGTGGACGTATGTCTTTATACAACCTCCAATACTATGTTACTATGTAACTGTGTATACAGACATTATGGGTATGGGTATAAAGGTTGGACTAGATGGACTATATGTCTTTATACACCTCCAATACTAATGTTACTTGTACTGTTAAACAACATTATGGTAGGTATAAAGGTTGGACTAGATGGACGTATGGTCTTTATACAACCTCCATACTATGTTACTATGTAACTGTTATACAGACATATGGGAGGGTTATAAAGGTTGGACTAGATGGACGTATTCTTTATTCACCTCCAATACTATGTTACTAGTAACTGTTATACAGACATTATGGTTAGGGTATAAAGGTTGGATTAGACGGACGTATGTCTTTATACAACCTCCAATACTATGTACTGTGTACGTTTATAACAGACATTATGGGTAGGGTATAAAGGTTGGACTAGATGACGTATGTCTTTATACAACCCCAATACTATGTTACTATGTAACTGTTATACAGACATTATGGTAGGGTATAAAGGTTGGACTAGATGGACGTATGTCTTTATACAACCTCCAAACTATGTTACTATGTAACGTTATACAGACTATTTGGTAGGGTATAAAGGTTTGGACTAGATGGACGTATGTCTTTATAACACCTCCAATACTATGTTACTATGTAACTGTTAGTACAGACATTATGGGTAGGTTATAAAGGTGGACTAGATGGACGTATGTCTTATACAACCTCAACTATGTTACTATTTAACTGTTATACAGACATTAATGGGAGGGTATAAAGGTTGGACTAAGATGGACGTATGTCTTTATACAACCTCAATACTATTTACTTGTAACTGTTATACAGACATTATGGGTAGGTTATAAAGGTTGGACTAGATGGACGTATGTCTTTAACAACCTCCAATACTATGTTACTATACAGTCAACTGTTATACAGACATTATGGGTAGGGTATAATGGTTGGACTAGATGACGTATGTCTTATAATCCTCCAATACTATGTTACTATGTAACTGTTATACAGCATTATGGTAGGGTATAAAGGTTTGGACAGACGACGTATGTCTTTATACAACCTCCAATACTATGTTTACTATGTAACTGTTATACAGACCTATGGGTAGGGTATAAGGTTGGACTAGATGGGGACGTATGTCCCTTTATACAAACCTCCAATACTATGTTTACTATTAACTGTTATACAGACATTATGGGTAGAGTATCAGGTTGGACTAGATGGATGTATGTCTTATATAACATCCAATACTATGTTACTATGTAACTTTTTATACAGACATTATATGGGTGTAGGGGTATAAAGGTTGGAAGAGATGGACATGTTGTCTTTATACAACCTCCATACTATGTTGCTATGTAACTGTTATAAACAGACATTATGGTAGGTAAAAAGGTTGGACTAGATGGACGTAATGTCTTTATACAACCTCCAACTATGTTACTATGTAACTGTTATTACAGAACATTATGGGTAGGGTATAAAGGTGGACTAGATGGATGTATGTCTTTATAACCTCCAATACCTATGTTACTATGTAACTGTTTATACAGACTTATGGGTTAGGGTATAAAGGTTGGACTAGATGGACGTATGTCTTTATACAACTCCAATACTAGTGTTACTAGTAAACTGTTATACAGACATTATGGGTTAGGGTATAAAGGTTGGACTAGATGGACGTATGTCCTTTATACCAACCTCCAATACTATGTTACTATGTCCTGTTTACAGCATATGGGTAGGGTAAAGGTGTGGACTAGATGGGACGTATTCTTTACAAACCTCCAATACTAGTTACTATGTAACTGTTAACAGACATTATGGGTAGGGTATAAGGTTGGACTAGATGGACGTATGTCTTTATACAACCTCCAATACTATGTACTATGTAAAACTGTTATACAGACATTATGGGTAGGGTATAAGGTTTGGACTAGATGGACGTATATCTTTGAATACAAACCTCCAATACTATGTTTACTATGTAACTGTTTACAGACATTATGGGTAGGGTATAAAGTTGGACCTAGATGGACGTATTCTTTATACACCTCCAATACTATGTTACTATGTCACTGTTATAACAGACTTATGGGAAGGGTATAAAGGTTGGACTTAGCATGGACGTATATCTTTATACAACCTCCAATACTATGTTACTTATATAACTGTTATAACAGACATTATGGGTAGGGTATAAAAGGTTGGACTGAATGGACGTATATCTTTTATAACAACCTCCAATACTATGTTACTATGTAACTGTTATACAACATTATGGGTAGGGTTAATAAAGGTTGGACTAGAATGGATGTATGTCTTATATAACATCCAATACTATGTTCTATATGTACCTGTATACACATATGGGTAGGGTATAAGGTTGGACTAGAAGTATGTCTTTATATCTCCAATACTATAGCTATTGTAAAATATCGTTGGCCTCTCCCGGTCTCAAATCCTACTTACGTAGGTGGTAGGTACAAGCACCTTTGACCAATGGGCTCTCTATAATTGGTTAACCTGCTGAAAATGTCATTAGACACAGACGTAGATGTTGCACGAAGGTGTCAGGTGATCTGTTCTATGGGCCTCCTCCCTACGCAGTCTGGCTGTATGAGGGGCAGGGAATAGGCCTGGCTCTCCCACTGAGGACTTCTGAGGCATGGTGACCGCTTTACTTCAGCCAGTGACGCGGAGCTTGAACACCTGGAGAGCAAACGAATAACAGTCAGGGTTAAAATTTTGTCATTAAAACCCAGACTAGATGGGCTAATGCAAGATCCCAAGGAGTTCACGGCCACTATAAATAGGAGCAACAGCAATGTAAGGAATGAGATGCAATTATGAACAGGTAATCAGAGCAAGAACAAGTGGAGAGGAAGGAGTGGGACGTAGGATCCTTGCATGGGAAGGCAGAAAGATTAGTGAGACCACTCAGCATGGCAGTCCAACATGGAGTCCATACAGCTGTTGGCAAACTCCAACCATGATTACAGAAACAAACCGCCTTACAAGTTACACTTATCTTATAATAACATAAGGCGTTGGATACTTAGATGGAGCAACAGTGATATATTTTATAAACCTACCCTCTAGTGGATTTCTATGGGGTGGAACTGTACGATTATAGCCTTATAATCTTACAGTTCCAGGAGAAGGAAAACCAGAAGCCACACAGGGGTAGGTTATACAGGGGTAGGTTATACAGGGGTAGGTTACACACGAAGTAAAGGTTATACATGGGTATTGTTATACAGGGGTAGGTTTATACAGAGGTAGGTTATACTGGGTAGTTTTAGCAGGGTAGGTGTTGATCCGGGTGGTAGGTTACACGGGGGTAGGTTATACAGGGGTAGGTATACATGGGCAGGTTATACAGGGTAGGTTATACAGGGTAGTTACACAGGTGGTTAAGGTTTACACAGGGGTAGGTTTATATACATTTTTTAACTGCCCCGCCGCCTTTTAAAGGGGAAAACTCCACCAGGGATTGTAACTACTTCCTTTTTTCCAGTTTAACTGAAGGACGGAGGCAAATGCGATATGTCCCTAACCTCCTGTCCTTCTTGTAAAAACGTACACGAGAAACTTACCCACCAACTCGCGTCCGCACTCCTTTGCACGTGTGTGCATGCCGTACCAAGCTTTTAAAGGACTGTGGGTCTGTCCGGGGAATGTCAGTGTATCAGAGGCTTCAGCAGCCGCTGGGCGATATGCTGTTTCCTCCTGTAAGATTCCACACTGAAGGCAGGAGGTAAGACTGGTGGACATCCCCTTTAAGTGTTCCGCAGGTTTTCTCTTTCACGGTATGGGGCACCCCTGAGGTTATAATAATCAATGCACCTGAATTGTAAATTATAAGGATATTAGAAGTCACCTTGGTAGGTCAGTGCCCTGTATAAAAGGTACTTGTGGCTTTTCTATGTCCCAACGGAACTCGTCTGTGACTTCTAATATCCTATAATTTAACAGTATAAGTCGGTAATGCGATTGTTTGTCTATAAGAAACCTATTTCATGGTCCCATTATAACCTCCTGCTTAAATGTCAACCAGAGTTAACTTGACCGGACACGAAACTCCCAATTCGTTATAATCATAAGAAATACATACAGTTTTTTAACACCATATCCGATAATACATACATGTGGTAATTATACAATATGAAACATGTGGTAATATATTACTTATGATAATACATACATGTGGTAATCTATACATATGATATACATACAGTGGGTAATGTATACATATGATAATACACTACACGTGGTAATAACTAGTAATAATAATATAAACAATCCCGGCTCCAGCACTATGTTTCATTAAAGGAGAACGAGGATCATTGTGTATATATTTATTAATTTTTCTAACATACAAACCACATGTTGGTTGTGAAAGGTACTGTTGCCAAGCAACTGAGTAACATGTTACACTGTAGGAAATGTTCAATGTTTTAAAAAAACTACAATGGACAGGATCAGAGCAGAATTATCCCAAGGCAACACTAGGCACCTGCCCTAGGGCCCAGGAAACTTCTGGGGGCCCAGCTTCACAGCATACCAATATACAGTCTATAACAATATATGTAAGCAAAAAAGGGGGCCCTAAATGATGCCCTCCTTGGGCCCCATAGATCTTAACCCATCTTTGGGACAGGATAAATAAATTATCATAAATACTTCCAGTCCATATGGGTGGCTTCCCATCAAACAAACAGAACCTATTCACATACCCTGATTTTAACCCTTTCAGTCCTTTCACTCTATGCAAACCTCTTACTGATCTTCTTCTTCCTTCCTGTCCCATCTCTCTCCTTCGCCTACCCCATCCCCCCCCACTTGTACCTGTATGTTGTCCCCCCAGTTAGATTGTAAGCTCTTCGGGGCAGGATCCTCATTCATAATGTGTCCCCAGGCACTGTCACACTTACAACCTTCAAACTTTGGACAGAGACGTTTTTTTCTAATTTTCTTCCTGTACATTACGACAATGAATTTAATGTAACAACCTCAGTCAGTTGAAGTTGAGGTTTCAGCTCTTAACTTCAGTGGAGTGAACAGAACGACTGCAATGAAAAGAGAGGCCACAAAGCGTTCTATGGAATCAGACAACATGCGTGCCAAAGGAGATCTCCGTCAGGTGAGGAGGAGGATCATGATGACTAATCTATAATAAATAATATAATAATTGAAATAAATAATATGTAATAATAATAATAATTAAATAATTGTAATAATAATATAATATAAAAAATAATAAACAATCATTTAAATATAATATAATAGTAAATATAATATAAATAAATAAAAGATATTCATATACTAAAAATAAACTCATAATATGTACTTACTCCTCCTCCTTCCTTCTCGTCCTCTATCCCCCACTCTCTCCTCCTCCTCCTCCTCCCTTCTCCTATCGCTCCTCATCCTCCCCCTCCTCCTCCCTCATCCTTCCTCCCCTCCTCCTCCCCCTCCTCTCCCCGTCCTCCTCCCCTCCCTCTCCTCCCTCCTCCTCTCTCCTCCTCCTTCCCTCCGTCTCCTCTTCCTGTCCTCCTCCTCTCTCCTCCCTCTCTCTCCCTGCCTCCTCCTCCCTCCGGCTCCTCCTCTCTCCTTCCTCCCGCTCCTCCTCCTCCTCTCCTCCTCTCCCTCCGTCCTCCTCCTCCTCCCTCTCCTCCTTCCCTATCATCGGCTCCTCCTCCTCTCCTCCCTCCTCCTCCTCTTCGCCTCCCTCCTCCTCCTCCTTCCTCCTCGCTCTCCTCTCCCTTCTCCCCCTTGTCCTCCTCCCCCTTCTTCTCTCTCTCCCCTGGCTTGCCCCTCCTCCCGGTTTGTTCCGTTTTGTTCCCCTGTTGCCGCTCTCCGTCACGTCCTCCTCCTCCCCACCCCCCGTAACACTCCACCCTCCCCATCCAACTCGGGCCGAATCCAGTGGAATATTCGGCCCGTTTTGGAATCACTTACCGCGGGTTCTGGTGGCACTCCCGTCTCCCTCTTTCCTGTTTTCCTCCTGTAGCCACCACCCTCGGGGCGGGCCGTTAGACTTGGGTCCTTTTGCGCATGCCCAAAGGCCCCCTTGTGCGCGTTGCACGTGGAGCGCGGGGTGTGCGCGGATCGTTACTCGGTGTGTGATATTTTGCGATTTAACCTCAAAAAGGGCTTGTCAGAAATTACCAGTAATGGAGCAATAAGGAATAAACAGCCTGAGAGATTGGGGTCTTAATACTTTCCAGATGGACTAACCCTCCCCCATCACCACTACACAACCATAAAACCGCCCCCATAGATCACACCCCCCCCCCCAACCAATAACACCAACCCCAATAACCCCCTCCCCCCAATAGATCACCCCCCCACCCAATAACACCAACCCCAATAACCCCCTCCCCCCAATAGATCACCCCCCCCAACCAATAAACACCAACCCCAATACCCCCTCCCCCCAATAGATCACCCCCCCAACCAATAACACCAACCCCAATAACCCCCCTCCCCCAAATAGATCACCCCCCACCCCCAACCAATTTAAAAACAAAAGACACAACCCCAATAACCCCCGCCCCCCAATAGACCCCCCCCCAACCAATAACCCCAACCCCAATAACCCCCTCCCCCCAAGAATCACCCCCCCCCCCAACCAATAACACCAACCCCAATAACCCGCCCCCCAATAGATTCTCCCCCCCAACCAATAACCCACCCCCCATAACCCCCCCCCCCCCAATAGATCACCCCCCCAACCAATAACACCAACCCCCAATAACAATAACCCCCTCCCCCCATAGATCACCCACCCCCCCAACCATAAACCAACCCCAAAACCCCTCCCCAATAGATCACCCCCCAACCCAATAACACCAACCCCAATACCCCCTCCCCCAATAGATCAATCCCCCCCCCCACGCCAAAACACCAACCCCATAAAACCCCCTCCCCCCAATAGACCCCCCCTCCCTTGCAATAGATTCCCTCCCCCATAGTCACCTCCCCCCCACCCATAACACCAACCCCAATAACCCCCTCCCCCAATAGATCACCCCCCCAACCAATAACACCAACCCCAATAACCCCCTACCCAACCAACCACCTAACCCCCAACATCACACACCACACGCAACTAAACCCACAACCACCACCCAACCCACCACCTAACACCCCAAACCCACAACCACCCACCACCAACCAACCACCAACCTAACCACCACCTACACCCCCCATAAATACAAAACCACCAACCAACCCCGCCCCCTACGCCCCCCAACCCCACACTAACCACCCAACCCCAAACCACCACCCCACTCCCAACCCCCTAACCCGTCCAACCACCAACCCCCACACCAACCCACCCCCAATAACCAACCCAAACCCAACCCCCCAACCCCTAACCCCAACAACCCCAACCAACGTTCCAAATCCTAACCCCCTACCAATAAACCAACCCCAACTACAACCAACCACCTAAACCCACCTTAAACCAACCAACCCCCACCTAACCAACACACGTTCGATATCCCCCCCCCAACCCGAACCCAACCACCCACCCATACCCCCCCCCCGCCCAACCCACCAACCATACCACCCCACAAACCAACCCCCTCACCAACCCCCCCTTAACCTACCCAACCACACCACCCCAATAATAACCAGCCAACCCCACTCACCACCACCAACCCACCCAACCAAACCAACCCCCACCCCACCCCAACCAATATACTCACACCCAACACCCCAACCCACCCCAACCTAACCACAGAAGCATCCCCACCCCCCCAACCTAACAACCAACCTAAAAAACGCACCCGAACCCCCAACCACCTAAATACCTAACCAAACCAACCCCCCACACAACCAGCCCAACCACCCACCCAACCCCTACACACCATAAACCGACCCCATCCCAACCCAAAACCCCACCCCTACCAACCACCCGCAATAACCTAACCCACTCAACCAACCTAACCAACCTCACCCTCCACCCCCAGAAACCAACCAACGCAAACCCCCCCACCATTAACCGAACCCACCACCAACCTAACCACACCCACCTAACCCTAACCCCACCCCCCCAATAACTCACCCCCCATACCAAAACCAACTACTCCACCCACCCCCCTCACTTCAACACCTAAAGCCAAACACAACCACCACCACAAACCCACCCCCACCAACCCAACCCCCAACCAACCACCACCCCCATAATCCAACCACCCACCCCCCCCACCCACAACCCAACCCTAACCAACCACCCCCAACCACCCAAACCTAACCCACCAACCACCCCACCACTCTAACCCCCCACCTAACCCCAAGCCTAACCCTCCCCCCATCCAACCCCCAACCAAACCCAAAACCACACCCCCTCCTAAATCAACCAACCACCCGCGCCAACCACCCCCCCCACCCCACCAACCACCCCAACCACCACCAACCACCCACCACCACCTAACCTAATAACCCTACGCCGCCCCACAACCACCCAAACCCCAAACTTCCTACAACACCCTAACCCTAAAAAAAAAAAAAAACACCATACCCCAAAACCCACCCCCAATAACCAACCCAACCAACCACCCGCCCCAACCCTCCATAACCCCCACCACTCTTTTAACCAACCACTCCCTAACTCCACCACCAGCCAAACCCCAAGACCCCCCAACCACCCCACCAACCATAACCCTACCCCAATCCTCAACCCCCCTTTCCACCCATATAACCCCCTCACTTCAATATAATGCCCTCCGCCCCAATATATCCCCTCCCCAATTATTCTGCCATTAGTAGTGGGGTCTGTCATTAGTATTGTGGTGTTCTGCCATTAGTTATTAGGGGGCCGTCCTCCATTAGTATTGGGGGCCCTGTCATTGTATTGGTGGTCGCCATTATTATATGGGCCTGTCTTATATTGGGGCCTTCATTTAGTAATTGGGGGCCTGCCATTAGTATTAAGGGGGGTCGCATTAGTATTGGGGGTCTGTCATTAGTATTGGGGGCCTGTCAATTAGTATTGGTGGTCTGCCATTATTATTAGGGGCCTGCCATTAGTATTGGGGGTCTGCCATTAGTATTCGGAGGGCCTGTCATTAGTATTAGGGGGGTCTGTCATTAGTATTGGGGGCCTTTCATTAGTATGGGGGGGTCTGGTCATTAGTATTGGGGGCCTGTTCTTAGTATTAGGGGGGTCTGCCATTAGTAATTGGGGCCTGTCATTAGTATTGGGGCCCTGTCTTAGTATTTGGGGGTCTGCCATTAGTATTGGGGGCCTGTCATTAGTATTAGGGGGGTCTGCCATTAGTATTGGGGTCTGTCATTAGTATTGGGGGCCTGTCATTAGTATTGGGGGCTGTCTTAGTATTGGGGTTCTGTGATTAGTATTTGGGGGGGCCTGTCATTAGTATTGGGGGGTCTGCCATTAGTATTAGGGGCCTGTCATTAGTATTGGGGGGTCTGCCATTAGTATTAGGGGCCTGTCTAGTATTGGGGCCTGTCATTAGTATTGGGGGTCTGCCATTAGTATTAGGTGCCTGTCATTAGTATTAGGGGGGTCTGTCTGTCATTAGTTTGGGGCCTGTCATAGTATTAGGGGGTCTGCCATTTGTATTAGGGGCCGTCTAGGATTAGGGGTCTGTCAATTAGTATGGGGGCCTGTCTATATGGGGGTCTGCCATTAGTATTGGGGCCTGTCATTAGTATTGGGGCCCTGTCATTAGTATTGGGGGTCTGCCATTGTATTAGGGCCTGTCATTAGTATTGGGGGTGGCCTGTCATTAGTATTGGGGGCCTGTCATTAGTATTGGGGGTCTGCCATGTATGGGGGGTCTGCCATTAGTATTAGGGGCCTGTCATTAGTATTAGGGGGTCTGCCATTAGTTTAGGGGCCTGTCATTAGTATTAGGGGGGCTGTCATTAGTATTAGGGGCCTGTCATTAGTATTAGGGGGGTCTGCCATTTGTATTAGGGGCCTGCCATTAGTATTTTAGTGGCTGTTCATTAGTATTGGGGCCTGTCAGTATGGGGGGTCTGCCATTAGTATTAGGGGCCTGTCATTAGTATTGGGGGCCTTCATTAGTAATTTGGGGTCTTGCCTGTAGTATTATGGGCCTGTCCTAGATTGGGGGCCTGTCATTAGTATTGGGGGCCCTGTCCATTAGTATTGGGGGGTCTGCCATTAGTATTTGGGCCTGGCATTAGTATGGGTTTGGGGCCTGTCATTAGTATTGGGGGTCTGTCATTAGTATTGGGGGTTCTGCCATTAGTATTAGGGGCCTGTCATTAGTATTGGGGGTCTGCCATTAGTATTAGGGGCCTGTCATTAGTATTGGGGGGCCTGTCATTAGTATTGGGGGGGGGGTCTGCCATTAGTATTAGGAGGGGACTGTCCATAGTATTGGGGTCTGCCATTATTATTAGTAGGGGCCTGTCATTAGTATTGGGGGCCTGTCATTAGTATGGGGGCCTGATCATTAGTATTGGGGGGTCTGCCATTAGTATTAGGGCCCTGTCATTAGTATTGGGGGTCGCCATTAGTATTAAGGGGCCTGTCATTAGTATTGGGGGCCTGTCATTAGTATTGGGGGGTCTGCCATTAGTATTAGGGTGGTCTGCCTTAGTATTGGGGGGCCTTCATAGTATTGGGGGTCTGCCATTAGTATTAGGGCAATGTCATTAGTATTGGGGGCCTGTCATTAGTATTGGGGGGTCCTGCCATTAGTATAGGGGCCTGTTCATTAGTATTGGGGGTCTGTCATTAGTATTGGGGGCCTGTCATTATTATTGGGGGTCTGCCATTATTAATTGGGGGGCCTGTCATTAGTATTGGGGGCCTGTCATTAGTATTGGGGGGGGGTCTGCCATTAGTATTAGGGGGTCTGCCATTAGTATTGGGGGGTCTGTATGAGTATTAGGGGGGTCTGTCATTCGTATTGGGGGCCTGTCATTAGTATTGGGGGGTCTGGGATAGTATTAGGGGGTCTGCCATTACTATTGGTGGGTCTGTCATTAGTATTGGGGGTCTGCATTAGATTGGGGGCCTGTCATTAGTATTAATTGGTGGCTGTCATTAGTATTGGGGGTCTGTCATTAGTATTGGGGGGTCTGTCATTAGTATTCGGGGTTCTGCCATTAGTATTAGGGGGCCTGTCCATTAGTATTGGGGGCCTGTCATTAGTATTGGGGGGGTCTGCCTTAGTATTAGGGGGGTCTGCCATAGTATTGGGGGCCTGTCATTAGTATTGGGGGTCTGCCATTAGTATTAGGGCATGTCATTAGTATTGGGGGCCTGTCCTTAGTATTGGGGGGTCTGCCATTAGTATTGGTGGCCTGTCATTAGTATTGGGGGTCCTGTCATTAATATTGGGGGCCTTGTATTAGTATGGGGGGTCTCCATTAGTATTGGGGGCCGTCCATTAGTATTGGGGGCCTTCATTATATTAACGGGGTCCCTGTCCTTCCATTAGTATTAGGGGGTCCTGTCCATTAGTATTGGTGGGTCTGTCTTATTATTGGGGGGTCGTCCATTGTAATTGGGGCCTGTCATTAGTATGGGGGTCGCGATTAGCTTTAGGGGGTCTGCCATTACTAATTGGGGGGTCTGGTCTTAGTTTGGGGTCTTCAATTATATTGGGGGCTGTCCATTTAGTATTGGGGGTCTGTTATTAGTTTGGGGGGTCTGTCATTAGTATTGGGGGGTCTGTCATTATAAATTCGGGTCCTGTCATTAGTATTAGGCAAGGGGGTCTGCCATTAGTATTTGGTGGTCGTCATAGTATTGGGGGGTCCTGTCTTAGGAATTGGGGGTCTGTCATTAAGTCTTGGGGCCTGTTCCTGAGTAGTGGGGGCCTGTCATTGTATTAGGGTCTGTCATTAGTATGGGGGGGCCTGTCCTTGTATTGGGGGGTTGCGCCATTAGTATTGGGGGTCACTGTCATTAGTATGGGGGCCTTTCATTTTAGTATTAGGGGGGTCTGTCCATTAGTATTTGGGGGGTCTGCCATTAGTATTGGGGGTCTGTCATTATATTGGGGGCCTGTCATTAGTATTAGGGGGTCTGCCATTAGTATTGGGGGGTCTGTCATTGTATTGGGGGGCCTGTCATAGTATTGGGGGCCTGTCATTAGTATTGGGGGTCTGTCATTAATTATTGGGGGGCCTGCCATTAGTATTAGGGGGGTCTGCCATTAGTATTGGGGTCCTGTCATTAGTATTGGGGGCCTGTCATTAAGTATTGGGGGCTGTCATTAGTATTGGGGGTCTGTCATTAGTATTGGTGCCTGTCATTAGTATTGGGGGCCTGTCATTAGTATGGGGGTCTGTCATTAGTATTAGGGGGTCTGTCATTGTATTGGGGGGGTCCTTTCATTAGTATTGGTGGCCTGTCATTAGTATTGGGGGCCTTCTTAGTATTGGGGGCCTGTCATTAGTATTAGGGGGGTCTATCCATTAGTATTGGGGCCGGTCATTAGTATGAAAAAGGGGGGTCTGTCCATTAGTATTGGGGGCCGGCATTAGTATTGTGGCCTGTCATTAGAGATTAGGGGGTTGTCATTATATTGAGGGGGGCCTGTCATAGTATAGGGGGGGTCTGGGTCAATTAGTATCGGGTTCTGTCCTTAGTAATTGGTGGCCTTATTAGTATTGGGGGGGGGGCCGTCATAGTAGTGGTTGCCTGTCATTAGTATTGGTGACCTGTATTAGTATTGGGGGCCTGTCATTAGTAATTGGGGGTCTGTCATTAGTATTGGGGGCCTGTCATTAGTCATTGGGTGGCCTGTCCATGAGTATAGGGGGGTCCTGTCCTTAGTAGTGGGGAGCCTTTCTTAGTATTGGTGGCCTGTCATTAGTATTAGGGGGGTCTGTCCATTAGTATTGGGGGCCTGTCACACGGGGGTCACCGTGCGGGGGAAACAAGTAGTTCCAGATCTATTCCTATTGGGTCCTGAGTATATTAGACGAGATCTATTCCCATTGGTTCCTGAGTATTTAGACCGAGATCTATTCCCATTGGTTCCTGATTATTTAGACCAAGATCTATTCCTATTGGTTCCTGAGTATTTAGACCGAGATCTACTCCTATTGGGTCCTGAGTATTTAGACCGAGATCTATTCCTATTGGGTCCTGAGTATTTAGACCGAGATCTATTCCTATTGCATACTGAGTATTTAGACCGAGATCTATTCCCATTGGATACTGAGTATTTAGACCGAGATCTATTTCCTATGGTTCATGATTAGACGCGAGATCTATTCCTATTGGGGTCCTGCGTATTTAGACCGAGATCTATTCCTATTGGTTCCTGATATTTAGACCGAGATCTATTCCTATTGGTTCTGAGTATTTAGACCGAGATCTATTCCTATTGGTTCCTGATTATTTAGACCGAGATCTATTCCTATTGGGTCCTGATTATTTAGACCGAGATCTATTCCTATTGGGTCCTGAGTATTTAGACCAAGATCTATTCCTATTGGATACTGAGTATTTAGACCGAGATCTATTCCTATTGGATCCTGATTATTTAGACCGAGATCTATTCCTATTGGTTCCTGATTTTTAGACGAGATCTATTCCTATTGGTCCTGAGTATTTAGACCAAATCTTCCTATTGGATCTGAGTATTTAGACCGAGATCTATTCCTATTGGTATTTGATTTTAGACCGAGATCTATCCTATTGGATACTGAGTATTTAGACCAAGATCTATTCTCATTGGTTCCAGAGTATTTAGACCAAGATCTATTCCTATTGGATATTGAGTATTTAGACCGAGATCTATTCCCATTGGTTCCTGAGTATTTAGACCGAGATCTATTCCTATTGGATATTGAGTATTTAGACCGAGATCTATTCCTATTGGATACTGAGTATTTAGACCAGATTATTCTATTGGTTCCGAGTATTTAGACCGAGATCTATTCCTATTGGATATTGAGTTATTTAGACAGAGATCTATTCCTATTGTTCCAGAGTGTTTAGAACGAGATCTATTCCTATTGGTCCTGAGTATTTAGACCGAGATCTATTCCTATTGGATATTGAGTATTTAGACCGAGATCTATTCCTATTGGGTCCTGAGTATTTAGACCGAGATCTATTCCTATTGGATATTGAGTATTTAGACCGAGATCTATCCTATTGGAATACTGAGTATTTGACCGAGATCTATTCCTATTGGATATTGAGTATTAGACCGAGATCTATTCCTATTGTATACTGAGTATTTAGACCGAGATCTATTCTCATTGGTTCCGAAGTATTTAGACCGAGATCTATTCCTATTGGATATTGATTATTTAGACAGAGATCTATTCCTATTGTATACTGAGTATTTAGACCGAGATCTATTCCTATTGGATATTGAGTATTTAGACTAAGATCTTTTCCTATTGGATATTAAGTATTTAGACCGAGATCTATTCCTATTGGATATTGAGTATTAGACTAGATCTTTTCCTATGGATATTAAGTATTGACCGAGTCTATTCCTATTGGATATTGAGTATTAGACAAGATCTTTTCCTATTGGATATTAAGTATTAGACCGAATCTATTCCTATTGGATTTGAGTATTTAGACTAAGATCTATTCCTATTGGATATTGAGTATTTAGACCAAGATCTATTCCTATTGGAATATGAGTATTTACAAGATCTATTCCTATTGGATACTGAGTATTTAGACCGAGATCTATTCTCATTGGTTCCGAAGTATTTAGACCGAGATCTATTCCTATTGGATATTGAGTATTTAGACAGAGATCTATTCCTATTGTATACCGAGTATTTAGACCGAGATCTTTCCCATTGGTTCTGAGTATTTAGACCGAGATCTATTCCTATTGGATATTGAGTATTTAGGCCGAGATCTATTCCTTTGGATATTAAGTATTTAGACCGAGATCTACTCCTATTGGATATTGAGTATTTAGACTAAGATCTATTCCTATTGATATTAAGTATTTAGACCAGATCTTTTCCTATTGGATATTGAGTATTTAAACTAAGATCTATTCCTATTGGAATATTAGTATTCAACTAAGAGATCTATTAATACTCAGGACCCAATAGGAATAGATCTCGGTCTAAATACTCAGGAACCAATAGGAATAGATCTCGGTCTAAATACTCAGGACCCAATAGGAATAGATCTCGGTCTAAATACTCAGGAACCAATAGGAATAGATCTCGGCCTAAATAATCAGGAACCAATAGGAATAGATCTTGGTCTAAATACTCAGGACCCAATAGGAATAGATCTCGGTCTAAATACTCAGGAACCAATAGGAATAGATCTCGTTCTAAATACTCAGGAACCAATAGGAATAGATCTCGTTCTAAATAATCAGGAACCAATAGGAATAGATCTCGGTCTAAATACTCAGGACCCAATAGGAATAGATCTCGGTCTAAATACTCAGGACCCAATAGGAATAGATCTCGGTCTAAATACTCAGGAACCAATAGGAATAGATCTCGTTCTAAATACTCAGGAACCAATAGGAATAGATCTCGTTCTAAATAATCAGGAACCAATAGGAATAGATCTCGGTCTAAATACACAAGAACCAATAGGAATAGATCTTGGTCTAAATACACAAGAACCAGTAGGAATAGATCTCGGTCTAAATACACAAGAACCAATAGGAATAGATCTCGGTCTAAATACTCGGGATACTAGGAATTTGCTGTGAAATCTTGATTAGACTGAGGTCTATTGCTATGGGTTATTGTGTATTTTTAATCCATATTCATTGTAGCTTCTGTAATTGTCCCAGTGCAGTGATTTCACACCCTCCATCTCATTGCTTAGTCACCGAACCATTCTTATCCCCATCTCCCCTAACGCTCAAGAAACCAAGACAATCCCGAGTTTTCCTACCCCTTCCCTTTCACCACGTCATTAGACCCAGGGCACAAGGATGTGACACTAACACAGTTTGCCAGCTGATTCACAGACATCCCCTGGTGCCAAGATTAGCTATCTGTGCGTCTGGTCAAGCCTTTACTTTCTATCCTGGCAAATATATTCAAATCCCTGCAGGATATTCCCGTTCCTTTCGTATCAATGTAACCTTCCTGGACTGTAGGAGAGTCTTGTAACTATGGTAACCTTCCTGGACTGTAGGATTGTCCTGTAACTATGGTAACCTTCCTGGACTGTAGGATAGTCCTGTAACTATGGTAACCTTCCTGGACTGTAGGATAGTCCTGTAACTATGGTAACCTTCCTATGGACTGTAGAATAGTTCTGTAACTATGGTAACCTTCCTATGGACTGTAGGATAGTCCTGTAACTATGGTAACCTTCCTATGGACTGTAGGATAGTCCTGTAACTATGGTAACCTTCCTATGGACTGTAGGATAGTCATGTAACTGGTAACCTTCCTATGGACTGTAGGATAGTCATGTAACTATGGTAACTTTCCTATGGACTGTAGGATAGTCCTGTAACTATGGTAACCTTCCTATGGACTGTAGGATAGTCCTGTAACTATTGTAACCTTCCTATGGACTGTAGTATAGTCCTGTAACTATGGTATCCATGTAACCTTCCTATGGACTGTAGTATAGTCCTGTAACTATGGTATCCATGTAACCTTCCTATGGACTGTAGGATAGTCCTGTTACTATGGTAACCTTCCTATGGACTGTAGGATAGTCCTGTTCTGCAAAAATTAGGAAAGGACCTTTTATCCGGTACCTAATAAACCCTCATTCTTTCACGAGAATCAAATTGTTTCCATTCTCCTTCTCAGGGCCCCCATTCAGTTATTGGTACCTTAAGGAAACTATGGCAACCCATCCCTCATATACATTGTTGAATCAGATTAATAATAACTTTTTGAAGGGACATGTTCATCCCAAATGTTTAAACATAGACTAAGCAGTACCCAATCCCCATTTTTACATTTAAAGGTGTGTGAATGGGGGGTGAACATGCCCTTTAATAGTACATTTAGATTTGGCCTCTCTGTACAAACTGCATATCTGTTATTATACTTTTGAATGCTAAAAATTGCCTTAAACCTTTTAAATTGACCATAACTGGAAACTATAATTCTTCCCAACTATCACTGTACCATTTTTTTGTTGACCTGTCCCCTATTTCTTTAGATATCCAATCTGAACCTTACATTTCAGCTGTCAATCAAGTGCCTTATTATTATAAATTCTTCTGCTGTAAACGTTTTAGTGTTGTCTGGGCAAAACAAGTACTGGATTGAAGGCACTTACATATTTATTTATAGATTAAGATGAGGAAAAGTAATTTTTTCAGTAAAGTTGTCCTTAAAAAAATTTCCATCATTGATGCAATCTCTCTTCCCATGGTCCTTTGCTGATGGTGAAATAACCCAGATTTAAGCCAAAAAAAATTTGCTCACAGGGAGGGGCTTAAAGAAACAAAGGATCTTGGGAACAACAAACCTAATACTTTTTAGGTCATTATAATGGTTTAAAAATATGACATCATTATTACCCAGCGAATCACCTGAACACAAAGAATTATTAGACTTTTATTCTTCTGCAAGTTTCTGTGTTGGAATTTGAACCACATTGGCTAATACTAGGTAACTGCTAAAAATGTGATTTTAAGTTATGATTATAGTCCTTATATTATAATTAGTTCTTTCATTAGTTATATATTTTAATTAGTTCTTATATTAGTTATATTATGTATTATAGTCCTTATATTAGTTATATTATGTTATAATTATTTCTTATATTCGTTATATATTCTAATTGTAGTCTTTATATTCGTTATATTACATATAATAGTCATTATATTATAATTTGTCCTTATATTCGTTATATCATATATTATAATTATAGTCCTTACTATATATTAGTTTTGTTATAATTTATGATTATAGTCCTTGTATTGGTTATAATATATTTTATAATTACAGTACTTATATTAGTTATATATTATAACTTGTGTTAGTTATATAATATATTATAATTATAGACTATATTAGTTATAAATTATAATTAAAGTCTTTATATTAGTTGTATTATATATTATAATTATAGTCTTTATATTCTATATTATAATTATAGTCTTTATATTCTATATTATAATTATAGTCTTTATATTCTATATTATAATTATAGTCTTTATATTATATATTATAATTATAGTCTTTATATTCTATATAATAATTATAGACTTTATGTTCTATATTATAATCATAGACTTTATATTCTATATTATAATTGTAGACTTTATATTCTATATTATAAATATAGACTTTATATTCTATATTATAATTGTAGACTTTATATTCTATATTATAATTATAGACTTTATGTTCTATATTATAGTTATAGAGTTTATATTCTATATTATAATTATAGACTTTATATTCTATATTATAATTGTAGACTTTATATTCTATATTATAAATATAGACTTTATATTCTATATTATAATTGTAGACTTTATATTCTATATATACTTATAGCTTTATGTTCTTATTATCGTTCGGATTTATAATTCTATATTATCTTATAAGACTTTATGTTCCTAATTTAATTGTAGACTTTCTATCGCAATTTATTATCTTAATTTTTATTATTATTTATCTATTATTTCTTCTTTTTTTATCTTTGTTTTATTCTTTTCTTCCTTCACTCGTCTTTTTTTATCTCTCCTTCTCTCTCATCTTATATTCTTTATTTCTCATATTTTTATCTTTTTACTTCTATTACTTTCTCTTCTCCTACTATATCTTCTTATTATCTCCTTTTGTCTCTTCTGTTTTTTTATTTTCTTTCTTGTTTCGTTCTTTTCTTCTTTCCTGTTCTCTTTCTTCTCTTCTTTCCTCTCGTCTTCTTTTTTTCATTTCTCTTTTCTTTTCTTTTTCTTTCTTTCTCTCTTCTTTCTTTTTCTCTTTTTTTCCTCTTTTCGCTCTTCACTCTTTCCCTACTTCTTTCTTTCTTCTTTTCCATCGGCTTCTACTTTCTTGATCTACCACCACTCTCTTCTGTTTCTTTCTCTTTTCTACTCTTCTCCTTTTCTTCTGTTCTTTCTTCTTTTTTCTCTCCTCTCTTTCTTCTATTTCTCTCTCTTTTTCTCTTTCTTATATCCTTATTCTTGCATTTCCTCCTCCTTTCTTTTTCCTCTTCCCTCTCTCTCTTCTCTTTCCTTTCCTTTTTCTTTTTTCTCCTCCTTTTAATCTTTATTCTCTTTTCTTTCTTTTAGCTTCCTCTTCTATTTCTTTTTTTCCTTCTGTATTTCTCTTACTTGTTTCTCTTTCCTCTACTTTTTTTCCTTTTTCTTGTTCTCTTTTCTTTCTCTATTCTGTTCTTCTTCTTTTTACTGCCTTTTCTCTTCTTTTTCTTCTCCCTTCTTCTTATTCTCTTCTGTTCTTCCTTTCTTACTCTACTATTTCATCTATATCTCTCTTTTCTCTTCTATTCCCTTTGTTTTTCTCTCCTATACTCTCTTCATTCTCTCCCGTCTTTTTCTGTTTTTCCTCTCCTCTTTCTCGTCTTCTCTTATTCTCTCTCTTCTCTCTTCTCCTCTCTTCTATTTTTAATTTTTTTACCTCTCTTTTTTCTTCTCTCCGTCCCTCCTCTCGTTTTTTACTTTTGTTTCTTTTTCTCCATTTTCTTTTCTTCTTTCTCGCCTTTTCTTTTTCTCTCTACCTTCTCTTTCTTTTTCTCTTTTTACTTGTCGCCCATTTCTCTTTCTCTCTTTTCTTCTTTTTATCTTTTGCTCCCTCTTCTTCTTTCTTCTCTTGCTTTTTCGCTTTTCTTTTTTTTTTTTTTCTCTTCCCTCTCTCTCTCTTTTCTCTTTCCCATCTTGCTTATTCTTTGCTCTCTCTCTTTGTCTGTCTTTGTCTTATTCTTTTCTCTCTCTTTCTCTTTCTTTCTATCTCTCCTTCTTTCTTTCTTCATGTCTCTCTCTTCCCTTTGTCTCCTTCTTTCCTTTGGTTTCTTTCTTTTTCCTCTTTCGTCCCCTCTTCGGTCTCTTCTCTTTTCTCTCTTTTTTCCTTTTCTCTTGCTTCTTTCTCGTTACTCTCTTCTACCTTTTCTTTTACTTCTTCTCTCTTTTTTCTCTACTACTTTTCTTTTCTTCTGCTTATTTCTTTTCTTCTCTTCTTTCACTCTCTCTATTCTTTCTCTTTCTCTCATTACTCTTCTCCCTCTTTTTCTTTTTCTTTGCTTGTTCTTTCCCTCTATCTTCCTCCTTTTTTCTCTCTCCTTTCTTTCCTATTTTACATTTTTTCTTTTTCCTCTTTCATTTTTCCTTCTTCTCTTCTTCTTTCTGTTTTCTCTTTTCCTTTTCTTCTTCTCTTCTTCTTCCTCTTCTTCTCTTCCTCTCTTTCTATTTTCTTCTTTCTTCTTCTTTCTTTCTTTTTTTCTCTTTTCCTTCTCTCTTTTCTTTTTTTTCTTTTCCTTTGTTTTCCTCTCCTTCGCTCGTCCTCGTTCTCTTCTCTCTTCTTCTTTTTTTTCTTTTTTTCTTCTTTTGTTCTCTCTTCTCTTCGCTCTCCTCTTTTCTTCTTTTCTTCAGTCTTTATTTCTCTTCCCTTCTCTCCCTTTTCTTCTTCTTTCTATTCTCTCGCCCTCTCTTTTTCTAACTCTCTCTTCTTCTCTTCTCTTTTCCCTGTCTTCCTTTCTCTTTTTCTTCCCTCTCTCTCCTTTTCTTTCTCTCTTCTTCTTTGTTCTTTTTCTTTCTTTGTTCTTCTTTCTTTCTTCTCTTTCTTCCATTCTTCTTTTTCTCTTCTCTTTCTCTTATCTCTTCTTCTCTCTCTTCTCTGCTCTTTCTCTTACTATTCTTTTCTTTGCCTTTCTCTTCTTTCTTTTTTTTCTTGGCTTATCTGTATTTTAATTTTCTCTCTTCTTTCTCTTCTCCTCTCCTTTCTTCTACCTTATTCCTTACTCTTTTTTCCTCTTCTTCTACTCTCGCTTTCTTCCCCTTTTCTCTTCTCTTCGTCTTTTTATCATCTTCTTCTTGTTCTTGCTCTTTTTCTCTTTTTTCTCATCTTTTTTTCTTTCTCTAATTCTCTGTTTCCTCGTTCCTCTTCCATTTTCTACTCTGTTCTTCTTCTCTCTCTCTACTTTACTCCTTATCTCTCTTTTCTTCTCTATTTTTTCTCTTTCTCTTCCTCTTCTCTTCTTTTTTTTTCTTTTCCTTCTTTCTCTCTTCTCTCTCATTCTTTCTTCTCTTCTCTCTTTTTTCCTTTTCTTCTTTATTCTTTCTTTTGATCTTCCTTTCCTTCTTCTTTCTCTGCTTCTCTTTTCTTTTTTTTATTCTTTTTTCCCTCTTATCTTTTTTCTTTCGTTTTCTCTTTCTTCTCCTTGCTCCCTTCCTTCTTCCTTTTATTGTCTTCTTCTCTTCCTTTTTTCTTCTTCTCTTCTCTCCTCCCTTTTTTTTCTTCTTCTTTTTGTTCTTTTCTTTCTCTTCTTTCTCTCATTCTTTCTTTTCTCTTTCTTCCTTTATCTTCTCTTTTTTTCTTTCCTCTTTCCTTTCCTCCTCCTTCCAAACAGTCTCTTTCTTTCTCTTCTTCATCTTCTCTTCTTTCTCGGTCACCCTTCGTTTATTTTCTCCTCTTTCTTTTCTTTTCTCCTCTCTTCTCTTGGGCTCTGGGCCTAACTTTTCCCTCTCTCCTTTCCTCTTTCCTTCTTCTTCATCTCTCTTTCCTGGGTCTCTTCTTGCTTTTTCTTCTCCTCTCCTCGCCTTTCCCTGTTCTCCTCTTCTCCTCTGTCGCCTTTCGTTCTCCCTTTCTGTTCTCTCTATAATTGTAGACTGTTTACTATATTTCTTCCTATATTATAGTTATAGACTTATATTCTATATTATAATTGTAGACTTTTAATCTTTACATTATATTATAGACTTTTATATTCTATACTTATAATTTGTAGACTTTATGTTCTATATTATATATAGACTTTATGTTCTATATTATATATTGAGAACTTTTTTCTATATTCATAAGCTTTATGTTTACTATTATAATTGTAGACTTTATGTTCTATATTATAATTGTAGACTTTATGTTCTATATTATAATTGTAGACTTTATGTTCTATATTATAATTGTAGACTTTATGTTCTATATTATAATTATATACTATATATTAGCCTTGGCTTATTACAAATCGAAATGATAATTCGGTGTTTCAGAAAGATCAAAAGGGAAGACAATGAATTGTCAAACCAACAGTTGTCGGACTTTGGAGCATTAAATTCCTCTGTTCGGGTTGCCAGGGATGTTTGAGTAGTAAATAGAGCGTGAATAAATGGAAAGCGGGGGAGAGAGGAAGCGTTCATTATCACAATCCTGATATGTATTCCTCTCTCCTTATGGTCTCCAGAAAGGCGTTCACATCGCACTGTGTGTGTGTATGTATGTGTGTGTGTGTGTGTGTATTTGTGTATGTATGTGTGTTGTATGTATTTACATATAAAGGTTGGCAGGGGGTACGTGTGCAGTCTTAATGTGATGGGTCAATGGTGTTATTGGAGGAAGAACATGGTTATGCATGTTTATTGGAGGTAGAAACATGGGCGTATGCATGTTTATTGGAGGAAGAACATGGGCGTATGCATGTTTATTGGAGGAAGAAAATGGTGTATGCATGTTTATTGGAGGTAGAACATGGGTGTATGCATGTTATTGGAGGTAGAACATGGGTGTATGCATGTTTATTGGAGGTAGAACATGGGTGTATGCATGTTTATTGGAGGTAGAAGATGGGTGTATGCATGTTTATTGGAGGTAGAACATGGGTGTATGCATGTTTATTGGAGGAAGAACATGGGTGTATGCCATGTTTTTATTGGAGGAAGACATGGGTGTATGCATGTTTATTGGAGGAGAATGGGTGTATGCATGTTTATTGGAGGTAGGAACATGGGTGTATGCCTGTTATTGGACTTGGTAGGAGAATTGGTGTATGATGTTTATTGGAGGTAGAAGATGGTGTATGCATGTTTTATTGGAGGTAGAACATGGGTGTATGCATGTTTATTGGAGGAAGAACATGGGTGTATGCATGTTTATTGGAGGAAGAACATGGGTGTATGCATGTTTTTGGGGAACATGGTGTATGCTGTTATTGAGGAAGACAGGGGTGTATGCATTGTTATTGGAGGAAGACATGGGGTGTATGCATGTTTATTGGAGGAGGAACATGGGTGTATGCATGTTTATTGGAGGAAGAACATGGGTGTATGCATGTTTATTGGAGGTAGAACATGGGTGTATGCATGTTTATTGGAGGAAGAAGATTGGTGTATGCATGTTTATTGGAGGTAGAACATGGGTGGTATGCATGTTTATTGGAGTAGAACATGGGTGTATGCATGTTTATTGGAGGTAGAACATGGGAAGTCCTGGCAGTAAATAAAATCAACATTGTTTTTTATTCCGCAGTGATGAGGCAGCCAATAGGAAGACAGCGACAGAGTCTCACGACCCACCACCAGGTAACCCGGTGCCCAGTGAGGATGATCCCCAAAGCCGGCCCACCGTGCCCCACACAGGGTCTCCAGTGAGAGTCCAAAGAGGGAAGAGTACGGCCACTTGCTCCCATGGGTCTAACAGCGCTGATTATGAGCTGCCACTGGATCTAAAGAGCAAACAGGTAGAGGGTTTATTTGTCTTATAGTGAGAGAGAATCTGGATAGAGACGGGCTAGTTCCACGGCTTTTGGTAGACTGGGTAGAAATCCAGGGTTAAGCACCAGTCCAGTAAATCCATTATTAGTACAAAGAGATCAAGATGTTTCATATTATGTCTCCCAACAGGCTAAACCATTTTTAGGACGTACAGCCCATAAATTGCTGTTTAAACAATGGATCACCTGCTTTTATATATAACAATCCAAAGACCAGAAAAATATTTCACCAGAACAGGCAGCCCAGTTGATTGAACATGCCTGTACCCACTCTATGATGGAGGAGAAGGAGACCAGTCTTTGTAAAGATTGGCTCTACTTTTAAGAGATGTTGGGGATGTGCCAAACTCTTTGCCGTAAATGCCCCATCCCCTCTCCTCCTGTAAATGGGAATTTCTCCATAGATAATAGATTTCGGGTATGTAACTCAAAATATTGAGTTGGTCGCACCATTTCCCCCGGAGATATTCCATACACCCACCAAACTCCACTTCTCTTTTTCAGATTGAATTGTTGGAGCACAAATATGGCGGCCACCTAGTTTCCAGGAGAGCAGCTTGTACGATCCAGACAGCATTCAGGCAGTACCAACTAAGCAAAAACTTTGAGAAAATTCGAGACTCTCTACTGCAGAGCCGTTTACCCCGACGTATCTCTCTGCGGAAAGTACGAGTCCATAATCAAGATAGTTTTCAACCTGCTGAGAAAGCTTTGCTAGAGAGTTACAACTTGATGGGCTTTCCGCTGGTTCGGTCACCATCCCTCCCTGCAACTTTTAGTGGAGCTTTGACAGAGCTTGAAGACTCCTTTACTGAGCAGGTTCAGTCCTTGGCCAAATCCATAGATGACGCCCTCAGCAGCTGGAGTCTGAAGGCAATGTGTGCCTTCCCAGAGGCTGGTTCTTACCAAATTCGAGAAGCCTTCATGCAACAAAACCCAGAACTAGAGCCACCCAAAACAGAAGAGAGAGAGGCTGAGGAGGGGCCCCTTGGTTCTCTGCCCAAAAGCAGCAGTACATTGATGATGGCTTTTAGAGATGTCACTGTTCAAATAGACAACAACAACATCTCTGTCTCCTCATCCACTTCCCTTTCCATGGCCAACTGCCTAGCTGGGTCTCAAACTTCAAAACCAGACGAGGAGAGGCTTTGTGGAGACCTGGCATCTCAGGATGTATCTTCTCAGGAGGCTTTGACCCATGAAAATCATGTGGTGCCAAATTCATTCCCAGAAGTCAATGGGGATGCGGTGGGAAAGGAACTGGTGGGTCCAGTGCAAACTGAAGGAGAAACCACTGACCTATCAGAGCAGCTTAGCAGCAGCAGTACATCCACCTCCGCCAAATCGGTGTCTGAAGTCTCGTCCAAGGAAGCCCTGCAGGCCATGATTCTCAGCCTTCCACGGTATTATTGTGAAAACCCAACCAGCTGCCGCTCGCCAACTTTGTCCACCGATACCATAAGGAAAAGACTCTACCGAATTGGGCTTAATCTCTTCAACGTGTGAGGAACAGTAACGTGATACTGGGGCATGTGACGGGGGTCGATAAATAAAACATGTTCAGGCTATTATAGGGATAATATAGGGAAATGGGATTGACGTTAAGTTGGACTGACTAGATAAAGTCCAGTTATAAACCATCTCACTACATAGTAAATTATATATATATATTATAACTATATGGGGGAAGGTGGGATTTCCTTTGCATAGAGCTGGTGTGTAACTAGAAGCCTACAGAAGCTCTTATTGGAAACATTCTCCTTTTGTTATTATAGAACATGATAAGAATGTTATTGTATTAAACAAGACAATGAGGGCGGAGTCTGTTCAGGGCAAAACTGGTTATTTAAGTTATTTCTGGGTGAAATAGAAGGACACAGAATGTGGGGAAAGTGTATTGTGTAATATATACTGTCTTAAAGGGATGGGAGATGATTATTAAAAGGGGAATTGCAGGGCTGTGTGCATTATATAAAGTAATATCACATTTATGGCCCTTTAGTAGGACCTTTTTAACACCATTTATTAAAGTGACGATAGGGTAAAATCCAAAACGGAGCAATTGTGGCTCTTGGTAAATCTGTCTGAAAAGGCTGCAGTTACTGCCCCTCCCCTGGCCCAGTGACTTCCGACATGCTCAGTGTGATCACCCAGGGAGAGAGGAATTTGATATGTGGGGTTGTTTCAATAAAATGCAAAACTTAATCTGTGCTGGGGAAAGATCTGTTAAAGGGCTTTGTAGGGTAAAGGTTTCCTATCAATAAACTGGAGGGTTTCAGGGATCCATAAGAGCTCAGGTCCAGTGGCCTTCAAACCAGCCAGGCACTTCATTGGTTTGTGGTTTAAGTTCTCTTGTTACCCACAGGAGGCGCCACAGAACCAGAGTCTGGCGTGAACCTTCTCTTGTCTCTTTGGTCTCTGCAGAAATCCCGACAAGGGCACCCAGTTCCTGATTTCCCGAGGTTTCATCCCAGACACTCCTATCGGGGTGGCACATTTCCTGCTTCAGAGGAAAGGGTTGAGCCGGCAGATGATCGGAGAGTTTCTGGGGAACAGCAAGAAGCCGTTTAACCGCGATGTTCTTGAGTGAGTGACACCCAGGGAATGGAATTCTTAACAGGTTTAGTTCCATCCACATCACATGTAAATATGTTACATTTTGGGGTCAGTTCCAGAATCACTCACATAGGCGGAAGGAAATTAATGTAACAGAAATCTCTCCCCTCCTCCTACATGGATCCTGCCAAGATGGCGTTGACCTTTGCATGCCCATTTACTGTGTTTCTATGGTGTGAAAAACTGATCCCTCTAGGGATTGAATGTCATTGTAATAAACAATTTCCTTTTGGTTTAGATTTCCCACCCGTGGGAATATTTAATGTGGGGATGGGGTTAAGTCCTTTCTATGGGGTTAAGTCCTATGGGGTTCAGTCCTATGGGGTTCCGTCCTATGGGGTTCAGTCCTATGGGGTTAAGTCCTTTCTATGGGGTTCAGGCCTTTCTATGGGGTTAAGTCCTTTCTATGGGGTTAAGTCCTATGGGGTTAAGTCCTTTTATAGGGTTAAGTCCTATGGGGTTAAGTCCTTTCTATGGGGTTAGGAAGGTCCTTTTTTGGGTTAAGTCCTTATGCGGTTAGGTCTTTCTTATGGGGTTAGGCCTTTTTATGGGGTTACAGTCCTATGGGTTTAGGCTCTATGGGGTTCTTTTATAAGGTTCTCCTATGGGGTTAAGTCCTGTAGCGTCTATGGGGTTAAGTCCTTTCTATGGGGTTAAGTCCTTTCTATGGGGTTAAGTCATCTTGGGAGTTATGGGTAGTCCGTTCTATGGGAGTTAAGTCCGTTGTCTATGGGGTTTAGTTTCTTGGTTAACTATGGGGTTAAGTCCTTTCTTAGGGTTAAGTCCTGATGGGTTAAGTCCTTTCTATGGGGTTAAGTCCTTTTTATGGGGTTCAGTCCTATGGGTTTAAGTCCTTTCTATGGGGTTAAGTCCGTTCTATGGAGTAAGGCCTTTTATGGGGTTAAGTCCTTTTTATGGGGTTCAGTCCTATGGGGTTCAGTCCTTTCTATGGGGTTAAGTCCTTTCTATGGGGTTAAGTCCTATGGGGTTGAGTCCTTTCTATGGGGTTAAGGTCCTATGGGGTAAGTCCTTTCTATGGGGTTAAGTCCTTTCTATGGGGTTAAGTCGCTTTCTCTGGGTTCAGTCCTATGGGGTTCAGTCCTTTCTATGGGGTTAAGTCCTTTCTATGGGGTTAAGTCCTTTCTATGGGGTTAAGTCCTTTCTATGGGGTTCAATCCTATGGGGTTAAATCCTATGGGGTTAAGTCCTTTCTATGGGGTTAAGTCTTTCTATGGGGTTAAGTCCTTTCTATGGGGTTAAGTCCTTTCTATGGGGTAAGTCCTTTCTATGGGGTTAAGTCCTTTATATGGGTAGTTTTTTTTTTTTTAGGGCAGTCCTTTCTATGGGGTTCAGTCCTTTCTATGGGGTTCAGTCCTTTCTATGGGGTTCAGTCCTTTCTATGGGGTTAAGTCCTTTGTATGGGGTTCAATCCTATGGGGTTAAATCCTATGGGGTTAAGTCCTTTCTATGGGGTTAAGTCCTTTCTATGGGGTTCAATCCTATGGGGTTAAGTCCTTTCTATGGGATTCATCATTTGACCAGATCATTAAGGTTCATGTTTCCTTTTCGTTCCTAGAATGTGGAATGTACGGACACCGCAGGCGGGTTTGTAGTGATTGGATTTTCCATGTAACGTAAACACATCCCAGGGTCCTTACATAGTAAACAAAAAGGGAAATTATCTATTAATTAACTTTGTCTCATTGACGTGGTTTGGGAACGAGAAATCCCAGTGCAGTTTGTGTTCTATAGATATGTTTATTTATTACAGCACTGTGTGTTATAATAATACAGATGATAATTATACAGAGAGACAAATATAATGACATAAATAGGTTAAGATATCCTCCCTGTTCTATAAAATACTGTGAGATGGGGGTATGTGTTATTAGTTATAGTATAGGTGTGTATTTATGTGTGTTGTTTGTTAGTATTTGCATGAATATGAACATACATGCATATACAGTAGAGTATATGAACATTAATACATGCATATACAGTAGAGTATATGAACATTCATACATGCATATACAGTAGAGTATATGAACATTCATACATGCATATACAGTAGAAGTATATAAACACACATGCATAGACAGTAGAGTACTGCTAACAACATGCATATACAGTAGAGTATATGAACATACATGTATATACAGTAGAGTATATGAACACACATGTATATACGTATCGGATATAACACACATGTATATACATAGAGTATAATGAACACACATGCATATACAGTAGAGTATGTATGAACACACATGCATATACAGTATATGTGAACACACATGTATATACAGTATAGGATATAAACACACATGTATATACAGTAGAGTATATGAACACACATGCATTACAGTATATAATAAATACATGTATATACAGTATAGATATACCACCACATGCATATACAGTATATATGAACACACATGTATATACAGTATAGGATATGAACACACATGCATATCACAGTATATATGAACATACAGCATACAGTATAAGATATGAACACATGCATATACAGTATATATGAACACACATGCATATACAGTAATATATGAACACACATGCATATACAGTATATATGAACACACATGATAACATATATATGAACACACTCAGTATATATGAACACACATGCATATCCAGTATATATAACCACCATGCATATACTATTATGAACACACATGCATATACAGTATATATGAACATGCATATACAGTATATATGAACACACATGTATATACAGAGTATATGAACACACATGTATATACAGTATAGGATATGAACACAATGTATATACAGTAGAGTATATGAACATACATGTATATACAGTAGGTATATAAACACACATGCATATACAGTAGAGTATATGAACACACATGCTATACAGTTAAGGATATGAACACCCATGCATTACAGTATATATGAAACATACCTGCATATACAGTATAGGAATGAACACACTGCAAACGTATATATCACACACATGCATATACAGTATATATGAACACACATCATATCAGAATATATAGCACCAACTGCATATACAGTATAGGATTGACACACATGCATATACAGTATATATGAACACACATGCATATACAGTATAGGATATGAACACACATGCATATACAGTATATATGAACACACATGTATATACAGTATATATGAACACACATGTATATACAGTATATATGAACACACATGTATATACAGTATAGGATATGAACATGCGCTCGGGTTTAACCCTAACAGTAGTTCTGATGTGAGGGGATTAGAGCTTGTGTGAGCATTTTAATAACTGTCAGAGGGAGGGAAGGGTTAAATCATATTGTGAAATCACTGGGACACATTGAGTCGCTGCTATTTAGGGTTCGTCTGGATCATGAAGGTACATTCACTGCCACGTGTGTTTTATAGCTGTGTTGTAGATGAAATGGATTTCTCCAACATGGAACTGGATGAGGCCCTACGGAAGTTTCAGGCTCACATCCGTGTACAGGGCGAGGCACAAAAAGTGGAGCGTTTGATTGAAGCGTTTAGGTAAGACAGGTGACTGGGACTCTACATTATCATTAGGATGTTGTAATGGGTTTGGAAACAACCTATGGCCAATCTGACGAATTTAAAGGGCAAGTCCACCCTTAAAACAAAAAGACGTAAAACGTGTCCGTTATCGGCCTGCAACCCCAACTGCTGTTTTCCCAGATTTGTAACCAGAAGTTCTTTCCATTCTGGTAAAGGTGTCTGGCTCCTCCTTCTGCTCAATGAGCTTTTTATAAGCTTGAGCATGTGCAGTGGAGGCAGCAGGGGAAACCGCAGTCAATCATTGGTTGTGATGTCAGCAGTCACAGCCTTGATTGACAGTATGGAGGGAGGAGCCAGCTTGCTCTGCCAGAATGGGGCAATAATTATCCTTATCTGGTTAGTGACTTTAAATGGGTATTAATCCCGGTAATTTCACCGGTAATCCGGTGTGGCATCGAATTCTTTTCTGACTGGATTAGCAGGTTGGGACCTTTATCAGTTTTGCTCCAGGTGAACTGAATCTTTTCCTATATAATCATTTACAGAGGTAACGGGAATCGCAATATAAATTTGTGTTGATTTGTCTGCGTATGAAATAAAGTTTAAATATTCAATCTCTGTCATTGTGTCCCAGCCAGCGATACTGCATTTGTAATCCGGAGATTGTCCAGCAATTCCACAATCCGGACACCATCTTCATCCTGGCATTCGCTGTCATCCTCCTGAACACCGACATGTACAGTCCGAGCATCAAACCGGATCGTAAGATGATGTTGGAAGATTTCATACGTAACCTCCGAGGTCAGAGCCATCATGGGGCTGTGGGTGGGCAGTAATTGGAGTTATGGAGAGCGTGGCCGTTCTACGTGGGATTCTGTAGGGTCTGTACTGGTGTGTTGGTGATCTCAGCTCTTCCTTACCCAATAGGGGTGGATGATGGAGCGGACATCCCAAGGGAAATGGTGGTGGGAATCTATGAGCGGATACAGCAGAAGGAATTAAAATCGAATGAAGATCACGTGACCTACGTGACCAAAGTGGAAAAATCCATTGTTGGCATGAAAAGTGTGAGTCCTGTATGTATTTTATTGCACATTAATATAATGGGGCTTATAGGGAATGACATGTCATGTAAATGATTAGCCGTGTATATACCTGTCCCGATTTATAGAACTCAACCAGCCAAGGATAAAGCCACCTAGATACCATATGATAGGATAACCTGCTTGTTTGGGGCCTTGTCCCCTGGCCATTGCATGTAGGACCTAATGAATGACTTGTTTGGGTTTATTCTTGGGCCCAGTAGGTTGGGATGTCTAATTGGGAATTGATTTTCTTCCTTTGGACCAACTCTTACTAGAAGACCGAGGGTTCAGGATCATTGTAATGGACAATAGTTTATATTCAGCCTAGACATCTACTGTTACTGTGTTTATCTCAATATCTCAATGCTAATGAACATTTCCACCTGAGAAGGAACATGGCTGATTGAAGACTCCACACGGGTGAAGGTCTTTTTGGATCTTGATGACGATCATGGCTGTGAAATCTTCTGCCCCTTTTGCAGGTTCTTTCTGTTCCCCACAGACGCCTGGTTTGCTGCAGTCGCTTGTTTGAAGTCACAGATGTAAACAAATTGCAGAAACAAGCGGCTCATCAACGAGAAGTTTTCCTTTTCAACGATCTTCTTCTGGTGAGTTCCATCTCGTATTACAGTCCAATAAGAACCAATGGCCAAAGTTACAGAGGACATGCATCTATTTTTACTTCTATCTTGTGGTAAGAACCTGCTCATAGCTTTATTATCAGACCAGGTCCCCTTGTCTACATTAGTATGAGCAGGATGTTGGACCACAGACCAACCATGACCTGGAGGAATGAGAACCATCACAACCTCTGATTCCTTAGTGAAATTCACATCCATCATGGAGAATTTTAACTTTTTTTGGTTTGTGTTTCTAACCTCCTTCCTCCTTTCAGCCTTATTGAAGTCTTTGTATCTTTCTTCAGATTTTAAAACTTTGTCCCAAGAAGAAAACATCTTCCACTTACACATTCTGCCGAGCGGTTCCTCTGCTTAGTCTCCAGTTCCATCTCTTTGAGAATGAATGTAAGGCCCAGAACTGATCTAATGCCGTGTACAAAATAAACGTAACGTTTGCCCCCCATTTTATTTAGGTGTAATAAACATCATGGAATTGTAAGCAGTGGTAGCAACTAGAGATTCGCAAAATCCGGTTCTGCTCGAGGATGGGAGCGGACCCTTTAAAACCTATTAAAATGAAAATTCATAATCCAAAATAGTAAAAATGAAAGTTCGGCAAAATCCGTTCTTCGAAAATACGAGGATTCTTCGTAAATACAAAATACGAGGATTCTTCGAAAATACGGACCCGAAAATTGGCTTGCTCCGTCCAAAAATGTGAAAATTCAGCAAAATTTCGAATTTACGAGGATTTCTCGTATTTTCCTGTATTTCGTAATTTTGAAAATTTTCGAAAAGCTCGGAAGGCGGAAAACCGGAAAATCCGTGAAATCCGTTGTTCGCGAACGAGGTAAATCCACCGCAGATCCGGGTTCGCATCCGCGAACTGGGCCATCACTAGTAGCAACCAATATTGCCTATAGTGTGTGTACATATATATACAGTAATACATATACTGTTTTTATTGGCTGAGCCACAGACTTGCATTCCTATTACATACAGTAAATGCTTTCACTGACAGCTTTTAATATCTAGTCAACTAGCTTCACTACTAAGTTACATCATACCTTATTATATACTGACCAATATTGTTATAAACAAGTTCTTAACGACTGTTATTATTTATACTTAATCTTTCTTTTTCTAATGTAAATATTAATGTACGAAACTAAACTATTGCCTGTAATATTTGAAAAACCCCAATAAAAAAACGATTGAAACATACTACTAAGTTACAACAAACTAGTTTCCAGCTGTCAGTCAGCCAGGTTTCCTTTTTTGGCCCCGCCCACTGGTATTGGTAAGAAATTCTATTGGCCAGACAACAATGTATCTTTTAAGATTGAAACAAAAATGTTACATGTATAATTCTGTACTCTTTGTGGTATCATGGGAAGTAATTCTCCTCGACCACGTGACTACGATTTTATACTGGCAAATGTTTGTCCTAGGAAGATAAACCAATGGGTTTTGCCATTTCCTTGCACAGATTACGCTCATGGGATCACCCTACTGAGTCCTCTGTCAGGCTCAGAGAAGAAGCTGGTTTTACATTTCTGTGCTCTGGGTTCTGACGAACTGCAAAAGTTCTTGGAGGATCTAAAAGAATCGATCAGCGAGGTGACGGAAATGGAGCAAATCCGCATCGAATGTGAGCAAAAGTGTGAAGCTCTGTGTACAGATATTTCCATCCATTCATGTAAGCAACTGTCCTTCCAACACAAACTTTCCCGTGTCTGTGTGAATGTGATTTAGGAAATTGTGTTAACACTTTGACACACGTTATCGTTCCTGCATGATTATAGTCGCTGTCAATATGTCAATGGAGAACGTTTCTCTAGGGATTCGAAGGCTGAATTTCTTGTACGTTCCTGTATATTACTAATGCACTGTAGGCTGGGACGTGTTAGGCCAACCATGATGGTTACATCCTATCTAGATCAACCTCGGAAAGGTCAACAAGAGAACGAGCTGTAACTTACTAATCCTCCAGCAGCCAACAATCCAGTGTGACAATATAAATATAACACATAAGTGTGATATGTTATAATGGGAGGTGCAGTGGTATATATCCAAATCATCAGCTATTGTCATATGACTCATTTCTTTATTAATATAATACATAGTGTGATATTTATAATGGGAGCTGCAGTGGTATAAAAATCACTCAGCTATGTCACTAAGTGACTCATTTCTTATATTAATATAATACATAAGTGTGATATGTTATAATGGGAGGTGCAGTGGTATATATCCTTATAAAAATCACTCAGCTATGTCCACAGTGCTCATTTCTTATATTAATATAATACATAAGTGTGATATTTTATAATGGGAGCTGCAGTGGTATATATCCTTATAAAAATCACTCAGCTATGTCACTAAGTGACTCATTTCTTATATTAATATAATACATAAGTGTGATATGTTATAATGGGAGGTGCAGTGGTATATATCCTTATAAAAATCACTCAGCTATGTCACTAAGTGACTCAATTCCTTATATCCCACTGCCCCTCCCATTCCAGTGTCCATGTCTGAACAATGACCCATCGATCTGTGTGTTTAACTAACGAACCTGCTTTAGCTGCTTCCTGTCACTTCATAACCAATGTCTCTCTCCTCCTCCACAAAGATTTGTTTAACCCCATAGATGCTGGGCTGGGATGTTCCTTTCTACTGGGTTTAAGTTACAGATGGTGGCTTGGGGGATTTAAGGTGGGAATAGGGACAAGGCTAGAATTTAAAATGTGAATGGGGTGAAGGAATCCAATACTTATGTATTATAAGTAATAATGCGCCACTTTACATTATAAGGATATTACGCCACCTCGGAGTTCCCTGTCCTGTATAAAAGAACTTGGCCTACGGCCTCGTACTTCTATATGGTCAGGGAACTCCTCGGTGGCGTAATATCCTTATATTACACTGTAAGGGGAGCATTATCCCTTATATATCCGACCAAGATTACAAGTCGCTATGTCTCTATATAATATATCACACTGTGCTGTGGTATTTATCATGTATTATAATCATGGAGAGGGCAGTTCACAAAGCAGCTACAAGCCCTATTGAAAAACAGGATTACATCATTGAAACATCAGTGTCGTGTCTATGTGACATGACATCACAGGTGGCCTCTTTATAGTTGTCTCCGTTCCAAGTATAGAAATGTTCTACAGAACCAATAGAATGTCAGGTTCTGGTTCTACTCTGGAGTCTTGTTACTGTGGACAGTTTGCATGATGGGAGAATTGTGTGACTGTTGACTTTGTCATTGAGTTTATTGGTACCTGTCGTCCTTTGTAGGGGAACTAGAAAAGCACCATGGGGCACACCACGCTCCCATCAAAGCCAACGGATCTCAGTTAGATCTACAGTCCAAGCCAGAATCCCCTACTGGTGAGTGACATATTATCCCGTTACTGTTGTATTATCCCTTCCTCCTGTCTCTCCCTACCACGGTCTCTATCCTCTCATGTTTACAATCTGACATTTCTTGTTGTTCATGTCCCTTTTATTTTGTTTTGCTGTCGTTCTTTCCAAGTCCGTGTTCTGTCTCATTCCCACCTTATGTCCCAGTTTGGAAGTCACCTTTATAGACCTCATGGAGTAATCAACAGGAACTATCATATATAGTGCACAGTCTGCAGAAGATCCACCTACCTACACATATTTGTACATGAATTTATATTAAATTGGTGCCCTCTATTAAAAAGATCACACTCCAACCTTTAAAAGGATTAGGATCATGCTTCTAGCTGCAGTCTATCCAAAGTTACAGCAGTTCAAAGAGTTCTGCTTCCTGCTTACAAGGTGAGCCGTGACATCACCAGTAGCATTGCTCCACCCACTTTACCACTGAAATAAGCATGTCACTTGAATCCTACTGCTGGGATAGAGGGAACTGATTTTTATGACCCAGCTGATGATGTTTTGGTCACAGCAAGGAAGAGAAATGGTGCAAACCAGAATGTGAAAATGTGCATACCTATACCTTAGGATTCACAGCAACTAGAGACATCATCCCGGGCTTGCGTCAAAGGTATGAGAGGTCTTTTCAATGTATTGAGGGCACTTGTATGGAGATCACAGTTACCCTTTAACAAGGGGGCAACAAGCCTAACTCTAGACTTGAATGCTCAACACAATATCTTATTGGCTGTTAGAGTTACTGGACCAAAGCAAACTGGTTCCTAATTTACTACATACAGTAATTCTCTATAATTAACACAAAAATATTACTTAGTTAATCACATAGAGCAAGATCAGTTTAGGAGGAGCATAGAAACTCCTAGATGGCTCAATATTCACCATAGATGGATTCCGAGGTGCCCTGTCTATGTGAGAGGGTTGGTATCTCAGATACGTTATTATACAAATGACTGATAGTCCCTCATTAAGGCTGGTTCAGCTTCCTACTGTGAGTATTGTGTAACCGTGAGCCCATGTAACATCAATTAGAACCAACCAGAGCATTTGATGATCCTCAGTGTGGCCCTAGGGTGTCTAGTCCTTCCTGTGGACCATCCTCCTCTTCTCTCTTTGTCTGATTTCATCCATGGTCCTTTTTATGGGGAAGTTCACCTGAAATTTGATTGAAAACATCTTGACGTGGGGTCATTGATGGATTATAGTGACATAGAGACCTTAGTAATTCTCCTGTTCCGCCATTCAAACCATCGCCTTGTTGCTATGGTAAAAGTCTCTATTAACCGACCGTTTGCTTCTTCTACTTTAATCTCTTTATTTCCGTTACCCTGTCGCCTTCCTCCGCATTTTACACATTTGTTTCTTTTGTCCTTTAGTTATCGCTGCTTCTGTATCGTCTGTCTCGTATCGTCTCTTCTGATGTTTGCTTGTCTCTTCCTGCCATTTCTGTCCTCTCTCTCTCTCTCATTCTGTCGCTGTCACCTTCTCTCTCGTTCTGTCTCCCCCTTTCTATTTTCTATCTTGTCCACTCACTCTTGCACCTAAGTTCACCTCATATTTTGAAGGTAAGCGTGAGCCACCTGAGAAGGACGCAGACAGCTCGCTGGAGGTGAGTAGCAGTGAATTTAATTAGGGCTGTGACACTGGCCAATAAGAATACTCCATGCTGCACTGCTCTCACATCATATTTTTTTTACAATCTGTATTTTGATTGGCTCATATTGTTTCTCTCTAATGAATAGTAAATCTGGTATTTGAACAGCACTGGGAACTGATAAAAGACAAATCTCACCTTGATAACAGTCACTATCAACTATTCATAAAACTTTCTGCAAACTATCCGGGTTATTCAATAAAACTTCTTATCATTTAAAATGGTGCTAATTTCACCCCAACCAATCAGATGTTAGCTTTCAAATGTTAAATAAGATCTGATTGGTTGGGGTAAAATTATCACCATTATAAACGCTAAGAAACTTTTATTGAACCTCCCTGTTAAACATTAAATGATACACAGATTACGCTTGCTGAAATAAATCAACTGTAATATTTTAAAGGAAAACTACACACCAAAAATGTTCTTGACTTATAGCGCTGAAATTACTGATTTGAGTGGTAAGGGGGGGATGTACCCAGTGGGTGAGGGGAGGCAGGTAGAGGATGTGCTAGGGGGGTTTGTAACCCAGTGGGTGAGGGGAGGCAGGTAGAGGATGTGGTATGGGGGTTTGTACCCAGTGGGTGAGGGGAGGCAGGTGAGGATTGGTATGGGGGGTTTGTACCCAGTGGGTGAGGGGAGGCAGTAAGGATGTGCTAGGGGGGTGTACCCAGTGGGGAGGGGAGCCATTAGAGGATGTGCTGGGGGGGTTGTACCCAGTGGGTGAGGGGAGGCAGGTAGAGGAGGTGCTAGGGGGGGTTGTACCCAGTTGGGCAAGGGGATTCAGTAGAGGATGTGCTGGGGGGGGGTTGTTACCCATGGGGTGAGGGGAGGCAGGTAGAGGATGTGGTATGGGGGTTTGTACCCAATGGGTGAGGGAGGCAGGTAGAGGATTTGGTATGGGGGGTTGTACCCAGTGGGAGGGAGGCAGTAAGAGATGTGCTAGGGGGGGTTTGTACCCAGTGGGTGAGGGGAGGCGGTAGAGGATTGTGGTATGGGGGTTTGTACCCAGTGGGTGAGGGGAGGCAGGTAGAAGATGTTGTATGGGGGGTGGTACCCAGTGGGCAGGGAGACAGGTAGAAGATGTTGTATGGGGGTTTGTACTCAGTGGGTGAGGGGAGGCAGGTAGAAGATGTGGTAAGGGGGGGTGTACCATGGGCGAGGGGAGACAGGTTGAAGATGTTGTATGGGGGGTTGTACCCAGTGGGTGAGGGGAGGCAGGTAGAGGAAGTGGTATGGGGGGTTGGTGTACCCAGTGGTGAGGGGAGGGCAGTGTAGGAGGTGGTATGGTGGTTTTGTACCCAGTGGGTGAGGGGAGGGCAGGTAGAGGAGGTGGTATGGGGGGTTTGTACCCAGTGGGTGAGGGAGGCATGTAAAAAGAGGAGGTGGTATGGGGGGTTTGTACCCAGTGGGTGAGGAGAGGCAGGTAGAGGAGGTGGTATGGGGTTTGTACCCAGTGGGTGAGGAGAGGCAGGTAGAGGAGGTGGTATGGGGTTTGTACCCAGTGGGTGAGGAGAAGCAGGTAGAGGAGGTGGTAAGGGGAGTTGCTAGAAGTCGTAGTTGTTAGTATAGGATCCACCTGGAAGGTAAGTGATCTGTTGTTTCTATCAACAATTTCTGGGCAATAAGTCAGAAAAATGTTTTATCCTCCAAAAACCATTTGACAATCTGTAATGACATTGGAAACAGGCAGTAAGTGTATTGGAAATAATTACATTTTAAAAAACTTGATTTGGTTTGTTATTGGTTACGCTCCATTATAAGGACAGAGATGGATTATGTCATGGTTCTTATTGGTTATGAAAGTTTATGAGAATTACGGAGAAAGATTTTATCAAAATCAAAGCAGCTAAACCAAGAACTTCAAACAGTCGTTGTCACCCGAAATGATATCACTTGTCTATATAAATCTATAGTTATATATAATAATAATATTATATCACTTGTCTATATAAATCTATAGTTATATATAATAATAATATTACAGTAACAATCTATAATAGTCCTCTATCACTTGTCTATATAAATCTATAGTTATATATAATAATAATCCCCTTCAGAATTACCTACAATGGTTCTATACCCTTCAGATATTACCTACCTAATGTTTCTATAACCCTTCAGATATTACCTACCTAAGGGTTCTCTACCCTTCAGATATTACCTACCTAATGTTTCTATACCCTTCAGATCATTTAACCTACCTAATGGTTCTATATACCCTTCAAGATATACCTACCTAATGGTTCTATACCCTAGATATTATAGAACCATTAGGTAGGTAATATCTGAAGGGTATAGAACCATTAGGTAGGTAATATCTGAAGGGTATAGAACCATTAGGTAGGTAATATCTGAAGGGTATAGAACCATTAGGTAGGTAATATCTGAAGGGTATAGAACCATTAGTAGGTAATATCTGAAGGGTATAGAACCATTAGGTAGGTAATATCTGAAGGGTATAGAACCATTAGGTAGGTAATATCTGAAGGGTATAGAACCATTAGGTAGGTAATATCTGAAGGGTATAGAACCATTAGGTGGGCAGTAAATTGACCATCATGTAATAGTGCCACTATACATGATCTATTACCTACTTGGAGTAGAAGAACCAAGAGAACGAAAGGTCCCCCAATGCTCTGATATGTTCCTAGTTTCAGGATGGCAGGAGATCTGTCCTGTATGTGATAGAGATGTAGGGTTAAGTATTGTAGGTTTTGATGTAGGTCCAGTATTAGGTAGGTCCAGTATTAGGTAGGTCCAGTATTAGGTAGGTGCCAGTATTAGGGAGGTCCAGTATTAGGTAGGTCCAGTATTAGGTAGGTCCAGTATTAAATAGTTATTTGTTAAACCAGGCAGCCAGGGTTAGACTATGGGCAATAGTTTTGTAACACTTAATGCTTCTTTGGCTGTTTCTAAACTAGGTGTCCATTCACAACAGGCTTCAGACGTCTCAGCACATCGACCCCCAGGGGCCAGAGAATGGAGCTCCGGGCAACTCCGCTCTTAAGGAGCAGCAGCAATTTCTGCAGGCCGCCCACTCCGATCGGCTTTTGCAGTGCCAGCAGATTGTCAAGGTGATTGTGCTGGACACTCCAGGTCGGGCACTGTCTGCTCTCGACACTCCCATTCGGGCACTGCCCGCTTTTGACCAGACTGTCACCCGCAACTTGTCTGGGTCTTGCTCTTCCACTCCCCTGAGAAGCATTGGGGGAAGCAGCCACAAGCCCCCTCTCCCACCCCCACCACCCCCATATAATCACCCCCATCAGTACTATCCACCAGGGATTATGTTTCGAGAGCGAAGGTACTCCAGTGGCTCCAGGAGCCTTGTCTAAGCACTAGAGCACTAGCCTGCTACCCGGGACTCACCTTGCACAGATCCCAACCCTAGCCCAGTCCCTGCACAGTCCTGAGTAAAATGAACCTTAAAACCTCTTTTTGCACCTTCATCAGATTCTCCTTACGCTTCCCAATATTCCGTCTGATCTCCTTGCACACTCACTTTTTATGCCTCTCGGAGCTCTAGTTTGTGTATTTTTAGTAGCTATGACCTGTTTCTTGTTCTCCCAAATGTTTTATGGTGGAGAAGCCTTCGTTTGGTCGGCACATCCTGAATTCTCCCTTTACCCTACTCACCTTCTACTATTTATTGAACATCTCAACCAAACTACCACTGTACGCCCGTGGATCTCAACCAAACTAACTACCCGCTGGCCGCCACATCTGGTTCAACAAAAATACCGTGCTACACACGGGGACCGTATTGGGGCCAATCAGGTTCTGAATATGTCGGACAGAAGCAAAAAGCACGATGGCGTCAGAAGAAGACCTTTGTTCTAAAGGACAGTAAACGTCTTACATCGTTATGGGTTAATTCAAGAGTTACAGGGCACCCTCGGACTAGCAACAGGGTGACGCATCGTACTGAAAACAAGAGGAGCTCTCGATGTAAAGGACAAGTTCACCATCTCTCCACCCCCCCACCCCCATATAATCACCCCCATCAGTACTATCCACCAGATTATGTTTCGAGAGCGAAGGTACTCCAGTGGCCCAGGAGCCTTGTCTAAGCACTAAGCACTAGCCTTCACCGACTCACCTTGCACAATCCCAACCCTAGCCCAGTCCCTGCACAGTCCTGAGTAAAATGAACCTTAAAACCTCTTTTTGCACCTCATCAGATTCCCTTACGCTTCCCAATATTCCGTCTGATCTCCTTGCACACTCACTTTTTATGCCTCTCGGAGCTCTAGTTTGTGTATTTTTAGTAGCTATGACCTGTTTCTTGTTCTCCCAAAGTTTTATGGTGGAGAAGCCTTCGTTGGGTGCGCACACCTGAATTCTCCCTTTACCCTACTCACCTTCTACTATTTATTGACATCTCAACCAACTACGCACTGTAACGCCCTGGATCATCAACCAAACTAACCTGCTGTCCACGCCCCTGGATCTTAACCAAACTACCACTGTACGCCCGTGGATCTCAACCAAACTACCGCTGTACGCCCCTGGATCTCAACCAAACTACCACTGTACGCCCGTGGATCTCAACCAAACTACCGCTGGCCGCCACATCTGGTTCAACCAAACTACCGCTGTACACCCCGGGATCCTATTGGGCCAATCAGTCTCTGAATAGTGGACAGAAACAAAACGCACTGATTGGTCAGAAAGAAGACCTGTATGTTCTACAAGGACAGTAACGTCTTTACATCTTGATGGGTATATTCAAGAGTCCAGGGCACCCTAGGAACTAGCAACAGGGTGACCATGTACTGTAACCAATCAGGAGCTCGATTAAAGGACAAGTTCACCATGTAATGCAGACTCCATAAGTACTTACCTTACACATGATCCAGTTGTGGTGGATTATTTATTTATTTGTTTCCTTATATAGTGCCGAACATGTTACACAGCAATTTTACAGCTAACCCGAAGAGCTTACAATTTGAGTACACGGCCTATCCGTAGAAACACGTAAACTCCTTTTTAGCGTTGGATTTACTGCTCATGTCTTTAATCTAAATGATATGGGGTAGCTAAGTAGGTCTCCACTGGGTGTGGAATTGGCTTTAAATTAGCGAAAGTCTCTGTGGTTTGCAGAGCGGAGCTTTCCCTTTGTTAGTGACGAGCCCTGAATGCAATCGAGTGTGTGCGATCGTTAGAGACGGATGTGATCAGTGCCCCAGGTTACATCGGGAGGGCTACAATGTTTTTCAAAAAGCCAACATGCATTATTATTATTATTGCTATGCAGTAGCCATCCAGGTATTGAGGTTCATACACACCCGTGATGTACGATTATCGTGTGTATGAAGGTTTAGTCCAACACTTGCTGTGGGGCCAATTATAGTTACCCTACGGCAGCCACGTGGATATAACCACAGAGACATTTTCATAATTAACCACATGCACTGGACACAGATGTACACACATTGATTGGAGTACACACAGCGTGGCAGGTAGATTTATTTAAAGGGGTACACACATTGATTGGAGTATTATCTATTTAAGGTGTACACACATTGATTGGAGTAGTACACACAGCGTGGCAGGTAGATTTATCTATTTAAAGGTGTACACACATCGATTGAAGTACACACAGCGTGGCAGGTAGATTTATCTATTTAAAGGTGTACACACCGTCAACGATTTGTGTACCACCTTTAAATAGATAAATCTACTGCCGCCCGCTGTGTGTCTTCAATCAATGTGTGTACACCTTTAAATAGATAAATCTACATGCCACGCTGTTTGTACTCCAATCAATGTGTGTACACCTTTAAATAATTCTACCTGCCACGTTGTGCTACTCCAATCAATGTGTGTACACCTTTAAATAGATAAATCTACGCCACGCTGTGTCTACTCCAATCAATGTGTGTACACTTTAAATAGATAAATCTAATCTACCTGCCACGCTGTGTGACTCCAATCAATGTGTGTACACCTTTAATAGAATAATCTACCTGCCCCGCTGTGTGTACTCCATCATGTGTCACCTTTAATAATCTACCTGCCACGCTGTGTGTACTCCAATCAATGTGTTTACACCTTTAAATAGATATCTACCTGCCACGCTGTGTCTACTCCAATCAATGTGTGTACACCTTTAAATAAAATCTACCTGCCACGTGTGCTGTGTCTACTCTCAATCAATGTGTGTACACCTTTAAATAAATCTACCTGCCACGCTGTGGTCTACTCCAATCTGTGTGTACACCTTTAATAATATCTACCTGCCACGCTGTGTCTTACTCCAATCATGTGTGTACACCTTTAAATAAATCTACCTGCCACCTGTGTGTCTTCCATCAATGTTGTGACACCTTTAAATAGATAAATCTACCTGCCACGCTGTGTCTACTCAATCAATTGTGTACCCTTTAAATAAATCTACCTGCCACGCTGTGTCTACTCCAATCAATGTGTTCACCTTTAAATAGATAAATCTACCTGACACGCTGTGTCTACTCCAATCAATGTGTGTACACCTTTAAATAAATCTACCTGCCATGCTGTGTCTACTCCAATCAATGTGTGTACACCCTTAAAAATAAATCTACCTGCATGGCTGGTGTCTACTCCAATCATGTGTGTACACCTTTAAATAGATAAATCTACCTGCCACGCTGTGTCTACTCAATCAATGTGTGTACTAAATCAATGTGTGTACACCTTTAAATAGATAAATCTACCTGCCACGCTGTGTCTACTCCAATCAATGTGTGTACACCTTTAAATAATAAATCTACCTGCCACGCTGTCTCTACTACTCCAATCAATGTGTGTACTAAAATCAATGTGTGTACACCTTTAAATAGATAAATCTACCTGCCACGCTGTGTCTACTCCAATCAATGTGTGTACTAAAATCAATGTGTGTACACCTTAATATAATAATCTACCTGCCACGCTGTGTCTACTCCAATCAATGTGTGTACTAAAAATCAATGTGTGTCACCTTTAAAAGATAAATCACCTGCCACGCTGTGACTCCAATCATGTGTGTACTAAAATCAATGTGTGTACACCTTTAAATAGATAAATCTATCTGCCACGCTGTGTCTACTCCAATCAATGTGTGTACTAAAATCATGTGTACACCTTTAAATAGATAAATCTACCTGCCACGCTGTGTGTACTCCAATCAATGTGTGCACACCTTTAAATAAATCTACCTGCCACGCTGTGTGTACTCCAATCAATGTGTGTACACCTTTAAATAAATCTACCTGCCGCGCTGTGTGTACTCCAATCAATGTGTGTACACCTTTAAATAAATCTACCTGCCACGCTGTGTCTACTCCAATCAATGTGTGTACACCTTTAAATAAATCTACCTGCCACGCTGTGTCTACTCCAATCAATGTGTGTACACCTTTAAATAAATCTACCTGCCACGCTGTGTGTACTCCAATCAATGTGTGTACCCCTTTAAATAAATCTACCTGCCACGCTGTGTCTACTCCAATCAATGTGTGTACCCCTTTAAATAAATCTACCTGCCACGCGTGTGTACTCCCAATCAATGTGTGTACACCTTAAATAATAAATCTACCTGCCACGCTGTGTCTACTCCAATCAATGTGTGTACCCTTTAAATAAATCTACACTGCAACCTGTGTCTACTCCAATCAATGTGTGTACCCCTTTAAATAAATCTACCTGCCACGCTGTGTCTACTCCAATCAATGTGTGTACCCCTTTAAATAAATCTACCTGCCACGCTGTGTGTACTCACATCAATGTGTGTACATCTGTGTCCATGCATGTGGTTAATTATAATGCTCTGTGGTTATATCCACGTGGCTGCCGTAGGGTAACTATAATTGGCCCCCACGCAAGTGTTGGACTAAACCTTCATACACACCGATAATCGTACATCACGGGTGTGTATGAACCTCAATACCTGGATGGCTACTGCATAGCAATAATAATAATAATGCATGTTGGCTTTTTGAAAACATTGTAGCCCTCCCGATGTAACCTGGGGCACTGATCACATCCGTCTCTAACGATCGCACACACTCGATTGCATTCAGGGCTCGTCACTAACAAAGGGAAAGCTCCGCTCTGCAAACCACAGGACTTTCGCTAATTTAAAGCAATTCCACACCCAGTGGAGACCTACTTAGCTACCCCATATCATTTAGATTAAAGACATGACAGTAAATCCAACGCTAAAAAGGAGTTTACGTGTTTCTACGATAGGCCGTGTACTCAAATTGTAAGCTCTTCGTTAGCTGTTAAAATTGCTGTGTAACATGTTCGGCACTATATAGGAACAAATAAATAAATAATCCACCACAACTGGATCATGTGTAAGGTAAGTACTTATGGAGTCTGCATTACATGGTGAACTTGTCCTTTAATAACGACTCCTGATTGGTTACAGTACATGGTCACCCTGTTGCTAGTTCCTAGGGTGCCCTGGACCCTTGAATTTACCCATCAATATGTAAGACGTTACTGTCCTTTTAGAACATACAGGTCTTCTTTCTCTCTGACCAATCAGTGCGTTTTGTTTCTGTCCACTATTCAGAGACTGATTGGCCCAATAGGATCCCGGGGTGTACAGCGGTAGTTTGGTTGAGATCCAGGGGCGTACAGCGGTAGTTTGGTTGAGATCCACGGGCGTACAGTGGTAGTTTGGTTGAGATCCAGGGGCGTACAGCGGTAGTTTGGTTGAGATCCACGGGCGTACAGTGGTAGTTTGGTTAAGATCCAGGGGCGTACAGCGGTAGTTTGGTTGAGATCCACGGGCGTACAGTGGTAGTTTGGTTGAGATGTTCAATAAATAGTAGAAGGTGAGTAGGGTAAAGGGAGAATTCAGGATGTGCCGACCAAACGAAGGCTTCTCCACCATAAAACATTGGGAGAACAAGAAACAGGTCATAGCTACTAAAATACACAAACTAGAGCTCCGAGAGGCATAAAAAGTGAGTGTGCAAGGAGATCAGACGGAATATTGGGAAGCGTAAGGAGAATCTGATGAGGTTCAAAAAAGAGGTTTTAAGGTTCATTTTACTCAGGACTGTGCAGGGACTGGGCTAGGGTTGGGATCTGTGCAAGGTGAGTCCCGGTAGCAGGCTAGTGCTCAGTGCTTAGACAAGGCTCCTGGAGCCACTGGAGTCCTTCGCTCTCGAAACATAATCCCTGGTGGATAGTACTGATGGGGTGATTTATGGGGGTGGTGGGGGTGGGAGAGGTGCTTGTGGCTGCTTCCCCAACTGCTTCTCAGGGAGTGGAAGAGCAAGACCCAGACAAGTTGCGGGTGACAGTCTGGTCAAAAGCGGGCAGTGCCCGAATGGGAGTGTCGAGAGCAGACAGTGCCCGACCTGGAGTGTCCAGCACAATCACCTTGACAATCTGCTGGCACTGCAAAAGCCGATCGGAGTGGGCGGCTGCAGAAATTGCTGCTGCTCCTTAAGAGCGGAGTTGCCCGGAGCTCCATTCTCTGGCCCCTGGGGGTCGATGTGCTGAGACTTCTGAAGCCTTGTGTGAATGGACACCTAGTTTAGAAACAGCCCAAGAAGCATTAAGTGTTACAAAACTATTGCCCATGTCTAACCCTGGCTGCCGGGTTTAACAAATAACTTTTAATACGGACCTACCTAATACTGGACCTACCTAATACTGACCTACACCTAATACTGGACTCCTAATACTGGACCTACCTAATACTGACCTACCTAATACTGGACCTACCTAATACTGGACCTACATCAAAACCTACATACTTAACCCTACATCTCTATCACATACAGGACAGATCTCCTGCCATCCTGAAACTAGAACTATCGAGCATGGGGGACCTTCGTTCTCTTGGTTCTTCTACCCAAGTAGGTAATAGATCATGTATAGTGGCACTATTACATGATGGTCAATTTACTGCCCACCTAATGGTTCTATACCTTCAGATTTACCTACCTATGTTCTATACCCTTCAGATATTACCTACTATGGTTTACCCTTCAATATTACCTACTAATGTTCTATACCCTTCAGATTTACCTCCCTAATGTTCTATCCCTGCAGTATTACCTACCTAATGGTTCTATACCCTTCAATATTACTACCTAATGGTTCTAACCCTTCAGATATTACCTACCTAATGTTTCCTATAACCCTTCAGATATTACCTACCTAATGTTTCTATACCCTTCAGATATTACCTACCTAATGGTTCTATACCCTTCAATATTACCTACCTAATGGTTCTATACCCTTCATATACCTACCTAATGGTTCTATACCCTTCAGATATTACCTACCTAATGGTTCTATACCCTTCAGATATTACCTACCTAATGGTTCTATACCCTTCAGATATTACCTACCTAATGGTTCTATACCCTTCAGATATTACCTACCTAATGGTTCTATACCCTTCAGATATTACCTACCTAATGGTTCTTACCCTTCAGATATTACCTACCTAATGGTCTATACTCAATATCTACCTAATGGTCTATACCCTTCAGATATTACCTACCTAATGGTTCTATAGCCTTATACCCTATTACGGTTATTATTATATATAACTATAGATTTATATAGACAAGTGATAGAGGACTATTATAGATTTGTTACTGTAATATTATTATTATATATAACTATAGATTTATATAGACAAGTGATAGAGGACTATTATAGATTGTTACTGTAATATTATTATTATATATAACTATAGATTTATATAGACAAGTGATAGAGGACTATTATAGATTTTCTGTATATTATTATTAATATACTATAGATTATATAGACAATGATAGAGGCTATTATGATCGTATACTGTATATTTTATTATATAACTATAGATTATATATACAAGTGATAGAGGACTATTATAGAATTGTACACTGTATATTATTATTATATATAACTATAGATTTATATAGACAGTGATGAGGACTATGATAGATTGTTACTGGTAATACTTAATTATTATTATAACTATAGATTTATATAGACAAGTGATATCATTTCGGGTGACAACGGACTGTTTGAAGTTCTTGGTTTGCTGCTTTGATTTTGATAAAATCTTTCTCCGTATTCTCATAAACTTTCTAACCAATAAGAACCATCCATAATCCACTCTGTCCTTATAATGGAGCGTAACCAATAACAACCAATCAATTTTTTTAAAATGTAATTATTTCCATACACTTACTGCCTGTTTCCAATGTCATTACAGATTGTCCAAATGTTTTTTGGAGTAAAACATTTTTCTGACTTATTGCCCAGAAATTGTTGATAGAAACAACAGATCACTTACCCTTCCAGGTAATCCTACCTAACTACACACACTACCTGGACTTCTAGCACCATCCCCTTACCACCCTCCTCTACCTCTTCTCCCTCACCCACTGGGTCAAAACCCATACCACCTCCTCTACCTGCCTCTCCTCACCCACTGAGTACAAACCCCATACCACCTCCTCTACTGCCTCTCCTCACCCACTGGGTACAAACCCCCCATAACCACCTCCTCTACCTGCCTCTCCTCACCCACTGGGTACAAACCCCCATACACCCCTCTACCTGCCTCCCTCACCCCTGGGTCCAACCCCCCATACCGCACCTCCTCTACCTGCCCTCCCGCTCCACCCACTGGGTACAACCCCCCATAACCACCTCCTCTACCTGCCTCTCCTCACCCACTGGGTACAAACCCCCCATACCACCTCCTCTACCTGCCTCTCCTCACCCACTGGGTAACCAACCCCCCATACCACCTCTCTACCTGCCTCCCCTCACCCACTGGGTACAACCCCATAACCACCACCATACCACCTCCTCTACCTGCACTCCCTCACCACCTGGTACAAACCCCCCATACCAACCCCTCTACTGCCTCTCCTAACCCACTGGGTACACAAACCCCCCATACCACCTTCCTCTTACCTGCTTCTCTCACACCCCTGGGTACACCCCCCCATACCACCTCTCTACCACCTTCCTCTCCTCACCCCTGGGTACACAACCCCCCATACCACCTCCTCTACCTGCCTCCCCTCACCCACGGGGTACAAACCCCCCATACCACCTCCTCTAACTCTGGCCTCCCCTCCCCCACTGGGTACAAACCCCCCATACCACCTCCTCTACCTGCCTCTCCTCACCCCTGGTACAAATACACACAGCGTGGCAGGTAGATTTATCTATTTAAAGGTGTACACACGTTGATTGAAGTACACTCAGCGTGGCAGGTAGATTTATCTATTTAAAGGTGTACACACATTGATTGGAGTAGACACAGCGTGGCATGTAGATTTATCTATTTAAAGGTGTACACACATTGATTGGAGTAGACACAGCGTGGCATGTAGATTTATCTATTTAAAGGTGTACACACATTGATTGGAGTACACACAGCGTGGCAGGTAGATTTATTTAAAGGTGTACACACATTGATTGAAGTACACAAAGCGTGGCAGATAGATTTATCTATTTAAAGGTGTACACACATTGATTGAAGTACACAAAGCGTGGCAGGTAGATTTATCTATTTAAAGGTGTACACTCTGATTATTCACACACCCAAGAACCTTCATGGGAGCCCCTTACACTAAATGTCACCTGTTCAGTTAATATACCAGCAACCATTCCAATGATATGTAACTGTAGTAAACTGGTAAAAAGACGCCTTCTAATTGGTTGGCACAGTTGAATATCACACTTAAACCCTTTTCACCTCCTATTACGCCGCCTCCTACACCTGGACTGGGTCCTAGGTGGTTATCTCCATTTCTTTTCACCCTCCCAGCTCGAGAGATCGAGCTTTACAGCTTTTCCTTGTCTACATCAAATACAGACCTCACTCAGCTGCCAGTCCCCCGATGGGTCTCTCAGGGGATAGGGGTCTCGTGGGAGGGGGTTACTGTGCAGTCTCCTATGTGACCGTTACCCCATCCATTCCCAGCACCCAGTGAGACTTGCAGCTATGGAAATTAGCCTGAATTTGCACCAAGAGCCATTGGTTGAAGAAGAGGTGGGTGAGGAATGTGTGGACATGGGACCGAGCACCCAGACACTGGTCGTATTTTGTAACTGGAAATGAATATTTTATCTGTTCTATAGAAATTACATAAGATGATGATGTCACAATGGCGTTGGTCTGTTTTATTTTATCACTGTGTGTGGTCTGTGCAGAGAACCAGGAGGTTGATGTTCTATAATACATCAGAGGCTCAAATTATAACGGGAGCAGCAGTGAAAAGTTTATTATAATATGTCAGCTATGTCACCGAGTGATTATTATAACAAAATGTCCCAACTGCAGCATCCGTACCCTTCTGGCCATCCATGTTCCTTCAGCTATGTCACCGAGTGATTATTATAACAAAATGTCCCACTGCAGCTCCGTACCCTTTCGGCCATCCATGTGTTCCATCAGCCTTGTCCCGAGGATTATTATAAACCAAAAGTCCCACTGCAGCTAGCCCGTACCCTTCTGAACCATCCATGTTTCCTTCAGCTATTCCGGTATTGTATTATAACAAAATGTCAACCCACTGCTGCAGCTCGCCCGTACCCTTCTGTGTATCCATGTCCTTCACTCTATGTCACCGAGAAATGGATTAGTTAAACCAAACTGTTCCTGCAGCATTCTCGCACCATAACCCTTCTGGCCATCCATTGTTCCGATCAGATGTTCACCCAGTGATTATTATAACCAAAATGTCCCCACTGGCAGTCCCGATACCCTTCTTGGCCATCTCATGTTCCTTCAGCTCTGTCACCGAGTGATTATTTATAACAAATTCCCACACTGCAGCTCCCGGACCCTCTGGTGCCATCCCTGTTGCCAATAGCTATGTCACCCCGATGATTATTATACACACAAAATGTCCCACTGCAGCTCCCGTACCCCCCCCGCGTCCCTCCGGCCATCCATGTTCCTTCAGCTATTCCACCGATGATGTATTATAACAAATGGTCCCTGGCCCGCAGCTCCCGATACCCTTCGGCCATCATGTTCCTTCACTATGTCAAACCCGAGTGATTAATTATTAAACCAATGTCCCCCTGCAGCTTCCCTGTACCTTCTGGCCATCCGGTTCCATCAGCTAATGTCACCGAGTAAATATTATTATTAACAAAAATGTCCCGACTGAGCGCTCCCGACCCTTCATGGCCATCATGTTTTTGATTGTCCTTCAGCTATGTCCACCGAGTGATTATATAATACAATAATGTCCCCTCCGCGCTCTCGTACCCTTTGGCCATCCATTTCCATCGCTATGTACCCCGAAGTAGATTATTATAAACAAACATGTCCCACTGCAGCTCCCTACCCTCTCGGCCCCCATCATGTTCCGTCAGCATGTCTACCGAGTGATTATAAACAAAAATGTCCCACTGCAGCTCCGTCAGCCCTTTTGGCCATCCTGTTCTCTCAGCTATGTCCACCGAGTGATTATATAACAAAATGTCCCACTGCAGCTCCCGTACCCTTCTGGCCATCCATGTTCCAACCCCAGAACGTGGGGAAAAGTAAATCATGGTCAGATGTTCTACTTATTTACTATAAAAATGGCAGCATTGCGATGGTACCGGAGACATAACCGTGCACAGCGTTAATGTCACAGACACCTATCAATTACCATGTCCCACGCCACTACTATTTCCAGCCAATATTTATACCCACCTTTAAGTTTCCACCAGCCCTCCTAATAATGTCCCAGCCACTATCTAAATGTCACAGGCCACTATCTAATATGTCCCATCCACTATCTATATGTCACAAGCCCTATCTAATAATGTCCCCGCCACTATATCTAATAATGTCACAGCCACTATCTAATATGTCCCCAGCCACTATCTATAATTCCCAGCCACTATCTAATGTCCCAGCCACTATCTAATAATGTCCCAGCCACTATCTAATAATGTCCCAGCCACTATCTAATAATGTCACAGCCACTATCTAATAATGTCCCAGCCACTATCTAATAATGTCACAGCCACTATCTATACACATATATGTCCCACCACTATCTAATAATGTCACAGCCACTATCTAAAAAAATAAATGTCACACAGCCACTATCTAATAATGTCCCAGCCCCTATCTAATAATGTTCACAGCCACTATCTAATACGCCCATGCCATATAATAATGTCACAGCCACTATCTAATAATGTCACAGCCACTATCTAATAATGTCACAGCCACTATCTAATAATGTCACAGCCACTATCTAATAATGTCACAGCCACTATCTAATGTCCCAGCCACTATCTAATAATGTCACAGCCACGTATCTAATAATGTCACAGCCACTATCTAATAATGTCACAGCCACTATCTAATAATGTCACAGCCACTATCTTATAATTTAGGCCAACTGACCTACATCTCAGAGTATCTGTCAACTGTCGTTCGTGCGCAGCCACGTGTCCGAATCAGATGCGCCTGAAAACCACCGGCCTCTGTGGAACACATGCTTGGTGTGTGGCGAACTGTCGGCGCCGGCTATATAAATGGTGATGTAATATCCTTATATCTCATTAATGGGGCCATTCTCCGTATAAAGATATTACATCACCATTAATATATATCACGCAGTAGGGGGCGCACTAGCCCTTGTATATTAATGGTGATGTAATATCCTTATATCACACTAAAGATTATATCACACTAAAGAGAGCTCATTATCCCTTATAAAGATATTACATCACCATTAATATATAAGGGATAATGCACCCCCTTTAGTGTGATATAAAGATATTACGTCACCATTAATATATATCACGCTGTAGGGGGCGCACTCTCCCTTGTATATTAATGGTGATGTAATATCCTTATATCACACTAAAGTGGGCGCATTATGCTTTATATATTAATGGTGATGTAATATCCTTATATCACACGGAAGGGGGTGTATTATATGATACTTGGACCTTATCGGACCAAATACATCTGGTACCTTTATGTTTGGGAATGTATATTTAAAGGCACAGGGCTAGTTTTAATGCAGAAAGGACAGACCAGCAGCTTATTTCATGTCCTGGGGCCACACTGTCTGGGGACAATCACCGGATGGGTTTTCTATTGTTACTTGGTCACTGTGTCCTACATGGTCCTTACGTTCTGCTCAGTACCAACCTCCTTCCTGCATTTATTGTCCTGCACCGACAGTCCTTGGGGAACACATCACCCCCTAACATTATACACAAACCCCCTCCCACCTGTACCCAGGTCCCCCTGGGTTCTCTCTGTACTTTCCATAATGAGCAGGTGAGTATCTGTGTCTCCTCTTTCAGGACTGTTCCATCATCTGGCCCATTTGGAGGACACACTCTGCAAGGATGAGTCTCCCCATTGGCCAGTTGGAGAAGAGTCCCGGACTGTGGGAGGAGGAGGGATAGACATTGATGGCTCATTCTGGAATGCATAGAGAGAAACCAGGGGTGGGGACCTAACGGTTTAGGTTTTTACCCTGGGCACTACCCCTGGGAGAGGGGTTTGTGTGGCTTAGTTTGTGTTTAATTGTCCTTAACACCAAATGTGCTAAAGGAGATTTTATTGGTCTTATTGCTCAATGCTTTGATTAATACAAGTGATTCCTGTCCAAAGATCATTCAAGTCTTCCCTACCACAGGCCCTGAAGATACCACTCTCATTTCTCTCTAACCTCCGCACAGGGAGATAACATAGCTGATTGGATGTCATCTTTCTCTACCTGGGAAAGGAACACTGAGCATGTCTGGGCCATCAATGTTGTGAAGGAGGCGGGGTTAGACTTCTCTTTACAGAGATGTGTGTGATAAAAAAACATTTTAATCCTTTTTCTGGAATAAATGCGTGGACAGGGGCGTAACCACAGTGGGCCCCATCTTCTTATTTTTCCAGGTATAGGGCCATTTTTATAAAGCGCGGTATCAATAATGTATGACAGCGGCCATAAATATACAGCCACAGTTGTACATTTACACCGAACGTTCGGTCTTAGAATACTATGAGGTAGTAAACTACCACAATGCTGTACTATGGAGATCGTAAACCTATGATCACAGATTTACGATCGTTAATTTACGATAATTTAATGTCCGGTTTAACAATACATTATTATGCAATACCGCGCCTTTATAAATATGGCCCATAGCCTCCAGTAGGGTTTAACCTGAAAACCTCTTTTAATTCTATACAGATAAGAAACAGCGGAGGATGAATTACATATATGTACCAGTTTATTGTTCTGTTCCACCTGAGCCAAACTAGGACATTCCAAGCAGCCGTTTGGAAACCATTGCCCTTTTATTTGGTGGTCACTGTAACATTTTTTGGGGAAAAAGAAGATTTTATACTTTCCATAACAATTGAATTAACCTGTATATTACACAAGTGATCGCTTTCTATACAGTTCCATTGTCACTTGGAACCATTTGAAGGCACCTGGGTGGGTTACTTGGAGGTGAGATCTACAGTATGGATGACAGGAAGTGATGTCAGAGAGTGTAGCATCCAGGGTCCGGCCATCATGGTAGCCCCACCTCTGAGGAATCCTCGTCATCTAGACTCAATGTGGGGCGCAGTCCATTTTTGGGGGGTATTTGTTCCATTCTAGGTTGGGTCATTTTATTGAAACGCTGGAAATATAAAGTAAATGACAATTGACAGTGAGAAATACAAATGTCTGAAAGATCCTGATCTATGTGAGGAGTCATTCGATATTGGGGAATAAATTGTAAAAACCAAGTTCCCCATTTATGTGGGTGTTTATTTGGCTCACCTGGCGCATGTTGCCTTTAGTTGTGAGAAAGAGATACAACATATAACTTGGGATCAGTATCATAGAGGACAACGCCATAAGCCAGCCGATTCCTTGTCCCCAAGCTGGGTAGACGTATCGTCCAAGAGTAAGTGGAGTCATTTCAAATACACTGAATAGGAAGACGCCCTTCAAAGAAAAGACATGGAGAACATAGTATGGAACGGCAATAATGAAAGGTATTAATTGGGTTGTATGTTGGCCATAAACTTAACCAACATGTGACCTGAACGACCAATCGTCTAACGCTGATGCAACAGCCCCACATGAACATGCTTTGCAAACCACATTACAGAAGATTTATAGGTAAAGATCTCATATACATGGGGAAAACATTGAAAAAGAGTATCGACCAATCACAAATCATCTCTAATAGGTTATAAACAATAATTCTAATAAAAGCTCCATTCTGATTGGTTTCTGGCAGTAAATATGATAGCAGTACCTCGGCCTTTGTCTGCTTCCTATGAGCTGTATTTTTCATTGTATTAGATTTATACAGGACTGAATGGAAAACATTAGATCTCACTCACCAAACAGACAAAAGGAGTAAAATAAGCCCAACAGAGTTTCCACCATGAACACGGCTGGTACCCAATCATCTCCTCTATGTCTTGATAGAACCTGTCGACACCTGTTAAAAATCAAATTACAATGTTAACTGATCAATTGTTTTTAATGATATTACATTGATGTGTCAGGCAGGTTGGACAGTTACTTCCCACATTCATTCATTTTAGAAACGTATCCCGTCCTCTCCTGTTACTATCAAATGAACTTCCATTACCACCTCTGCTGGAAAAGTTATAATTATGTACGCTGGAGAAAAGGGGCTTGCGTGGGGATATGATTACTGTGTATAAATACATTAACGGGCCATACAATAAACTATCTGGGGCATTGTTCACCAATAGAACATGTCAGAGGACACGCGGACATCCCTTAAGGGCTATGCCACACTACAGTGTTGTAACACGCGTTAAAAAGCGCACACTAGTGTTTGCCCATTGCTCTGCCCAGTGTTGCGATCTACATTTTTTGCGCAATTGACACAACGGAAACGCACATGCAAGCTCACCCACGTTTCCGGTCTGCTACTATGTGGTGTGTAGTGTGGCCTTGGCCTTTGACTGAAAGAAAAGACTATGGAACTGCAGGAAACAAAATACACTCGGTCGCACTCCAACCACATCACTTGTGTGGTTCACAATAAAACTTGTTAAAGCTTTGGAGTGCGACCCTCAGTTGTATTTTGTTTCCTGCGGAGTCGTCGGTTCCTAAGGGAAGAACCTACAGAGGTGTCTGCACCCAGTGTTGGATAGAGTGCACCTCCATCATTGTTTACTTTGCTAAAACTATGGAACTGCCTTCCATTGGACTTTGTGATGGCTGGTTCATGGGATGCTGTATAATCATCTCAGTCCCATTGTTTAATGGTTCCACATTCCCTGTCCTCATCTTTTTACTATTGATACATTTTGGGGTTGGACTTGCTTTGTTCTGCTATCCGTATTTCATTTTCTATTCTAGCTAGTTTAATTGCTTTCTTATAATCCTTATTGTAGTTTTTAATTCAGAGGGAACAAAACAATCCTTTAGGATGAAAAACTGTAATAAATCTAAATACTTTTAAAGGGCATGTCCACCCCCAAAACTAAAATTTAACCCCTTACTGCCACATCAAGTAGTTTAAAACAATCCTTACCTTACATTCCTGCTCAAAATAGTTCCCCTGCTGTGCCCCTCCAAAGTCCAGGAAACTGCTGTGTAGGAGCAGTGTGTGACTCATGCTGTGCCTGAGACTTCCTCAACCTCATCAAGGTTGAGGCATGCTCAGTGCAGCCCTCCCTGCCTCTCAGCCAATCACGGACGCGGCTGCCGGTCCCGCCCCCTGCTTTCAATTCCATGCAAGCAGAGGGCCTGAACACTGCAGCGGAGGAGAGAGGGCAGGTAAGTAAGAATCGGGGGACTTTCTAACAATTATATTAATGCGGTTGGGGCTGGGGGAGCATGCCCTACCACATATCAAAAGTTAAATTTCGGGGTGGACATGACTTTTAAATGCCCTTTTCTTTTTTTCCATTTCCCTTTTTACCTGAGAATTAGGTAAGATTAAGGGAGAAAGATCCGGTGATGATCTTACCATAACACCATGATATAGATATGGTCTCAAAGAAAACCAGGAACAGAAGACACATCCCACTGGCAGAGTAATAGTCGAAGAGTTTAAAAACATAAAGTCCGCCCTGAGGAGAAATAGAAACCAATGTAGATACCAGACATTACTATTTGCTTGGGTTCTGTCTACTAAAAATCAATCCATTTAGACCTAGACTGTCTTTATATGAGTTCCTATGTTCCTTCTGTCCACAAACCAGTAGGTCCCACTTGCTATAGTTTTATAATTACCTGTGTAATGTTGGAGAACCCAACAATGAATGAGAGGAAGCAGACAACTGCAATGAAGGTTTTCTTCCTGCTACGTAGGAGCCGAGGATATTCATCAGCCAGCGCAGTAATAAATCCCTCCACTGTGCAGAACTGCAAGAGCCAAAGGGACACAAGTTGACACACCACAGTTAACGGGACAGTTTGATTAAACTGATGATAGTTCTGTAGGCACCTCTGGTACAGGATGGATGCAGCACCAATGGACTCTACCTGACTATCCAGACCCAACATCACCAGCATAGAAAAGAATAGGATGGACCAAACAGGAGACATGGGCAGTTGGGTTACAGCCTGTGGATAGGCCAAAAATGCCAAACCAGGACCTGCAAGGGAGAGCAGAAAAAACCTGAATTTCATAGAAAACACGTCTGGTTCTCCAGATTATCTTTATTTCAACTTGTCCAAAGAGCTAACACTCCCTCACTTCCCCTTCATCATAGAGAATGAATCATCCGTTACTATTTAACCCCCCAAGAAGTTATTTGATGTAAATAAAACCATAAACAGTATCTTATCTTCACGTCCATGTTTGTAGCACGAGGCTTGGGCCCACCTGATGCAGCCAGTTCTTGGATTGGTTTCTTGGTGATGTGAGACATAAATCCAACAATGGAGAAAATGACAATTCCAGCGAACATGCTTGTGGAGGAGTTTATCCCACAAACGATGATGGAATCCCTGGTGGGGGCAGAGAAAGGGACGTTAGATGGAATGCGAACCAGCCACATTGGTAGGATAACACAGGGAATTTACACGACATGGCTGACCTGTAGACATTGTTGTTGAAAGAGTTGTAACTTCCAAGAGCAATCAGGGACCCAAGACCTAATCCATAGGAGAAAAAAATCTGTGTGGCGGCGTCCATCCAAACCTGGAAATAATGAAACGTATCACTACACAGAAGGACTTTAATTAGCCACCATATTGTAAAACCAAAACTACTGCCCCCTATGTGCTAAAGCTTGTGAATACAGTACAAGGCCAGCGGCTCATCTCCAAGCAGGTCACCCCCCTCTACCAACATACAGAGTTTGATTAACACCCAATGGGATTCTAGGCAGTATTGTGAATTGGGACCCACTCATTTATAAACAGGGTTTGTCTTTAAGAAACACAATTGGGGACCCATGGACCCACATAACAATGACTCCTGTGGGAGGGATTGAGTCTTCTGATGTTTCTGCTGCTGCGGTAGCCTTGAGGGTAACCCAACTCTTTACACCATGTCAACATGGCCCATTCCGTTAAATCCCCCTCACCTCGGAGTTTGCTAATTTGCTGAAATCCGGAGTGATGTAGAAACGGATTCCATCCATTGCTCCTGGCAAGGTTATTCCTCGGAAAAACAGTATCACCAGCATGAAGTACGGATATGTGGCAGAGAAATAAACCACCTAAATAAATCAGTATTAAAGGAAAAAATAAAGAAAAAAGTCTAACCGGGGATCTGTAATACACAAACCGCTGCATCTTACCTTCCCGAGATCCCGCAATAAAATGCCTTCATGAGAAGAACTACATGGCGGGGTCGTGGTCAGGTAAGATGGGCCTTCATTCCATACGTGGCCTCCATTCCATACGTGGCACCACAAAACTTACCTTATATGGAATTGGCTACACTGCGCTAGTTACAAAATATTAATTAGTGCAGCACAAAATCAGTAATACATCAGGTAGTGTGGGATTTACACTTATGTGGCTGGTTAATGACCATTATAGCATCATCCCCTATATGTGGCCATTATAGCATCATCCTCTATATGTGGCCATTATAGCATCATCCCCTATAGGTGGCCATTATAGCACCATCCCCTATATGTGGCCATTATAGCATCATCCCCAATATGTGCCATTATGCATCCCCTATAGGTGGCCATTATAGCACATCCCCTATATGTGGCCATTATAGCATCATCCCCAATATGTGGCCATTATGGCATCATCCCCTATAGGTGGCCATTATGCACCATCCCCTATATGTGGCCATTATAGCATCCCCCTATATGTGGCCTTATAGCATCATCCTCTATATGTGGCCATTATAGCATCATCCCCTATAGGTGGCCATTATAGCACCATCCCCTATATGTGGCCATTATAGCATCATCCCCAATATGTGGCCATTATGGCATCATCCCCTATAGTTGGCCATTATGGCATCATCCCCTTTAGGTGGCCATTATGGCATCATCCCCTTTAGGTTCTAGAGCTGAAAGAGAGGTTGACCTTTCCGACCTTCCTGTCCATTCACTCCTTTCCAGATGGAGAAGTAGACCATAATCCAGCCAAAGCCAAGGTACATGCAAGGGGCCAGCGGATGTCTCCAGGCTCTCCAAGTCCCCCTGTCATCTGATGCATGTTCCTCCTGCAGTAAACATTAACACATATAACAGGATTACAGTACTGTATGTTGGTGCGTAACCTTAATATTTTCCAATGAGATCTCGTATGATTTGTAAAAAGATGTCTGTCCCCTTCTCTTCCTTCCTTACCCGGTTAAACTACACTGAGCCTCATTGACCGATCATTGACCTATAATACAAGTTACAGGGAATCTAATTGGACGATCCTTTACCTATATTACAAGTTATAGTAAATCTGATTGGACCATCATTTACCATATTAGAGTTTAGTAAATCTGATTGGACCATCATTTACCTATATTAGAGTTATAGTAAATCTGATTGGACCATCATTTACCTATATTAGAGTTATAGTAAATCTGATTGGACCATCATTTACCTATATTAGAGTTATAGTAAATCTGATTGGACCATCATTTACCTATATTAGAGTTATAGTAAATCTGATTGGACCATCATTTACCTATAGTAAGAGTATAGTAAATCTGATTGGACCATCATTTGCCCATAGTTGAGTTGATAGCTCAGATAGAAAGATATAGATTTATATGGAGTTTAATTTCAATACAGATCTACCAGCGATGGTTATTTCTATACCAAGTGATTACACAGTTTATCTTCCTTCCCGGTATACAATCCATGTTTTCCTGGTTTCACAATGTATTTATATTATAATGTATTTTTTCAGTAAATCCCATAGGAAGACAGGGGGTACGGGGACTGATTCAGAGTTCCCCTTTAATATGACCCACCACGACAGATCAGGAGCAGGAGGAAGAGACTCACTCCCAGAATTCGGTTACTGCACTAGTGAGGTTACTGGTGTCATTCAGGGAATAGTGGAGAAACATCTCTCTGGTTCCAGGTGTTGTCACAGCTTTGCCAGGGCAGCGTCTGCAGAGAGATAGAATGGAACTTCAAACACACGCGACACATGGCTCCTAATCATAAGAGGTTTCCTTGGTGGAGTTGGAGAATCTGTGGTGGAGCTGGGTGTTCTGTGGGTGAAGAGAGTGTTCTGTGATGGAGCTACGGTCATCTATGACATCATCTAACTACTATGGTCATCTCAACTTGCTATGATCATCCACTTGCTATGATCATCTCAATTCTAGGTCATCATCTCAACTTACTATGGTCATCATCTCATTTGTATCTCAATTACATGGTCATCTCAACTTACTATGGTCATCATCTAACTTACTATGGTCAGCTCAACTTGCTATGTCATCATCTCAACTTACTATGGTCATCATCTCAACTTACTATGGTCATCTCAACTTACTATGGTCATCTCAACTTACTATGGTCATCATCTCAACTTACTATGGTCATCTCAACTTGCTATGGTCATCATCTCAACTTACTATGGTCATCATCTCAACTTACTATGGTCATCTCAACTTACTATGGTCATCTCAACTTGCTATGGTCATCATCAACTTGCTATGGTCATCATCCATCTACATCTATACTGGTCAATCTCAACTTCTATGGTCCTCATCTCATCTCACTTGCTAGGTCATCATCCAACTTACTATGGTCATCTCAACTTACTATGGTCATCATCTCAACTTACTAGGGTCATCTCAACTTACTATGGTCATCTCAACTTACTATGATCATCTCAACTTGCTATGGTCATCATCTCAACTTACTATGGTCATCTCAACTTACTATGGTCATCTCAACTTGCTATGGTCATCATCTCAACTTGCTATGGTCATCATCTCAACTTACTATGGTCATCTCAACTTACTATGGTCATCATCTCAACTTGCTATGTCATCATCTCAACTTGCTATGGTCATCATCTCACTTACTATGGTCTCTCAACTTGCTGGTCATCATCTCAACTTGCTATGGTCATCAACTCAACTTACTATGGTCATCTCAACTTGCTATGGTCATCATCTCAACTTACTAGGGTCATCTCAACTTACTATGGTCATCTCAACTTACTATGGTCATCTCAACTTGCTATGGTCATCATCTCAACTTACTATGGTCATCATCTCAACTTGCTATGGTCATCATCTCAACTTACTATGGTCATCTCAACTTGCTATGGTCATCATCTCAACTTGCTATGGTCACAATCAACTCAACTTACTATGGTCATCTCAACTTGCTATGGTCATCATCTCAACTTGCTATGGTCATCATCTCAACTTGCTATGGTCATCATCTCAACTTACTATGGTCATCTCAACTTGCTATGGTCATCATCTCAACTTGCTATGGTCATCATCTCAACTTGCTATGGTCATCATCTCAACTTACTATGGTCATCTCAACTTGCTATGGTCATCATCTCAACTTGCTTGGTCATCAACTCAACTTACTATGGTCATCTCAACTTGCTATGGTCATCATCTCAACTTACTATGGTCATCTCAACTTACTATGGTCATCTCAACTTGCTATGGTCATCATCTCAACTTGCTATGGTCATCATCTCAACTTGCTATGGTCATCATCTCAACTTACTATGGTCATCTCAACTTGCTATGGTCATCATCTCAACTTACTATGGTCATCTCAACTTACTATGGTCATCTCAACTTACTATGTCATCATCTCAACTTGCTTTGGTCATCATCTCAACTTACTATGGTCATCTCAAGTTGGTCATCATCTCAACTTGCTATGGTTATATCAGCTTTCTATGGTTATCATATCAGCTTTCTATGACTACAGTCTTAGCTTGGTATGGTTAGTATGGTTATCATTTAAAACTTGGTTACATCATTTATGGATTAGGGTGAATATCTGGTTAAGTAAGTTAGATAATAAAAATAAATTGATAGTGAATCCACATTATTATTCACTTTGTGCATTATAACACAGGATTATAATAACAAGGATGGATCCTTCGGCACTGGATTATTTACCCTAGAATAGTGTTGGTCCATTGGAGAAAGGGGAAGTTAAGTTGATTTATCCTTCTACAGGAGTTTTACCGAAGAGAAAAGTTGAAGAGATAGTACAGGGCCCAGGCAATGATGACAATATAATAAATATTTAGCCAAAAGGACAGTACCACCGCTGCCATGCCACCCCTGTAACGAATAGAGAAACATCCACACTGGATAGTTGGTACACCAATCAATTCTCGTTATTCATGTAAAAAACCATTTAAAGGACAAGTTCTATTAAAAGTAAAAAAAAAACCCCAATGTTTTGTCTTAAATCCTCCAGTCGGTCACTTTCCTGTTTAAATTCACTGTGCAAAGGGCAGATATAGAATTACATTACAATCCACACAATGGAACATTAATGCGAAAGCTAATACTGGTCTATACTTCCCCTTTAAACAAGGCAGAGTGTGGTACTGTCAATAATAACGAGTCCCCTGGACCCCCTGAAATAATCTGGAAATGATGGAATTTACCTTTAACATCGGAGCCAATTTCCCCACTCCCAGACCCCCAACGGACGTGAACTGCCCGAGCGCAGTTTCCAGAAAGAAAAGGGGATTCCAGCAAAGATCAGGGTTAGAAAATAGGGAATAAACCCCTGAAACCAGGGGAAACAATGTTATTATTTGTTCAATTGGGGTCTCACGTCAATGTTTGATTTTATTGTTCCCACCACCCCAACAGCAATAACAGCGATTCCCTTATACAATGTTAATGCACTGGCGTCGTTAAGAAGCCTTATGGGCATTCTGTACTGAAACGCCCCCTAGTGTGTATCACGTGCTATTACCAATACATATAATCAGGTATCGCGCACGCATTCACCGTTTTTGGTGCGTTAACGCGTTTATGCGTTTCCATAACGGACAATGTCAAAATCAAACAGAAAACGCACAAGAATTCGCATACGATAACGCTCGTGATTAGTGCGCTGTGTGGGGCCTGAAACAGTAACTAACCCAGTTCACAAACCGTATTGTGATTCCTTTAGTGGCCCGTGGGTCCCCCACTTTCAAACAAGTTTCATTAATATTCTAACAGGCAGGGCTGTCCTATAATATACACAATGGGACAAAACGTCCTAAATAACAGGGTCCCATATGGAAAGCACAAAGCCTTGTACATCAATGATATATAATATTTATTACACAACCTTTATTGCACCTACAATAACACACATTAAATATCTAAACCTCTAAATACTAATGCATTTCCCATGCTGTGAGATAACCTAATGGGCGTTCCCCCATTGTAGAGCACCACTAACAGTCTGACGGGAGATTCCCTAAATCCACCATTACCACTAAATCACCACTATAATGCAGGGGCTGTCCTATAACCTGTATCAACCAATCAGATGAGCTGTAGACTTAAAAAAGTTACATTGTTATTCTTAATGCAGGGCTGTCCTATAACCTGTATCAACCAATCAGATAAGCTGTAGACTTAAAAAGTTACTTGTTATTATAATGCAGGGGTGCCTTAACCTGTATCAACCAATCAGATAGCTGTAGACCTTAAAAAAGTTACATTGTTATTCTATAATGCAGGGTCTGTCCTATAACCTGTATCAACCAATCAGATGAGCTGTAGACTTAAAAAGTTTACATTGTTATTCTATAATGCAGGGGCTGTCCTATAACCTGTATCACCAATCATAAGCTGTAGACTTAAAAAAGTTACATTGTTATTCTATAATGCAGGGGCTGTCCTAAACCTGTATCAACCAATCAGATGAGGTTAGGAATTCATTTGTTAGAATGTATGTAACATAATTGAGAGGTGGTAATGGTAACTAATGTTCACTTTGGCCTTATAAATTGGAACAAATATAAAATCTCCACTGTGCATTAACTCCGTGCTATATGGCTACACTGAAACCATTATAAAATACCAAAAAGGTGGAAAACTCAGTCACCCCCTCAGGACAAAGAACAATTCCCATCAGTGAAATCAATGGGAAACGCTATTCTCATTCTATAATGTGACTTTCATTATCTGTGACCTTCAATCCTCTCTGTAATTAACACGTTAGTTGTCTCTTTAAGCAGCTTATTAAGGGATAGCACCAGCACCCGGGTCCATTGTTTATTGTAAGTTTTATATTTATCATAACTGCTTGACTGACAGATTGTACTGCATCGAGGGACGAACGGCTTCATTCGCCTCCTTCTGATGGGGTTCCTGTGTTTTCTTCATTGTGTATCCCTTTAAGGCTACGCCTCCCATTAGTGTGGTTACAACGTTTTTGCTCTCTCCAGATCCTTCCATTAAATCAACAGCAGTCAGGGGGAACATTACACAATACGACAGTTGCACATTAAACTGCCACTTTCCATTAATTGCCAGTGTGAACTGACCCATTGAGGCAATATTCCAGTTCATCTGTTGTGTGTGCTGACAGATTTAACTGATGGCAGATTAAAATTCGTTCTCTGTTTACCGTTTACCGAAGCAATTCCCCCCAATTCAATCCAGTATTACAATGAAACCAACCCTCTAACCTCAGGACTAGGGCCATCCACCCCTTTAATTTAATACCAAACACATATAAGTCTAAACATTGTAAGGCTAAGTACCAGTTTATCCATCCTTCTATACAATATTTGGACGTTATGCCCAAAGTTTCTCCTTTGTCTAGATTCTCCTGGTCTACGGTATTAATGGTGTAGGTCTTCTTGGTCTAGAGTTTCTGTGGTCTCCGTGGTCTAGTCTCCATGGTCTAGAGTTTCCGTGGTCTCCATGGTCTAGGTTCTCTGTGTCTAGTGTCTCTGTGGTCTGGGTCTCCGTGGTCTAGGGTCTCTGAGGTCTAGGGTCTCCGTGGTCTAGAGTTTCCGTGGTCTCCGTGGTCTAGGGTCTCCTATGGTCTAGGGTCTCCGTGGTCTAGGGTCTTCCGTTATTCTAGTGTCTCATGATCTAGGGTCTCCTGTGTCTAGGTCCCCATTGTCTAGTGTCTCAATGATCTATTGTCTCCATGGTCTAGGGTCTCCATGGTCAAAGTCTCCTTGGTCTAAGCTCTCAATGTTCTAGTTCTATATGGTCTAGAGTTTCCATGGCCTAGGGTCTCTGTGGTTCTAGGGTCTCCATGGTCTAGAGTCTCCAGGGTCTCTGTGGTCTTGGGTCACCATGGTCTAGGGTCTCCATGGTCTAGGTCATGTAAACCAGTCCTAAGTGTGTCTGCACTGAAGGAGACAAAGATTTCACAGAAGAGCAATAGGAAGCAGGCATATTGCTGTATATTACTAATAATTAGTTCTGATCATATACACATGTTTTTGCGCAAACATTATTGTGTTTGGTTCTTACCTCCTCCATTCTTGCCCACAGCGTAGGAAACGCCAAACGTTGCCCAAGCCAATGGCATAGCCCACACAGGAAAGGAGGAAGTCGAATTTCCCTTTCCATGTCCCCCCCGGTCACCCTCTTCAGACTTATTTTTCTTCTGACCAGAGTAAGAAGACTTATTCTTTCCGCAGGGAGAGCATCACCGTCATCACTGGGCGAGGTCAACTCCACAATCATTGTCTGTCTACCCATCGTTCATCAGACACTGGAAACAGATAACGAGAACATATCACTTATCTTTCAATATGTCTACCTCCAGTCAGCTCTAGCCCTCCTTTTACCGCTGGGCCAAGACATGCTCAGTGCACATTGCTCAAAGAGAGGAACTGTCCATATGTTAATTTGGACCACATTTATAAAGGTTTTAGCGATACTGTGGCCTTTAACGATTGGTTTAATATTGTTGCTAACAATTAATTAACGATAGTTAAAATAATCGTTATCTATGATAACGATCGTAAACCTACAACCCCAATCGTAGATTTATGATCCCCATAGATAACCATTGCGATAGTTTACTACTGTATGGTATTGTACGACCCAATGCTCAACGTAAATGTACAATCGCAGCAGTGTATTTATGGCCATCATGCCCCTTTGTGTCTGCCTGGGTTAAGGGGGGGGGGAGTCCCAACAGCAAATTATTTATAATTGTAATCACACCCCCATGCAGTTTACACACCCCATTATATCCCTATAATGTACAGAGGGTGGAACACTGCGAAATGGACAGATCTCCACTTATTGGAAGCGTAGGGGTTGAGCTGTCAGTCAATACAAGTGAAATATTAATTCATTTAGCAGAAAAGTCACATTCCGTTCTTTCTCTTTCCCTTTATTCTTCTGCTTTTGGACTGTGTCTCCTCCCACAGTTTTTGAGCTAGAGACACGACCTTAGGAATGGGCAGATACACAGGAGAAATGTGAGGAACCCGGGGAGAACTGTAACTTTCTACACTAACTACACACTGTGTCTCTCTAACACAAGTACACACACACACCTAACACACACACAATTTCATAATAAGGGTCCTAAAAGTTATCAAAATAAACAAATATAAATATATGTAAAGCACAAGGTATGTTTTAGGTTTGAGAATGAAGTACGACATTTAGTAATATAGCAGGGATCCTATGGATAATTGTAAACTACACACTCCCAAATTCCCTGCTGCCATCTGCTTTTGGTGATTGTTGAGAGTTGCAGTCTTTGAACATCTGCAGGGCAACAGGAAAGACGAACCCCTAACCCCACCACAGACACAGGTACACAGACCTACTGACACACCCTCCCAACACTCCATTTCTATGGCCACCGTCCCTAAACTATCAAACTGGAGAACAGACTGTTACGGGGATTGGTTAGTGGGAAGACTGACTGTGTCCAGGATAATGTAAGGAGAGGATTATCCGTTATATCTAATGGGGGTGACATGGACCTGGGCATGATGTTCGGTCTCTTACCTTGTGTAGGTCTAGATAGGGAACCCTTGTCTGCTCTCTCATGGAGTGAATAAAGTCCTGGGTCCCCCATTCCCCTCCCCATTCACTATTAGCAGGTCCATTGATTCCTTGTTTGAACTTGGAGCCAATGTCCAATCTAATCAGTCACCAATGGGCAGAACGTCTCTGTGAGGGCAGAGCAGCCTTTACCCATAACCCCCTGGTTAGAATGTTTATTTTCTATTTCTTTTATTCCCCATTAAAGGGCATCTATACCGAAAAATATGTATAATGTATCCAATGTAAAACTTCTTATATTTCAGTTGTCAATCAATTTCCTGTGCTCTCAAAATCTTTCTTCGGTGAGTATGTTTTACTGTAGCTGGAATGGTGACAGAGATTGACAGTTGGAATGCTGTATGCTGTGTGCAGACTTGACAGCTGGTGTGTGGGGGAAAAGTCAGGTCGGATGGAAGTGGGAGGGGTTTAAAAGAGGGAGGGGGATACTGATCCTAAACAAAATGTGTGCTGATTGAAGCATGCAGCAACACACCCAAATCAGAGTAAGTGCTACTTACATGTATTCAATATAGATTAATGAGCAAAGTCATTTTTCAGTATAGTGTCCCTTTAAGGCCGGTCTATAAAGAGAATCCTATTCTTTATAATCCTATAAACCCCCATTCCTCTGGATTTGTTTTGTCCTTTCCGCTCTTCCTTGGCCTTTTCACAGTAAATGTTGCTAATCGTGTAGACGCTCCCTATTGCTTTCATTGGAAATGAGTCAAACAAGAGCTGACATCCCCTGTTCCAGGATAACGACCCCCCCGACCCAATACACAAATGGTTCCCCCCTCGCCTGACAGACAATCTGGCCTCCGCCGTAATACCAAGAATACTCATACGGTGTACTCCAGATGTTTGAAAACTACAACCCCCAGCATTCTCTGGCTTCCAGCTTATTTGAGGACTGCTGGGATTTGTAGTTTTAGAACATCTGAGGCACACTGACTGGTATCCACCTCACCATTGGCTGGTTGGTTTATCGCCCAGTTAGGGGTTCACATGATGGGATGAAATATCCTGAAAAGAGTCTGGATAGAGAAAGTAACATCAGTAACACCCCCAGATCTCGTCCGACTATGACAACATACAACACAACCTTTACACTTTGCGTCATTTACACTACAGACACACACATTGTGTCATTACACTACAACCACACATTTTGTTATTTACACTACAAACATACACATTGTGTCATTTACACACAGACACACACATTGTGTCATTTCACTACAAACACACACATTTGTTTACACACAAATACACATTTGTCATGTTACACTACAAACACACACACTTGGTTCTTTACAACTACAACACACACAATTGTGTCATTTACACTACAACACACACACATTGTCATTTACACTACAACACACACATTGTGTCATTACACTAAACACACACATTGTGTCATTTACACTACAATACACACACACATTGTGTCTTTACACAATACAAACCACACACATTGTTCATTTTACACTACACAAACACACACTTGTGTCATTTACACTACAAACACACACATTGTGTCATTTACAACAATACAAACACACACACATTGTGTCATTTACACACAAAACACACACATTTGCATTTACTACAAACACACATTTGTTATTTACACTACAAGCCACGTTGTGTCATTACCACTACAATACACACACACATTGTGTACATTACTCTACAAACACACACAATTGTGTCATTTACACTACAAACACACACATTGTGTCATTTACACACAAACACACACACATTTTGTTATTTACACTACAACACCACACATTGTGTCTTTACACTACAAAACACACACATTGTGTTCATTTACACTAACAAACACAACACATTGTTCATTTACACTACAAACACCACACATTTGTATTTCACTACAACACACGTTTGTGTCCATTTACACTAAATACACACACACATTGTTCATTTATCAACTACAAAACACACACCACTTGTGCATTACACTACAAACAACACACATTTTTTTAATTTACACACTAAGCACCTTGTGATCATTTTACATACACAACACTCATCCTTGTGTCATTTACACTACAAAACACACACACATTGTGTCAATTTTACACTACAAACACCACACCTTGTGTCATTTACACTACAAAACACACACCATTGTGTCATTTACAACAAACACCAAACTCACTCTGTTTGCAATACAACAGATGGTGATTTTCCCATGATCCTTCCCCCCTCTGACCACTAGTCCCATTTATATTATTTCTCTATCAGAGTCACAAATGAATCTGTTCCTTTTCCTGTGGCTGTGACCTATTAACCCTAATGGGTGAGTTAAGGACAGCCTAACTGTAAGACCATCATTGGCCTTTGAACCCGTGCATTGGTAACATTGACTTGGCGTGGGAACGGCTGTGCTAGCCGTTTCTCTAACATGGGAGGCATGCCGCATCTTTCTTTTGGCAGTTGCCTCGGTGCTCGCCCAGGGATATGGTGACGTCGGGCCCAGACCAGAGATAAGGTAAAAGAATTAGTTGGTTTCTTTAATTGGTCGCAGCTGGAGTTAAATTATATTAAATTGTCGGCTATGGACTTACGTTTATCGCCCTATTGTATGGTCAAGAGTTAAGTACCGAGTTAAGCTCTTGAATTCAGCAAGGGCTGATTGATGAATTTAAAAGTTTTGTTACAGTTATATAATAATTAATTATTTATTAATAAAATATTAAATGCTGCGGCCAGTTCTCCTCCGACCTTAATCGTTGTGGTGTTCAGTTATGACGTGTTTTTATTTATCGTGCGGCCTAACATTCCATGTAATACCTTATATCGCACTAAGGGGACAAAACAAATCTCTTTAATGAACTGTCCGTTAAAACCAATGTACATTATCACTGTATTTCATTACAAGACATATACGTTCCTGATCGAATATATAGAATTATATGAAATATGAACTGGACATTCCCTAGAACATGAATTTATACACGGAAGAGGAGATACTACCAACGGATCGATTTATAACCAACGCTGGGTGATCGCTCCAAGTGCAAATGTCCGCAGGAGAGGTGGTAGCCGAGGAGTGGGGTGAAGGGGTAGCACATGGGTATAGCTTATTTACATGATAGAAATCCCCCGTAATGTAATGTAAGGACCCACTGTAAGGTGACGATCATGTTGGCAGAATTTTGGTTGTTTTTGGGCCGTGTGTTGAAAACCAAATTTAAAGTCATTTTACCCAGATCGCCCAGGCCTCTTAACCCTCAAAAACGGTCAATTCGTAGCCAAGTCCAGAAAGAAATCGCGCCCGTAAGACCTGATGTTTGGCTACACGCGTGCTGGTTCATTTCTACACCATAATCTACGTGAGAGCAAGCGCCCGTGAAATCGCAAAGGATCGTTCATCGAAACGTTTCACATTGTCTCCGATAAAGACCACAACGGTCACACGTGTAGATTGTGCAACGTACAGAAGTTAATATACGAGTGCCACACGTGTTAACTCCCTCAAACAGGTGTGGCTGGTTCATAACCCCAACCCCCATTCTATAGTCATTATACATAACTATTCACTATGTCCCTCCAGACCCCCCCACCACCTCTAAATTCCCTTCTATAGTCATTATACATAACTGTCACTAGGTGCCCCCTCCATACCCCCCACCACCCCTATAATTCCTCCATTCTAATAGTAAATTAATATATAACTATTTCACTATGTCCCTCCAGACCCCCCACCACCTCTATAATTCCTCATTCTATAGTCATTATACAAACTGGTCACTATGTCCCTCCAGACCCCCCACCACCCTTTAAATCCCCATTCTATAGTCATTAACATAACTGTTCACATGTCCCTCCAGACCCCCACCACCCCTATAATTCCCCATTCTATAGTCACTTATATATACTGGTCACTATGTCCCTCCCTCCCCCCACCACCCCCTATAATTCCCCATTCCTATAAGTCATTATACTAACTGTTCACTATGTCCCTCCAGACCCCCCACCACCCCTAATAATCCCCATTCTATAGTCGTTACTATAACTGTCACTATGTCCCTCCAGACCAACCCCCCCACCACCCCTATATTCCCCATTCTATAGTCATTACATAACTATTCACTATGTCCCCCAACCCCCCACCACCCCTATAATTCCCCATTCTATAGTCTATTATAAAACTATTCACTATGTCCCTCCAAACCCCCCACCCCCCTATAATTCCCCATTCTATATCATTATACATAACTGTTTCACTATGTCCCTCCAACCCCCCACCACCCCCTATAATTCCCCATTCTATAGTCCATTATATAACTTTCACTATGTCCCTCAGACCCCCCCACCCCTATAATTCCCCATTCTATAGTCATTACATATAACTATTCACTATGTCCCTCCACACCCCCCACCACCCCTATAATTCCCCCATTCTATAGTCATTATATTAACTATTCACTATTCCCCAGACCCCCCACCACCCCTAAATTCCCCCATTCTTAGTCTTATATAATAACTGTTCACTATGTCCCCCCAACCCCCCACCACCCCTTAATTCCCCATTCTATGTCATTATACATAACTATTTCACTATGTCCCTCCAGACCCCCACCACCCCTATACTTCCCCATTCTATAGTCATTACATATAACTTTCACATGTCCCTCCAGACCCCCCACCACCCCTATATCCCCATTCTATAGTCATTATACATAACTGTTCACTATGTCCCTCCAGACCCCCCACCACCCCTATAATTCCCCCATTCTATATCATTATATATACTGTTCACTATGTCCCTCCAGACCCCCCACCACCCCTATAATTCCCTTCTATATTCATTATATATACTGTTCCTATGTCCCTCCCAGACCCCCCACCACCCTATAATTCCCCATTCTTAGTCTTATATATAACTGTTCACTATGGTCCTCCCGACCCCCACCCCCCTATAATTCCCCATTCTATAGTTTATATATAACTTTCACTATGTCCTCCAGACCCCCACCACCACCCTATCTTCCCATTCTTAGTCATTCTACATATGGTCACTATGCCCTCCAGACCCCCCACCACCCCTATATTCCCCATTCATAGTCATTATATATAACTGTTCACTATTCCCTCCAGACCCCCCACCCCCCCCTATAATTCCCCTATCCCATTCTATAGTCATTATACATAACTGGTCACTAATGTCCCTCCAGACCCCCCCCCCCACCACCCCTTATAATTCCCCATTCTATAGTCATATACATAACTGTCTCCTATTCCCTCCAGACCCCCCCCCACCACCCCTATAATTCCCCATTCTACAGTCCTATATATAACGTTCACTATTTCCCTCCAGACCCCCCACCACCCCTATAATTCCCCATTCTATAGTCATTATATTATACTGTTCTCTATGTCCCTCCAGCCCCCCACCACCCTTAATTCCCCATTCTATATGTCATTTATATATAACTGTTCACTATGTCCCTCCAGACCCCCACCACCCCTATAATTCCCCATTATAGTCAATTATTTAACCTATTCACTATGTCCTCCGACCCCCCCCACACCACCCCTATAATTCCCCATTCCTATAGTCATTCATATAACTATGCACTATGTCCCTCCAGACCCCCCACCAACCCTAAATCACATTCTTATAGTCCATTACACATAACTGTTCACTATGTCCCTCCAGACCCCCCCCACCACCTTAATTCCCATTCTATAGTCATTATCTATACTATTCACTATTTCCCTCCAGACCCCCCCACCCCCCTAAATTCCCCATTCTAAGTCATTATATATAACTGTTCACTATGTCCCTCCAGACCCCCCACCACCCCTATAATTCCCCATTCTATAGTCTATATATATAACTGTTCACTATGTCCCTCCGACCCCCCACCACCCCTATAATCCCCATTCTATAGTCATTAATATAACTGGTCACTATGTCCCTCCAGACCCCCCCACCACCCCTATACTTCCCCATTCTATAGTCATTATACATAACGGTCACTATGTCCCTCCAGACCCCCCCACACCCCTATATATTCCCCATTCTATAGTCATTATATATAACTGTTCACTATGTTCCCTCCGCCCCCCCACCACCCCTATAATTCCCCATTCTATATCATTATATATAACTGTTCACTATGTCCCTCCAGACCCCCACCCACACCCCTATAATTCCCCATTCTATAGTCATTATACATACTATTCACTATTGTCCCCTCCAGACCCCCCACCACCCCTATAATTCCATCCCCATTCTATGTCATTATACATAACTGGTCACTATGTCCCTCCAACCCCCCACCACCCCTATAATTCCCATTCTATAAGTCCATTATACAAACTGGTCACTATGTCCCCGCCAGACCCCCCCACCACCCTATAATTTCCCATTTATAGTCTTATACATAACTGTCCTATATGTCCCTCCAGACCCCCCACCAACCCCTAAATTTCCCCATTCATAGTCATATACATCCTGGTCACTATGTCCCCTCCGACCCCCCCACCACCCCTATAATTCCCCATTCTATAGTCATTAACATAACTGGTCACTATGTCCCTCCAGACCCCCACCACCCTATAATCTTCCCCTTCTATATCATTATACATAACTGGTCACTATGTCCCTCCAGACCCCCACCACCCCTATATTCCCCATTCTATAGTCATATATATAACTGTTCACTATGTCCCTCCAGACCCCCCACCACCCCTATAATTCCCCATTCTATAGTCATTATCATACTGTTCACTATGTCCCTCCGACCCCCCACCACCCCTATAATTCCCCATTCTATAGTCATTATCATAACTGTCACTATGTCCCTCCAGACCCCCCACCACCCCTATAATTCCCCATTCTATAGTCATTATACATAACTGGTCAATATGCCCCTCCAGACCCCCCCACCACCCCTATAATTCCCCATTCTATATCATTATCATAACTGGTCACTATGTCCCTCCAGACCCCCCACCACCCCTATAATTCCCCATTCTATAGTCATTTATCATACTGTCACTATGTCCCTCCAGACCCCCTCCCACCACCCCTATATTCCCCATTCTATAGATCATTATACAATAACTGTTCACTATGTCCCTCCAGACTCCCACCACCCCTATTCCCCCATTCTATAGTCTCATTATACATAACTGTTACACTAATGTCCCTTCCCTCAGACCCTCCCACCACCCCTATATCTTCCCCTTCTATAGTCATTATACTAACTGTTCACTAGGTCCCTCCAGACCTCCCACCCCCCTATAATTCCCCATTCTATAGTCATTATATATAACTGTTCACTATGTCTCCTCCAGACCCCCCACCACCCCATAATTCCCCATTCTATCGTCATTATATATAACTGTTCACTAGTCCCTCCAGACCCCCCACCACCCCTATATTCCCCATTCTATAGTCATTATAATATAACTGGTGTCACTAAGCTATATTAGAGTTATAGTAAATCTGATTGGACCATCATTTACCTATAGTAGAGTTATAGTAAATCTGATTGGACCATCATTTGCCCATAGTTGAGTTGATAGCTCAGATAGAAAGATATAGATTTATATGGAGTTTAATTCAATACAGATCTACCAGCGATGGTTATTTCTATACCAAGTGATTACACAGTTTATCTTCCTTCCCGGTATACAATCCATGTTTTCCTGGTTTCACAATGTATTTATATTATATAATGTATTTTTATCAGTAAATCCCATAGGAAGACAGGGGGTACGGGGACTGATTCAGAGTTCCCCTTTAATATGACCCCACGACCAGATCAGGAGCAGGAGGAAGAGACTCACTCCCAGAATTCGGTTACTGCACTAGTGAGGTTACTGGTGTCATTCAGGGAATAGTTGGAGAAACATCTCTCTGTGTTCCAGGTGTTGTCACAGCTTTGCCAGGGCAGCGTCTGCAGAGAGATGAGAATGGGAACTTCAAACACACGCAGACACATGGCTCCTAATCATATAAGGTGTTCCTTTGGTGGAGTTGGAGAATCTGTGGGTGGAGCTGGGTGTTCTGTGGGTGAAGATGAGTGTTCTGTGGATGGAGCTACGGTCATCTATGATCATCATCTTAACTTACTATGGTCATCTCAACTTGCTATGATCATCTCAACTTGCTATGATCATCTCAACTTGCTATGGTCATCATCTCAACTTACTATGGTCATCATCTCAACTTACTATGGTCATCTCAACTTACTATGGTCATCATCTAACTACTAGGTCATCTCAACTTGCTATGGTCATCTAATCTCAAATTACTATGGTCATCATCTCCAACTTACTATGGTCATCTCAACTTACTCTGGTCCATCCAACTTACTATGGTCATATCTCACCTTACTATGGTCATCTAACTTGCTAGGTTCATATCTCAACTTACTATGGTCATACATCTCAACTTACTATGGTCATCTCAACTTATATGGTCATCTCAACTTGACTATGGTCATCATCTCAACTTTCTATGGTCATCATCTCAACTTACTGGTCATCTCAACTTACTATGGTCATCTCAACTTGCTATGGTCATCATCTCAACTGCTTGGTCATCATCTCAACTTACTATGGTCATCTCAAACTTGTACTATGGTCATCATCTCAACGCTACTAGCGGTCATCTCACTACTATGGTCATCTCAACTTACTATATCATCTCAACTTGCTATGGTCATCATCTCAACTTACTATGGTCCTATCAAACTACTATGGTCATCTCAACTTGCTATGGTCATCATCTCAACTTGCTATGGTCATATCTCAACTTACTATGGTCATCTCAAACTGCTATGGTCATCATCTCAACTTGCTATGGTCATATCTCAAACTTGCTATGGTCATCACTCAACTTACTATGGTCATCTCAACTTGCTATGGTCATCATCTCAACTTGCATGGTCATCAACTCAACTTACTATGGTCATCCAACTTGCTTGGCTATCTCAACTACTAGTCATCTCAAATTACTATGGTCATCTCAACTTACTATGGTCATCTCAACTTGCTATGGTCATCATCTCAACTTACTATGGTCATCTCAACTTGCTATGGTCATCATCTCAACTTGCTATGGTCATCAACTCAACTTACTATGGTCATCTCAACTTGCTATGGTCATCATCTCAACTTACTATGGTCATCTCAACTTACTATGGTGAGATGATGACCATAGCAAGTTGAGATGACCAAGTAATGTTATTGAGTGACCATAGGAAGTTAGTCTGATGACCATAGCAAGTTGAGATGGACCATAGTAAGTGAGATGATGAACCATAGCAGTTGAGATGATACCATAGCAAGTTGAATGATGACCAAGCAAGTTAGATACCATAGTAAGTTGAGATGATGACCATAGCAAGTGAGATGAATGACGCATAGCAAGTTGAGATGATGACCATAGCAAGTTGAGATGACCATAGTAATGTGTGAAGTTGATGAACCATAGCAGTTGAGATGATACCATGCAAGTTGAGATGTACCATATAAGTTGAATGATGACCATAGCAAGTTGAGATATGACCATAGTAAGTTGAGATAGACCATAGCAAGTTAGATGACCATAGTAATTTGAGATGACCATAGTAAGTGAGATGACCCTAGTAATTGAATGATGACCATAGCAAGTTGAGATGACCATAGAAGTTGAGTTGATGACCATAGCAAGTTGAGATGATGACCATGAGTGAGTACATAGATTGAGATGATGACCATAAATTTTGAGATATGACCCTAGAAGTTGAGATGATGACCATAGCAAGTTGATGACCAGTAGTTGAGTGATACCTAGCAAGTTAGATGATGATCCATAGCAAGTTGAGATGACCATAGTAAGTTGAGATGACCATAGTAATTAGATGATGACCATAGCAATTTTGAGATGAGCATATAAGTTGAGAGGACATAGTAAGTTGAGATGACCCTAGTAAGTTGAGATGATGACCCATAGTAAGTTGAGATGACCATAGTAAGTTGAATGATGACCATAGCAAGTTGAGATGATGTACCCATAGCAAGTTGAGATGACCATAGTAAGTTGAGATTGACCATAGTAAGTTGAGATGATGACCATAGCAAGTTGAATGAGGACCATGCAAGTTGAGATGACCATAGTAGTTGATATGACCATAGTAAGTTGAGATGATGACCATAGTAAGTTGAGATGATGACCATAGCAGTTGAGATGACCATAGTAATTGAGATGATGACCATAGTAAGTTGAGATGAACCATAGTAAGTTGAGATGACCTAGTAAGTTGAGATGATGACCTAGTAAGTTGAGATGATGACCATAGCAGTTTGAGATGACCATAGTAAGTGAGATGATGACCATGTAAGTTGAATGACCAGTAGTTGAGATGACCATAGTAAGTTGAGAATGACCATAGTAAGTTGAGATGATGACCATAGCAAGTTGAGATGATCATACAAGTTGAATGATCATAGCAAGTTGAGATGACCATAGTAAGTTAAGATGATGATCATAGATGACCGTAGCTCCATCCACAGAACACTCATCTTCACCCACAGAACACCCAGCTCCACCCACAGATTCTCCAACTCCACCAAAGCCACCTTATAGGATTAGGACCATGTGTCTGCGTGTGTTTGAAGTTCCCATTCTCATCTCTCTGCAGACGCTGCCCTGGCAAAGCTGTGACAACACCTGGAACACAGAGAGATGTTTCTCCAACTATTCCTGAATGACACCATAACCTCACTAGTGCAGTAACCGAATTCTGGGAGTGAGTCTCTTCCTCCTCTGCTCCTGATCTGGTGCGTGGGGTCATATTAAAGGGGAACTCTGAATCAGTCCCCGTACCCCCTGTCTTCCTATGGATTTACTGAAAAAATACATTATATAATATAAATACATTGTGAAACCAGGAAAACATGGATTGTATACCGGAGGAAGATAAACTGTGTAATCACTGGGTATAGAAATAACCATCGCTGGTAATCTGTATTGATTAAACTCCATATAATCTTATCTTTCTATCTGAGCTATCAACTCAACTATGGGCAAATGATGGTCCAATCAGATTTACTATAACTCTACTAAGGTAATGTGGTCCAATCAATTTACTATAACTCTAATATAGGTAAATGATGGTCCAATCAATTACTATACTCTAATATAGGTAAATGATGGTCCAATCAGATTTACTATAACCTAATATAGGTAAATGATGGTCCATCAGATTTACTATAACTCTAATATAGGTAAATGATGGTCCAATCAGATTTACTATAACTCTAATATAGTAAATGATGGTCCAATCAGATTTACTTAACTTGTAATATAGGTAAAGGATCGTCCAATTAGATTCCCTGTAACTTGTATTATGGTCAATGATCGGTCAATGAGGCTCAGTGTAGTTTAACCGGGTAGGAAGGAAGGGAGAAGGGGACAGACATCTTTTTACAAATCATACGAGATCCTCATGGAAAATATTAAGGTTACGCACCACATACAGTACTGTAATCCTGTTATATTGTTTAATGTTTTTACTGCAGGAGGAACATGCATCAGATGACAGGGGGACTTGGAGAGCCTGGAGACATCCGCTGGCCCCTTGCATGTACCTGGCTTTGGCTTGGATTATGGTCCTATCTCAACTTACTATGGTCATCTCAACTTACTATGGTCATCTCAACTTGCTATGGTCATCATCTCAACTTGCTATGGTCATCATCTCAACTTGCTATGGTCATCATCTCAACTTACTATGGTCATCTCAACTTGCTATGGTCATCACCTCAACTTACTATGGTCATCTAAACTTACTATGGTCATCTCAACTTGCTATGGTCATCATCTCAACTTGCTTTGGTCATCATCTCAACTTACTATGGTCATCTCAAGTTGGTCATCATCTCAACTTGCTATGGTTATATCAGCTTTCTATGGTTATCATATCAGCTTTCTATGACTACAGTCTTAGCTTGGTATGGTTAGTATGGTTATCATTTAAACTTGGTTATCATCATTTATAGGATTAGGGTGAATATCTGGTTAAGTAAGTTAGATAATTAAAAATAAATTGATAGTGAATCACATTATTATATCACTTTGTGCATTATAACACAGGAATTATAATAACAAGGATGGATCCTTCGGCACTGGATTATTTACCCCTAGAATATGGTTTGGTCCATTGGAGAAAGGGGAAGTTAAAGTTGATTTATCCTTCTACAGGAGTTTAACTTACCGAAGAGAAAGAGTTGAAGAGATAGTACAGGGCCCAGGCAATGATGACAATATAATAAATATTTAGCCAAAAGGACAGTACCACCGCTGCCATGCCAACCCCTGTAACGAATAGAGAAACATCCACACTGGATAGTTGGTACACAATCAATTCTCGTTATTCATGTAAAAAAACATGTTTAAAGGACAAGTTCTATTAAAAGTAAAAAAAAAACCCCAATGTTTGTCTTAAATCCTCCAGTCGGTCACTTTCCTGTTTAAATTCACTGTGCAAAGGGCAGATAATAGAATTACATTAACAATCCACACAATGGAACATTAATGCGAAAGCTAATACTGGTCTATACTTCCCCTTTAAACAAGGCAGAGTGTGGTACTGTCAATAATAACGAGTCCCCTGGACCCCCTGAAATAATCTGGAAATGATGGAATTTACCTTTAAACATCGGAGCCAATTTCCACACTCCCAGACCCCCAACGGACGTGAACTGCCCGAGCGCAGTTTCCAGAAAGAAAAGGGGGATTCCAGCAAAGATCAGGGTTAGAAAATAGGGAATAAGAAAAGCCCCTGGAAACCAGGGGAAACAATGTTATTATTTGTTCAATTGGGGGTCTCACGTCAATGTTTGATTTTATTGTTCCCACCACCCAACAGCAATAACAGCGATTCCCTTATACAATGTTAATGCACTGCGTCGTTAAGAAGCCTTATGGGCATTCTGTACTGAAACGCCCCCTAGTGTGTATCACGTGCTATTACCAATAACATATAATCAGGTATCGCGCACGCATTCACCGTTTTTGGTGCGTTAACGCGTTTATGCGTTTCCATAACGGACAATGTCAAAATCAAACAGAAAACGCACAAGAATTCGCATACGATAACGCTCGTGATTAGTGCGCTGTAGTGGGGCCTGAACAGTAACTAGACCCAGTTCACAAACCGTATTGTGATTCCTTTAGTGGCCCGTGGGTCCCCCACTTTCAAACAAGTTTCATTAATATTCTAACAGGCAGGGCTGTCCTATAATATACACAATGGGACAAAGACGTCCTAAATAACAGGGTCCCATATGGAAAGCACAAAGCCTTGTACATCAATAGATATATAAATATTATTACACAACCTTTATTGCACCTACAATACACACATTAAATATCTAAACCTCTAAATACTAATGCATTTCCATGCTGTGAGATAACCTAATGGGCGTCCCCCATGTAGAGCAGCCCCACTAACAGTCTGACGGGAGATTCCCTAAATCACCATTACCACTAAATCACCACTACTAATGCAGGGGCTGTCCTATAACCTGTATCAACCAATCAGATAAGCTGTAGACTTAAAAAAGTTACATTGTTATTCTATAATGCAGGGTCTGTCCTATAACCTGTATCAACCAATCAGATGAGCTGTAGACTTAAAAAAGTTACATTGTTATTCTATAATGCAGGGGCTGTCCTATAACCTGTATCAACCAATCAGATAAGCTGTAGACTTAAAAAAGTTACATTGTTATTCTATAATGCAGGGGCTGTCCTATAACCGTATCAAACCAATCAGATGAGCTGTAGACTTAAAAAGTTACATTGTTTCTATAATGCAGGGGCTGTCCTATAACCTGTATCAACCAATCAGATGAGGTTAGGAATTCATTTGTTAGAATGTATGTAACATAATTGAGAGGTGGTAATGGTAACTAATGGTTCACATTTGGCCTTATAAATTGGAACAAATATAAAATCTCCACTGTGCATTAACTCCGTGCTATATGGCTACACTGAAACCATTATAAAATACCAAAAAGGTGGAAAACTCAGTCACCCCCTCAGGACCAAAGATACAATTCCCATCAGTGAAATCAATGGGAAACGCTCTATTCTCATTCTATAATGTGACATTTCATTATCTGTGACCTTCAATCCTCTCTGTTAATTAAACACGTTAGTGTCTCTTTAAGCAGCTTATTAAAGGGATAGCACCAGCACCCGGGTCCCATGTTTATTGTAAGTTTTATATTTATCATTAACTGCTTGACTGACAGATTGTACTGCATCGAGGGACGGAACGGCTTCAATTCGCCTCCTTCTGATGGGGTTCCTGTGTTTTCTTCATTGTGTATCCCTTTAAGGGCTACGCCTCCCATTAGTGTGGGTTACAAGCGTTTTGCTCTCTCCAGATCCTTCCATTAAATAACAAGCAGTCAGGGGGAACATTACACAATACGACAGTTGCACATTAAACTGCCACTTTCCATTAAATTGCCAGTGTGAACTGACCCATTGAGGGCAATGATTCCAGTTCATCTGTTGTGTGTGCTGACAGATTTAACTGATGGCAGATTAAATTCGTTCTCTGTTTACCGTTTACCGAAGCAATTCCCCCCAATTCAATCCAGTATTACAATGAAACCAAACCCTCTAACCTCAGGACTAGGGCCATCCACCCCTTTAATTTAATACCAAACACATATAAAGTCTAAACATTGTAAGGCTAAGTACCAGTTTATCCATCCTTCTATACAATTATTTGGACTGTATAATGCCCAAAGTTCTCCTTTGTCTAGATTCTCCCTGGTCTACGGTATTAATGGTGTAGGGTCTTCTTGGTCTAGAGTTTCTGTGGTCTCCGTGGTCTAGGGTCTCCATGGTCTAGAGTTTCCGTGGTCTCCATGGTCTAGGTTCTCTGTGGTCTAGTGTCTCTGTGGTCTAGGGTCTCCGTGGTCTAGGGTCTCTGAGGTCTAGGGTCTCCGTGGTCTAGAGTTTCCGTGGTCTCCGTGGTCTAGGGTCTCTATGGTCTAGGGTCTCCGTGGTCTAGGGTCTCCGTAATCTAGTGTCTCCATGATCTAGGGTCTCTGTGGTCTAGGTCCCCATTGTCTAGTGTCTCAATGATCTATTGTCTCCATGGTCTAGGGTCTCCATGGTCAAAGGTCTCCTTGGTCTAAGCTCTCCATGTTCTAGGTTCTATATGGTCTAGAGTTTCCATGGCCTAGGGTCTCTGTGGTCTAGGGTCTCCATGGTCTAGAGTCTCCAGGGTCTCTGTGGTCTTGGGTCACCATGGTCTAGGGTCTCCATGGTCTAGGGTCATGTAAACCAGTCCTAAGTGTGTCTGCACTGAAGGAGACAAAGATTTCACAGAAGAGCAATAGGAAGCAGGCATATTGCTGTATATTACTAATAAATTAGTTCTGATCATATACACAATGTATTCTGGCGCAACATTATTGATGTTTGGTTCTTACCTCCTCCATTCTTGCCACACAGGTAGGGAAAGCGCCAAACGTTGCCCAAGCCAATGGCATAGCCCACACAGGAAAGGAGGAAGTCGAATTTCCCTTTCCATGTCCCCCGGTCACCCTCGTCAGACTTATTTTTCTTCTGACCAGAAGTAAGACTTAGTCTTTCCGCAGGGAGAGCATCACCGTCATCACTGGGCGAGGTCAACTCCACAGAATCATTGTCTGTCTTACCCATCGTTCATCAGACACTGGAAACAGATAACTAGAACATATCACTTATCTTTCAATATGTCTATCCTCCAGTCAGCTCTAGCCCTCCTTTTACCGCTGGGCCAGACATGCTCAGTGCACATTGCTCAAAGAGAGGAACTGTCCAATATGTTAATTTGGACCACATTTATAAAGGTTTTAGCGATACTGTGCCTTTAACGATTGGTTTAATGATTGCTAAAACAATTAATTAACGATAGTTAAAATAATCGTTAATCTATGATAACGATCGTAAACCTACAACCCCAATCGTAGATTTATGATCCCCATAGAATACCATTGCGATAGTTTACTACTGTATGGTATTGTACGACCCAATGCTCAACGTAAATGTACAATCGCAGCAGTGTATTTATGGCCATCATGGCCCTTTGTGTCTGCCTGGGTTAAGGGGGGGGGGAGTCCAACAGCAAATTATTTATAATTGTAATCAGCACCCCCCATGCAGTTTACACCACCATTATATCCCTATAATGTACAGAGGGGTGGAACACTGACGAAATGGACAGATCTCCACTTATTGGAAGCGATAGGGGTTGAGCTGTCAGTCAATACAAGTGAAATATTAATTCATTTAGCAGAAAGAGTCACATTCCCGTTCTTTCTTCTTCCCTTTTATTCTTCTGCTTTTGGACTGTGTCTCCTCCCACAGTTTTTGAGCTAGAGACACGACCTTAGGAATGGGCAGATGACACAGGAGAAATGTGAGGAACCCGGGGAAACTGTAACTTTCTACACTAACTACACACTGTGTCTCTCTAACACAAGTACACACACACCTAAACACACACAATTTCATAATAAGGGTCCTAAAAGTTATCAAATAAACAATAATAAATATATGTAAAGCACAAGGTATGTTTTAGGTATTGAGAATGAAGTACGACATTTAGTAATATAGCAGGGATCCTATGGATAATTGTAAACTACAACTCCCAGAATTCCCTGCTGCCATCTGCTTTTGGTGATTGTTGAGAGTTGCAGTCTTTGAACATCTGCAGGGCAACAGGAAAGACGAACCCCTAACCCCACACAGACACAGGTACACAGACCTACTGACACACCCTCCCAACACTTCCATTTCTATGGCCACCGTCCCTAAACTATCAAACTGGAGAACAGACTGTTACTGGGATTGGTTAGTGGGAAGACTGACTGTGTCCATGATAATGTAAGGAGAGGATTATCCTGTTATATCTGATGGGGGTGACATGGACCTGGGCATGATTCGGTCTCTTACCTTGTGTAGGTCTAGATAGGGAACCCTTGTCTGCTCTCTCATGGAGTGAGAATAAAGTCCTGGGTCCCCAGTCCCCTCCCCATTCACTATTAGCAGGTCCATTGATTCCTTGTTAATGAACTTGGAGCCAATGTCCAATCTAATCAGTCACCAATGGGCAGAACGTCTCTGTGAAGGGCAGAGCAGCCTTTACCCATAACCCCCTGGTTAGAATGTTTATTTTCTATTTTAGCTTTAGTTCCCCATTAAAGGGCATCTATACCGAAAAATATGTATAATGTATCCAATGTAAAACTTCTTATATTTCAGTTGTCAATCAAGTTCCTTGCTCTCAAAATCTATTCTTCGGTGAGTAGTTTTACTGTAGCTGGAATGGTGACAGAGATTTGACAGTTGGAATGCTGTATGCTGTGTGCAGACTTGACAGCTGGTGTGTGGGGGAAAAGTCAGGTCGGATGGAAGTGGGAGTGGTTAAAAGAGGGAGGGGGGATACTGATCCTAAACAAAATGTGTGCTGGATTGAAGGCATGCAGCAACACACCCAAATCAGAGTAAGTGCTACTTACATGTATTCAATTATAGATTAAGATGAGGCAAAGTCATTTTTTCAGTATAGTGTCCCTTTAAGGCCGGTCTATAAAGAGAATCCTATTCTTTATAATCCTATAAACCCCATTCCTCTGGATTTGTTTTGTCCTTTCCGCTCTTCCTTGGCCTTTTCACAGTAAATGTTGCTAATCGTGTAGACGCTCCCTATTGCTTTTCATTGGAAATGAGTCAAACAAGAGCTGACATCCCCTGTTCCAGGATAACGACCCCCCCGACCCAATGACAAAAATGGTTCCCCTCTCGCCTGACAGACAATCTGGCCTCCGGCACAGTAATACCAAGAATACTCATACGGTGTGACTCCAGATGTTTGAAAACTACAACTCCCAGCATTCTCTGGCTTCCAGCTTATTTGAGGACTGCTGGGATTTGTAGTTTTAGAACATCTGGAGGCACACTGACTGGTATCCACCTCACCATTGGCTGGTTGGTTTATCGCCCAGTTAGGGGGTCACATGATGGGATGAAATATCCTGAAAAGAGTCTGGATAGAGAAAGTAACATCAGTAACACCCCCAGATCTCGTCCGACTATGACACAAAATACACAACACACGTTACACTTTGCGTCATTTACACTACAGACACACACATTGTGTCATTTACACTACAAACACACACATTTTGTTATTTACACTACAAACATACACATTGTGTCATTTACACTACAAACACACACATTTTGTTATTTACACTACAAACATACACATTGTGTCATTTACACTACAAACACACACACACATTGTGTCATTTACACTACAAAACACACACATTGTGTCATTTTTTCTTTTTTTTTTTTTTTTTTTTTTTCATCTGTTGTGTGTGCTGACAGATTTAACTGATGGCAGATTAAATTCGTTCTCTGTTTACCGTTTACCGAAGCAATTCCCCCCAATCAATCCAGTATTACAATGAAACCAACCCTCTAACTCCAGGACTAGGGCCATCACCCCTTTAATTTAATACCAAAACAATATAAAGTCTAAACATTGTAAGGCTAAGTACCAGTTTATCCATCCTTCTATACAATATTTGGACTGTATAATGCCCAAAGTTTTCCTTTGTCTAGATTCTCCCTGGTCTACGTTATTATGGTGTAGGGTCTTCTTGGTCTAGAGTTTCTGTGGTCTCCGTGGTCTAGGGTCTCATGGTCTAGAGTTTCCGTGGTCTCCATGGTCTAGGTTCTCTGTGGTCTAGTGTCTCTGTGGTCTAGGTCTCCGTGGTCTAGGGTCTCTGAGGTCTAGGGTCTCCGTGGTTCTAGAGTTTTCCGTGGTCTCCGTGGTCTAGGGTTCTATGGTCTAGGGTCTCCGTGGCTAGGGTCTCCGTAATCTAGTTGTCTCCATGATCTAGGGTCTCTGTGGTCTAGGTCCCCATTGTCTAGTGTCTCAATGATCTATTGTCTCCATGGTCTAGGGTCCATGGTCAAAGGTCTCCTGGTCTAAGTCTCCATGTTCTAGGTTCTATATGGTCTAGAGGTTCCATGGCCTAGGGTCTCTGTGGTCTAGGGTCTCCATGGTCTAGAGTCTCCAGGGTCTCTGTGGTCTTGGGTCACCATGGTCTAGGGTCTCCATGGTCTAGGGTCATGTAAACCAGTCCTAAGTGTGTCTGCACTGAAGGAGACAAAGATTTCACAGAAGAGCAATAGGAAGCAGGCATATTGCTGTATATTACTAATAAATTAGTTCTGACATATACACAATGTATCTTTGGCGCAACATTATTGATGTTTGGTTCTTACCTCCTCCATTCTTGCCACACAGGTAGGGAAAGCGCCAAACGTTGCCCAAGCCAATGGCATAGCCCACACAGGAAAGGAGGAAGTCGAATTTCCCTTTCCATGTCCCCCCGGTCACCCTCGTCAGACTTATTTTTCTTCTGACCAGAAGTAAGACTTAGTTTTCCGCAGGGAGAGCATCACCGTCATCACTGGGCGAGGTCAACTCCACAGAATCATTGTTGTTCTTACCCATCGTTCATCAGACACTGGAAACAGATAACTAGAACATATCACTTATCTTTCAATATGTCTATCCTCCAGTCAGCTCTAGCCCTCCTTTTACCGCTGGGCCAGACATGCTCAGTGCACATTGCTCAAAGAGAGGAACTGTCCATATGTTAATTTGGACCCATTTATAAAGGTTTTAGCGATACTGTGCTTTAACGATTGGTTTAATGATTGCTAAAACAATTAATTAACGATAGTTAAAATAATCGTTAATCTATGATAACGATCGTAAACCTACAACCCCATCGTAGATTTATGATCCCCATAGAATACATTGCGATAGGTTACTACTGTATGGTATTGTACGACCCAATGCTCAACGTAAATGTACAATCGCAGCAGTGTATTTATGGCCATCATGGCCCTTTGTGTCTGCCTGGGTTAAGGGGGGGGGGAGTCCAACAGCAAATTATTTATAATTGTAATCAGCACCCCCCATGCAGTTTACACCACCATTATATCCCTATAATGTACAGAGGGGTGGAACACTGACGAAATGGACAGATCTCCACTTATTGGAAGCGATGGGGTTGAGCTGTCAGTCAATACAAGTGAAATATTAATTCATTTAGCAGAAAGAGTCACATTCCGTTCTTCTTCTTCCCTTTTATTCTTCTGCTTTTGGACTGGTCTCCTCCCACAGTTTTTGAGCTAGAGACACGACCTTAGGAATGGGCAGATGACACAGGAGAAATGTGAGGAACCCGGGGAAACTGTAACTTTCTACACTAACTACACACCTGTGTCTCTCTAACACAAGTACACACACACCTAAAACACACCAATTCATATAAGGGTCCTAAAAGTTATCAAATAAACAATAATAAATATATGTAAAGCACAAGGTATGTTTTAGGTATTGAGAATGAAGTACGACATTTAGTAATATAGCAGGGATCCTATGGATAATTGTAAACTACAACTCCCAGAATTCCCTGCTGCCATCTGCTTTTGGTGATGTTTGAGAGTTGCAGTCTTTACATCTGCAGGGCAACAGGAAAGACGAACCCCTAACCCCACACAGACAACAGTACACAGACCTACTGACACACCCTCCAACAACTTCCATTTCTATGGCCACCGTCCCTAAACTATCAAACTGGAGAACAGACTGTTACTGGGATTGGTTAGTGGGAAGACTGACTGTGTCCATGATAATGTAAGGAGAGGATTATCCTGTTATATCTGATGGGGGGTGACATGGACCTGGGCATGATTCGGTCTCTTACCTGTGTGTAGGTCTAGATAGGGAACCCTTGTCTGCTCTTCTGATGGAGTGAGAATAAAGTCCTGGGTCCCCAGTCCCCTCCCCATTCACTATTAGCAGGTCCATTGATTTCCTTGTTAATGAACTTTGGAGCCAATGTCCAATCTAATCAGTCACCAATGGGCAGAACGTCTCGTGAAGGGCAGAGCTAGCCTTTACCCATAACCCCCTGGTTAGAATGTTTATTTTCTATTTTAGCTTTGTTCCCCATTAAAGGGTCTCATACCGAAAAATATGTATAATGTATCCAATGTAAAACTTCTTATATTTCAGTTGTCAATCAAGTTCCTTGCTCCAAAATCTATTCTTCGGTGAGTAGTTTTACTGTAGCTGGAATGGTGACAGAGATTTGACAGTTGGAATGCTGTATGCTGTGTGCAGACTTGACAGCTGGTGTGTGGGGGAAAAGTCAGGTCGGATGGAAGTGGGAGTGGTTAAAAGAGGGAGGGGGGATACTGATCCTAAACAAAATGTGTGCTGGATTGAAGGCATGCAGCAACACACCCAAATCAGAGTAAGTGCTACTTACATGTATTCAATTATAGATTAAGATGAGGCAAAGTCATTTTTCAGTATAGTGTCCCTTTAAGGCCGGTCTATAAAGAGAATCCTATTCTTTATAATCCTATAAACCCCATTCCTCTGGATTTGTTTTGTCCTTTCCGCTCTTCCTGGCCTTTTCACAGTAAATGTTGCTAATCGTGTAGACGCTCCCTATTGCTTTTCATTGGAAATGAGTCAAACAAGAGCTGACATCCCCTGTTCCAGGATAACGACCCCCCCGACCCAATGACAAAAATGGTCCCCTCTCGCCTGACAGACAATCTGGCCTCCGGCACAGTAATACCAAGAATACTCATACGTGTGACTCCAGATGTTTGAAAACTACAACTCCCAGCATTCTCTGGCTTCCAGCTTATTGAGGACTGCTGGGATTGTGTTTTAGAACATCTGGAGGCACACTGACTGGTATCCACCTCACCATTGGCTGGTTGGTTTATCGCCCAGTTAGGGGGTCACATGATGGGAGGAATGGACGATTGAAATGTGAAATGGACTTAATGAATGACTCACTTTGTATATAGATCGGGATTGTTCTTTGTGATGAAAAATTCGGCGTTGATCCTTTTTTTCCAGTTTGTAGGGGCGGGTTAGGGGGATCACATGGATGGTCACTCATGACGTTAGGGGAGTGGGTGATATATATCCTCTGGGGAAAAGCGTATATAATTTATCTGGATGAGCCCTGTGTAGGTGGTTTTTCCAGTTTAAGTTCCGTTTTATAGGCCCAGATCGGGGGGGTCGTCACTTTCACACAGAATTGGGAGAAATATCCTTTGAAAACTGGAAAGAGTCTGGGATTTTAGAGAAAGTAGTTAGTAGTAACATCAGAGTTTAAACACCCCCAGATATCGTTGCTGTTTGGGGCTTATCCTTCCTTACTCACTCCATTTTTCTCTCCCCTCCTTTTTTCCGGCGACATAGTAACTCCTATTCCTTTCCGTAACACTATTTCTATGTATTTTCTTTCTCCCCATGCCCGGACCGTACTTGTACCCTTTCCTTGACGACCTACTGCTGGCCCCCTGCCCAGAAATCATCCCGACCTCTAACGACTAATATGACACAAAAAAATACCCACAACACGTTACACTTTGCGTCCCATTTACCAACTACAGACACACACATTGTGTCATGGACATACAAACACACACATTTTGTTATTAACAGACAAAACATACACTTTGTGTCATTTGTCATTACACATTAACAGAAGACACACACACCACATGGTGTCATTTAACTACAAAACCACACATCATTTTGTTTTTGTATTTACACTACAAACATAACCACCATTGTGTTCATTCATGTTACCACTACAAACACACCACACACATTGTGTCATTTTACGCTACAAAAACACACCCCACATTGTTGTCTATTTCATTTTTACACTACAATACACACACAACATTATGTCATTTACAAATAACAAAACACACACATTGTGTAATTTACACTACAAAACACCACCCATTGTGTCATTTCACTACAATACCACACACAACATTGTGTCATTACACTACAAAACACACACATTGTGTCATTTACACTACAATACACACACACATTATGTCATTTACACTACAAAACACACACATTGTGTCATTTACACTACAAAACACACACATTGTGTCAACCGATCTGCATGTAAAGTTATAATTATGTACGCTGGAGAAAAGGGGCTTGCTGTGGGGATATATTACTGTGTATAAAATACATTAACGCGGGCCATACAATACCTATCTGGGGCATTGTTCACAGTATAACATGTCAGAGACACGCGGACATCCCTTAGGGCTATGCCACTACAGTTTTTGTAACACGCGTTAAAAAGCGCACACTATGTTTGCCCATTGCTCTGCCCAGTGTTGGATCTACATTTTTTGCGCAATTGAACACAACGGAAAACGCCATGCAAGCTCACCCACGTTTCCTGGTCTCTGCTACTATGTGTTGTGTAGTGTGGCCTTGGCCTTTGAACTGAAAGAAAACTTGGAACGGCAGGAAACAAAATACACTCGTCGCACTCCAACCACATCACTTGTGTGGTTCACAATAAACTGTTAAAAAGCTTTGGATTGCGACCCTCAGTGTTTTATTTTGTTTCCTGCGGAGTCGTCGGTTCCTAGGGAAGAACCTACATGGTGGTCTGCACCCAGTGTTTGGATAGAGTGCACCTCCATCATTGTTTTACTGTGAAAACTATGGATACTGCCTTCATTGGACTTTGTGATGGCTGGTTCATGGGATGCTGTATAATCATCTCACCCATTGTTTAAATGGTTCCACATTCCCGTCCTCATCTTTTTACTATTGATACCATTTTGGGGTTGGACTTGCTTTTTCTGCTATCCGTATTTCATTTTCTATTCTAGCTATTTAAATTGCTTTCCTATAATCCTTATTGTAGTTTTTAATTCAGGGAAACAAAACAATCCTTTAGGATGAAAAACTGTAATAAATCTAAATACTTTTAAAGGGCATGTCCACCCCCAAAACTAAAATTTAACCCCTTTACTGCCACATCAAGTAGTTTTAAACATCCCTTACCTTACATTCCTGCTCAAAATAGTTCCCCTGCTGTGGCCCCTCCAAAGTCAAGGAAACTGCTGTTGTAGGAGCAGTGTGTGTGACTCATGCTGTGCCTGAGACTTCCTCAACCTCATCAAGGTTGAGGCATGCTCAGTGCAGCCCTCCCTGCCCTTCAGCTCCAATCACGGACGCGGCTGCCGTCCCGCCCCCTGCTTTCAATTCCATGCAAGCAGAGGGCCGAACACTGCAGCGAGGAGAGAGGGCAGGTAAGTAAGAATCGGGGGGGACTTTCTAACAATTATATTAATGCGGTTGGGCTGGGGGAGCATGCCCTAACCACATATCAAAGTTAATTTCGGGGGTGGACATGCTTTTAAATGCCCTTTCTTTTTTTTCTCCATTTCCCTTTTTACCTGAGAATTAGGTAAGATTAAGGGAGAAAGATCCGGTGATGATCTTACCATAACACCATGATATAGATATGGTCTCAAAGAAAACCAGGAACAGAAGACACATCCCACTGGCAGAGTAATAGTCCGAGATTAAAAACATAAAGTCCGCCCTGAGGAGAAATAGAAACCAATGTAGATACCAGACATTACTATTTGCTTGGGTTCTGTCTACTAAAAATCAATCCATTTAGACCTAGACTGTCTTTATATGAGTTTCCTATGTTCCTTCTGTCCACAAACCGTAGGTCCCCACTTGCTATAGTTTTATAATTACCTGTGGTATGTTGGAGAACCCAACAATTAATGAGAGGAAGCAGACAACTGCAATGAAGTTTTCTTCCTGCTACGTAGGAGCCGAGGATATTCATCAGCCAGCGCAGTAATAAATCCCTCCACTGTGCAGAACTGCAAGAGCCAAGGGACACAGTTGACACACCACAGTTAACGGGACAGTTTGATTAAACTGATGATAGTTCTGTAGGCACCTCTGGTCCAATGGATGCAGCACCAATGGACTCTACCTATCGACTATCCAGACCTCACATCACCATGCATGAAAAGATAGGATGGCCCAAACAGAGACATGGCAGTTGGGTTACAGCCTGTGGATGGCCAAAAATGCCAAACCAGGACCGTGCAAGGGAAGAGCAGAAAAAAACCTGAATTTCAATAGAAACCACGTCTGGTTCTCCAGATTATCTTTATTTCAATTCATTGTTCCACATATCAACACTCCCTCACTTTCCCCTTCATCATAGAGAATAATCATCCTTTACTATTTAACCCCCAGAAGTTATTTGATGTAATAAAACCATAAACAGTTATCTTATCTTCACGTCATGTTTGTAGCACGAGGCTTGGGCCCACCTGATGCAGCCAGTTCTTGGATTGGTTTCTTGGTGAGTGTAGACATAAATCCACACAATGGAGAAAATGACAATTCCACGACACATTGTGGAGGATTTTATCCCACAAACGATGATGGAATCCCTGGGTGGGGCAGAGAACAGGGACGTTAGATGGAATCGCAACCAGCCACATTGGTAGGATAACACAGGAATTTACACGACATGGCTGACCTGTAGACATTGTTTTTGAAAGAGTTGTAACTTCAGAGAATCGGGACCCAAGACCTAATCCATAGGAGAAAAAATCTGTGTGGCGGCGTCCATCCAAACCTGAATAATGAAACGTATCACTACACAGAAGGACTTTAATTAGCCACCTATTGTAAAAACCAAACCTACTCGCCCCCTATGTGCTAAAGCTTGTGAATACAGTAACGGCCAGCGGCTCATCTCCAAGCAGTCACCCCCCCTCTAACCAACATACAAGTTTGATTAACACCAATGGGATTCTAGCAGTATGGTGAATTGGGACCCACTCATTTATAAACAGGTTTGTCTTTAAGAAACACAATTGGGGACCATGGACCCACATAACAATGAACTCCTGTGGGGGAGTGATCTTCTCTGATGTTTCTTCTGCTGCTGCGGTAGCCTTGAGGTAACCCACTCTTACACCATGTCAACATGGCCCATTCCGTTAAATCCCCCTCACCTCGGAGTTTGCTAATTTGCCTGAAATCCTGAGTGATGTAGAACGGATTCCATCCATTGCTCCTGGCAAGGTTATTCCTCGGAAAAACATATCACCAGCATGAAGTAGGATATGTGGCAAGAATAAACCACCTAAATAAATCGTATTTAAAGGAAAAAATAAAGAAAAAAGTCTAACCGGGGATCTGTAACACAAACCCAAACCGCTGCATCTTACCTTCCCGAGATCCCGCAATAAAATGCCTTCATGAGAAGAACTACATGGCGGGTCGTGGTCAGGTAAGATGGCCTTCATTCCATACGTGGCCTCCATTCCATACGTGCCCACCACAAAACTTACCTTATATGGAATTGGCTACACTGCGCTAGTTCAAAATATTAATTAGTGCAGCACAAAATCAGTAATACCAACATCGTTAGTGTGGATTACACTTATGTTGGCTGGTAATGACCATTATAGCATCATCCCCTATATTGGCCTTTCAGCACCTCTATTGTGGCCATTATATCCATCATCCCCTATAGTGGGCCATTATAGCACCATCCCCTATATGTGGCCATTATAGCATCATCCCCAATATGTGGCCATTATGGCATCCCCTATAGGTGGCCATTATAGCACCATCCCCTATATGTGGCCATTATAGCATCATCCCCAATATGTGGCCATTATGGCATCATCCCCTATAGGTGGCCATTATAGCACCATCCCCTATATGTGGCCATTATAGCATCATCCCCTTATATTGTGGTCCATTATAGCATCATCCTCTATATGTGGCCATTAAGCATCATCCCCTATAGGTGGCCATTATAGCACCATCCCCTATTGTGGCCATTATAGCTCATCCCCAATAGTGGCCATTATGCGCTCATCCCCTATAGTTGGCCATTATGCATCATATCCCCTTAGGTGGCCATTATGGCATCATCCCCTTTAGGTGCTAGAGCTGAAAGAGAGGTTGACCTTTCCTGACCTTCCTGTCCATTCCACTCTTTCCAGATGGAGAAGTAGACCATAATCCAGCCAAAGCCAAGGTACATGCAAGGGGCCAGCGGATGTCTCCAGGCTCTCCAAGTCCCCCTGTCATCTGATGCATGTTCCTCCTGCGTAAACAGTAAACATTAACAAACAGGATTACTACTGTATTGGTGCGTAACCTTAATATTTTCCAATGGGATCTCGTATGATTTGTAAAAAGATGTCTGTCCCCTTCTCTCCTTCCTTACGCCGGTTAACTACACTGAGCCTCATGACCGATCATTGACCTATATACAAGTTACGGGAATCTAATTGGACGATCCTTTACCTATATTCAAATTTAAAATCAAATAATTAGACATATAAATAATCTTCTTATTCATCTTTCCTCATTTATTTTTTTCCCTATCTAGTTTATTCCGTTATCGTCTCTGTTGGCTCATTTTGTAGTCCATGGTTGATTGTCCCTCCTCGGTTTAGTTTGCTTTTTTTTTACCTTCTTCCCCTTCTCCAGTTATGTAACTCTGATTGGCCAGCATTTACCTATATTAGAGGTTATAGTAAATCTGATTGGACCATCATTTACCTATAGTAGAGTTATAGTAAATCTGATTGGACCATCATTTGCCCCATAGTTGAGTTGAAGCTCAATAGAAAGATATAGATTTATATGAGTTTTAATTCAATACAGATCTACCAGCGATGGTTATTTCTATACCAAGTGATTACACAGTTTATCAGTCCTTCCCGGTATACAATCCATGTTTTCCTGGTTTCACAATGATTATATTATATAATGTATTTTTTCAGTAAAATCCCATAGGAAGACGGGGGTACGGGGACTGATTCAGAGTTCCCCTTTATATTGACCCACACCAGATCAGGACAGAGGAAGAGACTCACTCCCAGAATTCGGTTACTGCACTAGTGAGGTTACTGGGGTCATTCGGGAAAGTTGGAGAAACATCTCTCTGTTTCCAGGGTTTGTCACAGCTTGCCAGGGCAGCGTCTGCAGAGAGATGAGAATGGGAACTTCAAAACACCGCGACACATGGCTCCTTCAATAAGGGTTCCTTTGGTGGATTTGGAGAATCTTGGGTGGAGCTGGGTGTTCTGTGGTGAAGATGAGTGTTCTGTGGATGGAGCTACGGTCATCTATATCAGCATCATCTACTTACTATGGTCATCTCAATTGCTATGATCATCTCAACTTGCTATGATCATCTCAACTTGCTATGGTCATCATCTCAACTTACTATGGTCATCATCTCAACTTACTATGGTCATCTCAACTTACTATGGTCATCTCAACTTACTATGGTCATCATCTCAACTTACTATGGTCATCTCAACTTGCTATGGTCATCATCTCAACTTACTATGGTCATCATCTCAACTTACTATGGTCATCTCACTTACTATGGTCATCTCAACTTACTATGGTCATCATCTCAACTTACTATGGTCATCTCAACTTGCTATGGTCATCATCTCAACTTACTATGGTCATCATCTCAACTTACTATGGTCATCTCAACTTACTATGGTCATCTCAACTTGCTATGGTCATCATCTCAACTTGCTATGGTCATCATCTCAACTTACTATGGTCAATCTTCAACTTCTATGGTCCATCTCAACTTGCTATGGTCCATCATCTCAACTTTATGTCTCATCTCACCTTACTATGTCTTCACTACTATGGTCACTCTCAACTTACTAGGTTCATCTCAACTTACGATGTCATCTCAACTTACTATGATCTCTCAACTGCTATGGTCATCATCTCACTTACTATGGTCACTCAACTTACTATGGTCATCTCAATTGCTATGGTCATCATCTCAACTTGCTATGGTCATCATCTCAACTTACTATACATGGTCATCACAACTTGCTATGGTCATCATCTCAACTGCTATGGTCATCATCTCAACTTGCTATGGTCATCACTCAACTTACTATGGTCATCTATATCTCAACTTGGCTTCATCTCACTGTGGCTCAACTCAACTTCTATGGTCCCACTTGCTATTCATCATCTCAACTACTAGGGTCATCTCAACTTACTATGGTCATCTCAACTTACTATGGTCATCTCAATCTCAACTTGCTATGGTCATCATCTCAACTTACTATGGTCATCATCTCAACTTGCTATGGTCATCATCTCAACTTACTATGGTCATCTCAACTTGCTATGGTCATCATCTCAACTTGCTATGGTCATCTCAACTTACTATGGTCATCTCACTTGCTGCATCATCTCAACTTCTATGGTCACATCTCAACTTGCTATGGTCATCATCTCAACTTCTATGGTTCATCTCACTTCTATGTCATCATCTCAACTGCTATGGTCATCCTCACTGCTATGGTCATCATCTCAACTTACTATGGTCATCTCACTTCTATGTCATCATCCAACTTGCTATGGTCATCAAACTCAGCGTTACTATGGTCATCTCAACTTCTATGGTCATCATCTCAACTTACTAGGGTCTCTCAATCTTACTATGGTCATCTCAACTTGCTATGGTCATCATCTCAACTTGCTATGGTCATCATCTCAACTTGCTATGGTCATCATCCTCAACTTACTATGGTCATCTCAACTTGCTATGGTCATCACCTCAACTTACTATGTCATCTAAACTTACTATGGTCATCTCAACTTGCTAGGTCCATCATCTCAACTTGCTTTGGTCATCATCTCTCAACTTACTATGGTCATCTCAAGTTGGTCATCATCTCAACTTGCTATGGTTATATCAGCTTTCTATGGTTATCATATCAGCTTTCTATGACTACATCTTAGCTTGGTATGGTTAGTATGGTTATCATTTAAACTTGGTTATCATCATTTAGGATTAGGGTGAATATCTGGTTAGTAAGTTAGATAATTAAAAATAATTGATAGTGAATCACATTATTATATCACTTTGTGCATTTATAACACAGGAATTATAATAACAAGGATGATCCTTCGCACTGGATTATTTCCCCTAGAATATGGTTTGGTCCATTGGAGAAAGGGGAAGTAAGTTGATTTATCCTTCTACAGGAGTTTAACTTACCGAAGAGAAAGAGTTGAAGAGAGTACAAGGGCCAGCAATGATGACAATATAATAAATATTTAGCCAAAAGGACAGTACCACCGCTGCCATGCCACCCCCTGTAACGAATAGAGAAACATCCACACTGGATATTTGGTACACAATCAATTCTCGTTTTTTCATGTAAAAACATGTTAAAGGACAAGTTCTATTAAAAGGTAAAAAAAAAAACCCCAATGTTTTGTCTTAAATCCTCCAGTCGGTCACTTTCCTGTTTAAATTCACTGTGCAAAGGGCATATAATAGATTACATTAAATCCACACAATGGAACATTAATGCGAAAGCTAATACTGGTCTATACTTCCCCTTTAAACAAGGCAGAGTGTGGTACTGTCAATAATAACGACCCCCTGGACCCCCTGAAATAATCTGGAAATGATGGAATTTACCTTAAACATCGGAGCCAATTTCCCACTCCCAGACCCCCAACGGACGTAACTGCCCGAGCGCATTTCCAGAAGAAAAGGGGATTCCAGCAAAGATCAGGGTTAGAAAATAGGAATAAAAAGCCCCTGGAACACCAGGGGAAACAATGTTATTTTGTTCAATTGGGGGTCTCACGTCAATGTTTGATTTAATTGTTCCCACCACCACCCACAGCAAAACACGATTCCCTTATACAATGTTAATGCACGGCTCGTTAAGAAGCCTTATGGGCATTCTGTACTGAAACGCCCCCTAGTGTGTATCACGTGCTATTACCAATAACATATAATCAGGTATCGCGCACGCATTCACCGTTTTTGGTGCGTTAACGCGTTTATGCGTTTCCATAACGGACAATGTCAAAATCAAACAGAAAACGCACAAGAATTCGCATACGATAACGCTCGTGATTAGTGCGCTGTAGTGGGGCCTGAACAGTAACTAGACCCAGTTCACAAACCGTATTGTGATTCCTTTAGTGGCCCGTGGGTCCCCCATTTCAACAAAGTTTCATTAATATTCTAACAGCAGGGCTGTCCTTATAATATACACAATGGGACAAAGACGTCCTAAATAACAGGGTCCCATATGGAAAGCACAAAGCCTTGTACATCAATAGATATATAAATATTATTACACAACCTTTATTGCACCTACAATACAACATTAAATATCTAAACCTCTAAATACTAATGCATTTCCATGCTGTGAGATAACCTAATGGCGTTCCCCCATGTAGAGCAGCCCCACTAACAGTCTGACGGAGATTCCTAAATCACCATTACCACTAAATCACCACTATATGCAGGGGCTGTCCTTAACACTGTATCAACCAATCAGATGAGCTGTAGACTTAAAAAAGTTACATTGTTATTCTCTAAATGCAGGGGCTGTCCTATAACCTGTATCAACCAATCAGATAAGCTGTAGACTTAAAAAGTTACATTGTTATTCTATAATTGCAGGGCTGTCCTATACCTGTATCAACCAATCAGATAAGCTGTAGACTTAAAAAAGTTACTGTTATTCTATAATGCAGGGTCTGTCCTATAACCTGTATCAACACAATCAGATGAGCTGTAGACTTAAAAAGTTTACATTGTTATTCTATAATGCAGGGGGCTGTCCTATACCCTGTATCACCAATCAGATAAGCTGTAGACTTAAAAAAGTTACATTGTATTCCTAATGCAGGGGCTGTCCTATAACCTGTATCACCCAATCAGATGAGGTTAGGAATTCATTTGTTAGAATGTATTGTAACATAATTGAGAGGTGGTAATGGTAACTAATGGTTCACATTTGGCCTTATAAATTGGAACAAATATAAAATCTCCACTGTGCATTAACTCCGTGCTATATGGCTACACTGAAACCATTATAAATACCAAAAAGGTGGAAAACTCGTCACCCCCTCAGGACCAAAGATACAATTCCCATCAGTGAAATCAATGGGAACGCTCTATTCTCATTCTATAATGTGACATTTCATTATCTGTGACCTTCAATCCTCTCTGTTAATTAACACGTTAGTGTCTCTTTAAGGCAGCTTATTAAAGGGATAGCACCAGCACCCGGGTCCCATGTTTATTTGTAAGTTTTATATTTATCATTAACTGCTTTGACTGACAGATTGTACTGCATCGAGGACGGAACGGCTTCAATTCGCCTCCTTCTGATGGGGTTCCTGTGTTTTCTTCATTGTGTATCCCTTTAAGGCTACGCCTCCCATTAGTGTGGTTACAAGCGTTTTGCTCTCTCCAGATCCTTCCATTAAATAACAAGCAGTCAGGGGGAACATTACACAATACGACAGTGTGCACATTAAACTGCCACTTCCATAATTGCCAGTGTGAACTGACCCATTGAGGCAGATTTCCAGTTCATCTGTTGTGTGTGCTGACAGATTATACTGATGGCAGATTAAATTCGTTCTCTGTTTACCGTTTACCGAAGCAATTCCCCCCAATTCAATCCAGTATTACAATGAAACCAACCCTCTAACCTCAGGACTAGGGCCATCCACCCCTTTAATTTAATACCAAACACATATAAAGTCTAAACATTGTAAGGCTAATTACCAGTTTATCCATCCTTCTATACAATTATTTGGACTGTATAATGCCCAAAGTTCTCCTTTGTCTAGATTCTCCCTGGTCTATACGTATTAATGGTGTAGGGTCTTCTTGGTCTAGATTTTTCTGTGGTCTCCGTGGTCTAGGGTCTCCATGGTCTAGAGTTCCTTCCGTGGTCTCCATGGTCTGGTTTCTCTGTGGTCTAGTGTCTCTGTGGTCTAGGTCTCCGTGGTCTAGGGTCTCTGAGGTCTAGGGTCTCCGTGGTCTAGAGTTTCCGTGTCTCCGTGGTCTAGGGTCCTATGGTCTAGGGTCTCCGTGGTCTAGGGTCTCCGTAATCTAGTGTCTCCATGATCTAGGGTCTCTGTGGTCTAGGTCCCCATTGTCTAGTGTCTCAATGATCTATTGTCTCCATGGTCTAGGGTCTCCATGGTCAAAAGGTCTCCTTGGTCTAAGCTCTCCATGTTCTAGGTTCTATATGGTCTAGAGTTTCCATGGCCTAGGGTCTCTTGTCTAGGGTCTCCATGGTCTAGAGTCTCCAGGGTCCTCTTGGTCTTGGGTCACCATGGTCTAGGGTCTCCTTGTCTAGGGTCATGTAAACCAGTCCTAAGTGTGTCGCACTGAAGGGACAAAGATTTCACAGAAGAGCAATAGGAAGCAGGCATATTGCTGTATATTACTAATATTAGTTCTGATCATACACATGTACTGGCGCAACATTATTGATGTTTGGTTCTTACCCTCCTCCATTCTTGCCCCACAGGTAGGGAAGCGCCAAACGTTGCCCAAGCCAATGGCATAGCCCACACAGGAAAGGAGGAAGTCGAATTTCCCTTTCCATGTCCCCCGGTCACCCTCGTCAGACTTATTTTTCTTCTAACCAAAGTAAGACTTAGTCTTTCCGCAGGGAGAGCACACCTTCATCACTGGGCGAGGTCAACTCCACAAATCATTGTCTGTCTTACCCTCGTTCATCACACTGAAACAGATAACTAGAACTATCACTTATCTTTCAATATGTCATCCTCCAGTCAGCTCTAGCCCTCCTTTTACCGCTGGGCCAGACATGCTCAGTGCACATTGCTCAAGAGAGGAACTGTCCAATATGTTAATTGGACCACATTTATAAAGGTTTTAGCGATACTGTGCCTTTAACGATTGGTTTAATGATTGCTAAAACAATTAATTAACGATAGTTAAAATAATCGTTAATCTATGATAACGATCGTAAACCTACAACCCCAATCGTAGATTTATGATCCCCATAGAATACCATTGCGAGTTTTACTACTGTATGGTATTGTACACCCAAGCTCAACGTAAATGTACAATCGCAGCATGTATTTATGGCCATCATGGCCCTTTGGGTCTGCCTGGTTAAGGGGGGGGGGAGTCCAACACAGCAAATTATTTATATTGTAATCAGCACCCCCCATGCAGTTTACACCACCATTATATCCCTATAATGTACGGAGGGGTGGAACACTGACGAAATGGACAGATCTCCACTTATTGGAAGCGATAGGGGTTGAGCTGTCAGTCAATACAAGTGAAATTTAATTCATTAGCAGAAAGAGTCACATTCCCGTTCTTTCTTCTTCCCTTTTATTTTTCTGCTTTTGGACTGTGTCTCCTCCCACAGTTTTTGAGCTAGAGACACGACCTTAGAGAAGGGCAGATGACACAGGAGAAATGTGAGAACCCGGGAAACTGTAACTTTCTACACTAACTACAACACTGTGTCCTCTAACACAAGTACACACACACCTAACACACACAATTCTAATAAGGGTCCTAAAAGTTACAAATAAAAATAATAAAATATAGTAAAGCACAAGGTATGTTTTAGGTATTGAGAATGAAGTACGACATTTAGTAATATAGCAGGGATCCTATGGATAATTGTAAACTACAACTCCCAGAATCCCTGCTGCCACTGCTTTGGTGATTGTTGAGAGTTGCGTCTTTGAACATCTGCAGGGCAACAGGAAAGACGAACCCCTACCCCACACAGACACAGGTACACAGACCTACTGACACACCCTCCCAACACTTCCATTTCTATGGCCACCGTCCCTAAACTATCAAACTGGAGAACAGACTGTTACTGGGATTGGTTAGTGGGAAGACTGACTGTGTCCATGATAATGTAAGAGAGGATTATCCTGTTATATCTGATGGGGGTGACATGGACCTGGGCATGATTCGGTCTCTTACCTTGTGTAGGTCTAGATAGGGAACCCTTGTCTGCTCTCTCATGGAGTGAGAATAAAGTCCTGGGTCCCCAGTCCCCTCCCCATTCACTATTAGCAGGTCCATTGTATTCCTTGTTAATGAACTTGGAGCCAATGTCCAATCTAATCAGTCACCAATGGGCAGAACGTCCTCTGTGAAGGGCAGAGCAGCCTTTACCCATAACCCCCTGGTTAGAATGTTTATTTTCTATTTTAGCTTTAGTTCCCCATTAAGGGCATCTATACCGAAAAATATGTATAATGTATCCAATGTAAAACTTCTTATATTTCAGTTGTCAATCAAGTTCCTTGCTCTCAAAATCTATTCTTCGGTGAGTAGTTTTACTGTAGCTGGAATGGTGACAGAGATTGACAGTTGGAATGCTGTATGCTGTGTGCAGACTTGACAGCTGGTGTGTGGAAAAGTCAGGTCGATGGAAGGGAGTGGTTTAAAAGAGGGAGGGGATACTGATCCTAAACAAATGTGTGCTGGATTGAAGGCATGCAGCAACACACCCAAATCAGAGTAAGTGCATACTTACATGTATTCAATTATAGATTAAATGAGGCAAAGTCATTTTTTCAGTATAGTGTCCCTTTAAGGCCGGTCTATAAAGAGAATCCTATTCTTTATAATCCTATAAACCCCATTCCTCTGGATTTGTTTTGTCCTTTCCCGCTCTTCCTTGGCCTTTTCACAGTAAATGTTGCTAATCGTGTAGACTCCCTATTGCTTTTCATTGGAATGATTCAACAAGAGCTGACACCCCTGTTCTCAGGATAACGCACCCCCCCGACCCAATGCACAAAAATGGTTCCCCTCTCGCCTGACAGACAATCTGGCCTCCGGCACGTAATACCAAGAATACTCATACGGTGTGACTCCAGATGTTTGTGAAAACTACATCCCAGCATTCTCTGGCTTCCAGCTTATTTGAGGACTGCTGGGATTGGTGTTTTAGAACATCTGGAGGCACACTGACTGGTATCCACCTCACCATTGGCTGGGGTTTATCGCCCATTTAGGGGTCACATGATGGGATGAAATATCCTGAAAAGAGTCTGGATAGAGAAAGTAACATCAGTAACCCCCCAGATCTCGTCCGACTATGACACAAAATACACAACACACGTTACACTTTGCGTCATTTACACTACAGACCACACATTGTGTCATTTACACACAAACCACACATTTTGTTATTTACACTACAACATACACATTGTGTCATTTACCTACGAACACACATTGTGTCATTTACACACAAACACCCACATTTTGTTATTTACACTACAAACACACATCCATTGTGTCATTTACACTACAAACAACCACACACACTTGTTGTCATTTACAACACACAACACACACCATTGTGTCATTTACACTACAATACACACACCACATTATGTTCATTTACACTACAAACACACACATTGTGTCATTTACCTACAACAAACACACATTGTGTCATTTACACTACAATCACACACACATTGTGTCATTTACACTACAAACACACACACATTGTGTCATTTACACTACAAACAACACACATTGTGTCTTTACACACAAACACACACATTGTGTCATTACACTACAAACACACCACATTGTGTCATTTACAACACTACAAAACACACACATTGTGCCATTTATACTACAAAACACACACATTTGTTATTTACCACTACAACCCACGTTGTGTCATTTACACTACAATACACACACACATTGTGTCATTTACTCTACAAACACACCACACATTGTGTCATTTCCCTACAAACACACACATTGTGTCATTTACCACAAACCACACACATTTTGTTATTTACACTACAAACACACACATTGTGTCATTTACACTACAAAACACACACATTGTGTTCATTTACACTCAAAACACACACATTGTTCATTTACACTACAAACACACACACACTTTTGTTATTTACACTACAAACACACTGTTGTTCATTTACAACTACAATACACACACATTGTGTCATTTACACACTCAAAACAACACACATTTGTGTCATTACACACACAAACACACATTTTGTTATTACACTACAGCACACGTTGTGTCATTTACAACTACAACACCTCATACATTGTGTCATTTACACTACAAACACACACACATTGTGTCATTTTACCCTCACAAAAATCACACAAATTGTTCATTTCCACTACACAACACTACAAAACACACACACATTGTGTCATTTACACTACAAAACACACAAACTCACTCTGTGTTGCAATACAAGCAGATGGTGATTTTCCCATGATCCTTCCCGCCCTCTGACCACTAATGTCCCATTTATATTATTTCTCTATCAGAGTCACAAATGAATCTGGTTCCTTTCCTGTGGCTGTGACCTATTAACCCTAATGGGTGAGGTTAAAGGACACATAACTGTACAGACCATCATTGGCCTTTGAACCCGTGCATTGGTACATGTGACTTGGCGTGGGAACGGCTGGCTAGCCGTTTCTATAACATGGGATGCAGTGGCCGCCATCTTTCTTTTGGGCAGTGCCTCGGTCTGCTCTGCCCAGGGATAGGTGACGTCGGGCGCCAGACCGAGAGATAAAGGTAAAGAATTAGTTGGTTTCTTTAATTGTCGCAGCTGGAGGGTAAATTATATATAAATTCGGCTATGGACTTTACGGTTATAGCCATATTGTATGGTCAAGAGTTAAGTCCGAGTGTAAGCTTTAAGTCAGCAAGGGCTGATTGATGAATTTAAAAGTTTTGTTACAGTTATATAATTAATTAATTATTTATTTAATAAAATATTAAAGCTGCGGCCAGTTTCCTCCGACCTTAAATCGTTGTGGTGTTCAGTTATTGAGTGTGTTTTATTTATAGTGCGGCCTAACATTCCCATGTAATATCCTTATATCGCACAGTAAGGGGACACAATCTCTTAATGAACTGTCCGTAAACCAATGTAACATTATCACTGTATTTCATTACAGAGACAATGACGTTCCTGATCGAATATATAGAATTATATAGAAATATGAACTGGACATTCCCTAGAGACAATGAATTGTATAACGGAAGAGGAGAGACTACACGGAGCTATTTATAACCAACGCTGGGTGATCGCTCCAAGGCAAATAGTCCGAGAGAGCGGGAGCCAGAGGAGTGGGTGAGGGGTAGCACATGGGATACGTTATGTTACATGATAGAAATCCCCGTAATGTAATGTAAGGAAACCACGTAAGGTGACGATCAGTGTTGGCAGAATTTGGTTTGGTTTTTGGGCCGTGTGGTGAAACCAAATTTAAAGTCAATTTTACCCAGTCGCCCAGAGCCTCTGATAACCTCAAAAACGGTCAATTCGTAGGCCAAAGTCCAGAAAGAAATCGCGCCGTATGATGTTTGGCTACACGCGTGCTGGTTCATTTCTACACCATAATCTACGTGAGAGCAGCGCCCTGTGAAATCGCAAAGGATCGGTTCATCGGAAACGTTGCACATTGTCTCTGATAAATGAGACACACGGTGCACACGTGTAGATTGTGCAACGTACAGAAGGTGAATATACGAGTCCACACGTGTTATCCCTTCCCAAACAGGTGTGTGCTGGTTCCATAACCCCAACCCCATTCTATAGTCATTATACATAACTATTCACTATGTCCCTCCAGACCCCCCACCACCCCTATAATTCCCCATTCTATAGTCATTATACATAACTGGTCACTATGTCCCTCCAGACCCACCACCACCCCTATAATTCCCCATTCTATAGTCATTATACATAACTGTTCCAATATGTCCCTCCAGACCCACCACCCTTACAATAATCCATTCTATGGCCATTATAAATAACCAGTCACTATACAGCTATTGACATATAATTCCTATTTAAGAAGGCATAGAATTGCAAATGTATGATACCTTGCCATTATAAATATGGCCTTATGTTACTTCAGACCCCTCTTGCTATCTTAGTTGCCCAGTCTCAGGCAGATCCAATATATCATACACTGATATGTTACAGTGAAATAATCAGACTCAAGTAAGGTTGGAGAGTCAGGTTTAATGGCCCCCACATTAAAAACAGGAAATAAAAAATATAGACCATTTTCAGTAAATAGTATTTACCTATAGATTACTAACAATGGTTTAGTTGTATAGACTAGTTTAATTATGTAGAATGGTTTAGTTGTATAGACTAGTTTAGTTATGTAGAATGGTTTAGTTGTATAGACTAGTTTAGTTATGTAGAATGGTTTAGTTGTATAGACTAGTTTAATTATGTAGAATGGTTTAAGTGTATAGACTAGTTTAGTTATGTAGAATGGGTTAGTTGTATAGACTAGTTTAGTTATGTAGAATGGTTTAGTTGTATAGACTAGTTTAATTATGTAGAATGGTTTAGTTGTATAGACTAGTTCAATTGTGTACAATGGTTTAGTTGTATAGACTAGTTTAGTTATGTAGAATGGTTTAGCTGTGTAGACCAGTTTAATTATGTAGAATGGTTAAGTTATGTAGACTGGTTTAGTTGTGTAGAATAGTTTAGTTATTTAGAATGATTTAGTTGTGTAGACTAGTTTAGCTATGTAGAATGGTTTAGTTGTATAGACTAGTTTAGTTATGTAGAATGGTTTAGTTGTATAGACTAGTTTGGTTATGTAGAATGGTTTAGTTGCATAGACTAGTTTAGTTATGTAGAATGGTTTAGTTGCATAGACTAGTTTAGTTATGTAGAATGGTTTAGTTGTATAGACTAGTTTAGTTATGTAGAATGGTTTAGTTGTATAGACTAGTTTAGTTATGTAGAATGGTTTAGTTGCATAGACTAGTTTAGTTATGTAGAATGGTTTAGTTGTGTAGACTAGTTTAGCTATGTAGAATGGTTTAGTTGTATGCATATTTTAGTTTATGTAGAATGGTTTAGATATTGTATAGACTATTCACTTGTGTAGGAAGTTTTTAGTTGTAATAGACATTTTAGGTTCTGCTAGAATGGTTTAGTTGTATAACTATCTTAGTTTGGTAGAATGGTATAAGTTGTATGCCTATATTTAGTTATGTAGAATGGTTTTAGTTGTTTAGACTATTTAGTTTATTTAGAATGATTTGATACTTGTGTAGCTAGTTTGCTCACATGTAGATGGTTTTTGTAAAAAATAGACTAGTGTATCACGTTTATGTACGAATGTTCATTATTTGTATAGACTAGGTTAGTTCTGTAGATGGTATTAGTTGTAAAGACTAGTTTTACGTTATGTAAATGGTTTAGTTGTTTAGACTACTTTTAGTTATTTAAGAATGAAGTTTGTTGTGTAGCTAGTTTAGGAGCTATGGTAGAATGGTTTAGTTTATAGACTAGTTTATTTATGTTTTAGAATGGTTTAGTTGTATAGACTAGTTTAGTTATTAGAATGTTTTTAGTTGTATAGACTAGTTTTAGTTATGTAGAATGGTTTAGTTTGTATAGACTAGTTTAGTTATGTAGAATGGTTTAGTTGTATAGACCTAGTTCATGTGATAGAATGGTTTTTAGTTGTAATATACAAGTTGTAGTTAATGTAGAATGGTTAGTTTATAGACAGTTTTGAGTTTATGTGAATGGTTTAGTTGTATAGACTAGTTTAATTATGTAGAATGGTTAGTTGTATAGACTAGTTTAATTATTAAATGGTTTAGTTGTTATAGCTAGTTAGTTATGTATAATGGTTTAGTTGTATAGACTAGTTTAGGTGATGTGAATGGTTTAGTGTATAGACTAGTTTATTATGTAAATGGTTTAGTTTGTCTAGACTAGTTTAAATGTTATTGAATGGTTTAGTTTGTATAATATTTTAGTTATTTAGACTTGTTTGTGCTTAATAATGGCCACCTATAGGGATGATGCTATATGGCCACATATAGAGGGATGATGCTATAGGAATGGCCACATATAGGGGATGATGCTATAATGGTCATAACCAGCCACACTAAGTGTACAATCCACACTACCTGATGTATTACTGTTTTTGTTCTGCACTATTAATATTTTGTAACTAGCGCAGTGTAGCCAATTCCATAAATGGTAGTTTTTGTGGTGCCAACGTATGGAATGGAGGCCACGTATGGAATGAAGGCCCATCTTACCCTGACCACGACCCCGCCATGTAGTTCTTCTCATGAAGGCATTTTATTGCGGGATCTCGGGAAGGTAAGATGCGCGGTTTTGTGTATTACAGACCCCGGTTAGACTTTTTTCTTTATTTTTTCCTTTAATACTGATTTATTTAGGTGGTTTATTTCTCTGCCACATATCCGTTACTTCATGCTGGTGATACTGTTTTTCCGAGAGATAACCTGTGCCAGGAGCAATGATGAATCCGTTTCTACATCACTCTCCGGATTTTCAGCACAATTAAGCAAACTCCGAGGTGAGGGGGATTTAACGGAATGGGCCATGTTGACATGTGTAAAGAGTTTGGGTTACCCTCAAGGCTACCGCAGCAGCAGAAACATCAGAGACTCAATCCCTCCCACAGGATTCATTGTTATGGGGTCCATGGGTCCCCATTGTGTTGTTTCTTAAGACAAACCCTGTTTTATAAATGATGGGTCCCAATTCACAAATATGCGCTAGAATCCCATTGGGTGTTAATCAAACTCTGTATGTTGGTAGAGGGGGGTGACTCTTGGAGATGAGCCGCTGGCCTTGTACTGTATTCACAAGCTTTACACATAGGGGCCAGTAGTTTTGGTTTTTACAATATGGTGGCTCATTAAAGTCCTTCTGTGTAGTGATACTTTTCATTATTTCCAGGTTTGGATGGACGGCCGCCACCAGATTTTTTTCTCCTATGGATTAGGTCTTGGGTCCCTGGATTGCTCTTGGAAGTTACCACTCTTTCAACACACAATGTCTACAGGTCAGCCATGGTCGTGTAAATTCCCCTGTGTTATCCTACCAATGTGGGGCTGGTTCGCATTCCATCTAACGTCCCTTTCTCTGCCCCCCCACCAGGTGGATCCATCATCGTTTGTGGGAAAACTCCTCCAAAGCCATGTTCGCTGGAATTGTCATTTTCTCCATTGTTGATTTATGTCTCACATCACCAAGAAACCATCCAAGAACTGGCTGCATCAGGTGGGCCCAAGCCTCGTGACAGAACAATGGACGTGAAGATAAGATACTGTTTATGTTTATTTACATCAAATAACTTCTTGGGGTGTTAAATAGTAACGGATGATGCATTCTCTATGATGAAGGGGAAAGTGAGGGATGTTTTAGCTCTTTGGACAAAGTTGAAATAAGATAATCTGGAAACCCAGACGTGTTTTCCTATGAAATTCAGGTTTTTCTGCTCTCCCCTTGCAGGTCCTGGTTTGGCATTCATTTTGGCCTATCCACAGGCTGTAAACCACTGCCCATGTCTCCTGTTGGTCCACCCTATTCTTTTCTATGCTGGGATGTTGGGTCTGGATAGTCAGGTAGAGTCCATTGTTGCTGCATCCCTCCTGTACCAGAGGTGCCTACAGAACTATCATCAGTTTAATCAACTGTCCCGTTAACTGTGGGTGTGTCACTTGTGTCCCTTGGCTTCTTGCAGTTCTGCACAGTGGAGGGATTTATACTTAACTCTGCGTGGCTGATGATATCCTCGGCTCCTACGTAGCAGGAAGAAACCTTCATTGCAGTTGTCTGTCTTCCTCTCATTCATTGTTTGGGTTCTCCAACATTACACAGGTAATTAATAAAACTATAGCAAGTGGGACCTACTGGTTTGTGGACGAAGGAACAATAGGAAACTCATATAAAGACAGTCTAAGGTCTAAAATGGATTGATTTTTAGTAGACAGAACCCAAGCAAATAGTAATGTCTGGTATCTACATTGGTTTTCTATTTCTCGCTCAGGGGACTTTATGTTTTTAAACTCTTCGACTATTACTCTGCCAGTGGGATGTGTTTCTGTCTCCTGGTTTCTTTGAGACCATATCTATATCATGGTGTTATGGTAAGATCTCACCGGATCTGTTCTCCCTTAATCTTAACTAATGCTCAGTAAAAGGGAATTGGAAAAAAAGAAAAGGGCATTTAAAAGTCACTTATCCACCCACCCGAAATTTAACTTTTGATATGTGTAGGTGGGCATGCTCCCCCGAGCCCCAACCGCCAGATTAATATAAATTGTTGAGAAAGTCCCCCGATTCTTACTTACCTGCCCTCTCTCCTCCGCTTCAGTGTTCAGGCCCTCTGCTTGCATGGAATTGAAAGCAGGGGGCGGACCGGCAGCCGCGTTCCTGATTGGCTGAGAGGCGTGAGGCTGCACTGAGCATGCCTCAACCTTGATGAGGTTGAGGAAGTCTCAGGCCAGCATGATCCACACACTGCTCCTACACGCATTTTCCTGGACTTTGGAGGGGCACAGCAGGAACTATTTTGAGCAGGAATGTAAGGTAAGGATTGTTTAAACTACTTGTATGTGGCAGTAAGGGGTTAAATTTTTAGTTTTGGGGGTGGACTGCCCTTTAAAAGTTTTAGATTTTTACAGTTTTTCATCCTAAGGATTGTTTGTTCCCTCTGAATAAAAACTACAATAGGATTATAAGAAAGCATTAAACTAGCTAGAATGAAAATGAAATACGGATAGCAGAAAAGCAAGTCCAACCCAAATGTATCAATAGTAAAAGAATGAGGACGGATGTGGAACCATAAACAATGGGAACTGAGATGATTTACACGCATCCCATGAACCAGCCATCCAAAGTCCAATGGAAGGCAGTTCCATAGTTTTAGCAAAGTAAAAATGAATGGAGGTGCACTCTAATCCCCCACTGGGTGGCAGACACCTCTGTAGGTTCCTTCCTTAGGAACCTACGACTCCGCAGGAAACAAATATCACTGAGGTCCGCACTCCAAAGCTTTAACAAGTTTTATTGTGAACCACACAAGTGATGTGGTTGGGAGTGCGACGAGTGTATTTTTGTTTCCTGCAGTTCCAAGATCTTTTCTTTCATTCGAAAGGCCAAGGCCACACTACACACCACATAGTACAAGACCGGAAACGTGGGTGAGCTTGCATGTGCGTTTCCGTTGTGTCAATTGCGCAAAAATGTAGATCGCAACACTGGGCAGAGCAATGGGCAAACATAGTGTGCGCTTTTTTAAAACGCGTGTTAACAACACTGTAGTTGGCACGGCCCTTAAGGGATGTCCCGCTGTCCTCTGAACATGTTTCTAATTGGTGAACAATGCCCCAGATAGTTTTTGTATGGCCCGTTAATGTATTTATATACACAGTAATCATATCCCCACGCAAGCCCCTTTTCTCCTCAGCGTCATAATTATAAAACTTTTTTTTCCAGCAGAGGTGGTAATGGAAGTTCATTTGATAGTAAACAGGAGAGGACGGGATACGTTTCTAAATGAATGAATGTGAAGTAACTGTCCAACCAACCTGCCTGACACATCAATGTAATATCATTAAAAACAATTGATCAGTTAACATTGTATATTTGATTTTTAACAGGTGTCGACAGGTTCTATCAAGACATAGAGGAGTATTGGGTACCCAGCCGTGTTCATGGTGGAAACTCTGTTGGGCTTATTTTAAACTCCTTTTTGTCTGTTTGGTGGTGAGATCTAATGTTTCCCATTCGATCCTGTATAAATCTAATACAATGAAAATAAGCTCATAGGAAGCAGACAAAGGCCGAGTACTGCTCTCATATTTACTGCCCAAACCAATCAAATGGAGCTTTTATAGATTATTGTTATAAACCTATTAGAGATGATTTGTGATTGGTCGTATACTCTTTTTCAATGTTTTTCCCCATGTAATAGAGATCTTTACCTATAAATCTTCTGTAATGTGGTTTGCAAAGCATGTTCATGTGGGGCTGGTTGCATCAGCGTTAGACGATTGGTCGTTTCGGTCACATGTTGGTAAGTTTGGCCAACATACAACCCAATTAATACCTTTCATTAATTTGGCCGTTCCATACTATGTTCTCCATGTCTTTTCTTTTCTTTGAAGGGCGTTTCCTATTCAGTGTATTTGAAAATGACTTCCACTTACTCTTGGACATAACGTCTACCCAGCTTGGGGACAAGGAATCGGCTGGCTTATGGCGTTGTTCCTCTATGATACGGATCCCAAGTTATAATGTTGTATCTCTTTTCTCACAACTAAAGGCAACATGCGCCGGTGAGCCAAATAAACACCCACAAAATGGGGAACTTGGTTTTTTTAATACAATTTATTTCCCCAATATCGAATGACTCCTCACATAGATCAGGATCTTTCAGACATTTGTATTTCTCCTCACTGTCAATTGTCATTACTTTATATTTTTCCTTTCCAGCGTTTCAATAAAATGACCCACCTAGAATGGAACAAATCAACCCCCCAAAAATGACTGCGCCCCACAATTGAGTCTAGATGACGAGGATTCCTCAGAGGTGGGGCTACCATGATGGCCCGACCCTGGATGCTACACTCTCTGACGATCACTATCCTGTCATCCATACTGTAGATATCCATCCCCTATAGGTGGCCATTATAGCACCATCCCCTATATGTGGCCATTATAGCATCATCCCCTATATGTGGCCATTATAGCATCATCCTCTATATGTGGCCATTATAGCATCATCCCCTATAGGTGGCCATTATAGCACCATCCCCTATATGTGGCCATTATAGCATCATCCCCAATATGTGGCCCATTATGCATCATCCCCTATAGTGGCCATTATAGCACCATCCCCTATATGTGGCCATTATAGCATCATCCCCAATATGTGGCCATTATGGCATCATCCCCTATAGTTGGCCATTATGGCATCATCCCCTTTAGGTGGCCATTATGGCATCATCCCCTTTAGGTGCTAGAGCTGAAAGAGAGGTTGACCTTTCCTGACCTTTCCTGTCCATTCCACTCCTTTCCAGATGGAGAAGTAGACCATAATCCAAGCCAAAGCCAAGGTACATGCAAGGGGCCAGCGGATGTCTCCAGGCTCTCCAAGTCCCCCTGTCATCTGATGCATGTTCCTCCTGCAGTAAACATTAAACAATATAACAGGATTACAGTACTGTATGTGGTGCGTAACCTTAATATTTTCCAATGAGGATCTCGTATGATTTGTAAAAAGATGTCTGTCCCCTTCTCTTCCTTCCTTACCCGGTTAAACTACACTGAGCCTCATTGACCGATCATTGACCTATAATACAAGTTACAGGGAATCTAATTGGACGATCCTTTACCTATATTACAAGTTATAGTAAATCTGATTGGACCATCATTTACCTATATTAGAGTTATAGTAATCTGATTTGGACCATCATTACCTATATTAGAGTTATAGTAAATCTGATTGACCATCATTTACCTATATAGAGTTATAGTAAATCTGATTGGACCATCATTTACCTATATTAGAGTATAGTAAATCTGATTGACCATCATTTACCTATATTAGAGTTATAGTAAATCTGATTGGACCATCATTTACCTATAGTAGAGTTATAGTAAATCTGATTGGACCATCATTTGCCATAGTTGAGTTGATAGCTCAGATAGAAAGATATAGATTTATATGGAGTTTAATTCAATACGATCTACCGCGATGGTTATTTCTATACCAAGTGATTACACAGTTTACTTCCTTCCCGGTATACAATCCATGTTTTCCTGGTTTCACAATGTATTTATATATATAATGTATTTTTTCAGTAAATCCCATAGGAAGACAGGGGGTACGGGGACTGATTCAGAGTTCCCCTTTAATATGACCCCACGACCAGATCAGGAGCAGGAGGAAGAGACTCACTCCCAAATTCGGATGCTGGTATGACTAGTCGAGTAGGTGGTGTCGATCGGAATGAGGAGAAACATCTCTGTGTTCCAGTGTTGTCACAGCTTTGCCAGGGCAGCGTCGCAGAGAGATGAGAATGGGAACTTCAAAACACGCAGACACATGGCTCCTAATCATATAAGGTGTTCCTTTGGTGGAGTTGGAGAATCTGTGGGTGGAGCTGGGTGTCTGTGGGTGAGATGAGTGTTCTGTGGATGGAGCTACGTCACTATGACATCATCTAACTACTATGGTCATCTCAACTGCTATGATCATCATGCTATATCATCTCAACTTGCTATGGTCATCATCTCAACTACTATGGTCATCATTCAACTTACTATGGTCATCTCAACTTCAGTCATCTCACTTACTAGGTCATCATCTAACTTACTATGGTCACTAACTTGCTATGTCATCATCTCAACTTACTATGGTCATCATCTCAACTTACTATGGTCATCTCAACTTACTATGGTCATCTCTAACTTACTATGGTCTAATCTCAACTCCTATGGTCATCTCAACTCTGATGGTCATCATCTCAACTTACTATGGTCATCATCTCAACTTACTATGGTCATCTCAACTTACATGTCTCTCAACTTGCATGGTCATCATCTCAACTTGCATGGTCATCATCTCAACTTACTATGGTCAATCTCAACTTACTATGGTCCATCTCAACTTGCTATGGTCACATCTCAACTTGCTATGGTCTCATCTCAACTTACTATGGTCATCACTCTATGGTCTCATCTCAACTTACTAGGTTCATCTCAACTTACTATGGTCATCTCAACTTACTATGATCATCTCAACTTCTATGGTCATCATCTCACTTACTATGGTCATCTCAACTTACTATGGTTCTCAACTGCTATGGTCATCATCTCAACTTGCTATGGTCATCATCTCAACTTACTAGGTCATCAATCATCAACTTGCTATGGTCATCATCTCAACTTGCTAGGGTCATCATCTCAACTTGCATGGTCATCATCTCAACTTACTATGGTCATCTCAACTTCTATGGTCATCATCTCAACTTGCTATGGCTCAACTCAACTTACTATGGTCATCTCAACTTGCTATGGTCATCACTCAACTTACTAGGGTCATCTCAACTTACTATGGTCATCTCAACTACTGCATCAACTTGCTATGTCATCACTCAATACTATGGTCTCATCTCAATCTCATTGCTTGGTCATCATCTCAACTTACTATGGTCATCTCAACTTGCTATGGTCATCATCTCAACTTGCTATGGTCATCAACTCAACTTACTATGGTCATCTCAACTTGCTATGGTCATCATCTCAACTTGCTATGGTCATCAGTCTCATCTCAACTGCTATGGTCATCATCTCAACTTACTATGGTCATCTCAATTCTATGCATCATCCAACTTGCTATGGTCATCATTCAACTTGCTATGGTCATCATCTCAACTTACTATGGTCATCTCAACTTTGGTCATCATCTCAACTTGCTATGGTCTAACTCAACTTATACTGGTCATCTCAACTTGCTATGGTCATCATCTCAACTTACTATGGTCATCTCAACTTACTATGGTCATCTCAACTTGCTATGGTCATCATCTCAACTTGCTATGGTCATCATCTCAACTTGCTATGGTCATCATCTCAACTTACTATGGTCATCTCAACTTGCTATGGTCATCACCTCTTTACTATGGTCATCTAACTTACTATGGTCATCTCAACTTGCTATGGTCATCATCTCAACTTGCTTTGGTCATCATCTCAACTTACTATGGTCATCTCAAGTTGGTCATCATCTCAACTTGCTATGGTTATATCAGCTTTCTATGGTTATCATATCAGCTTTCTATGACTACAGTCTTAGCTTGGTATGGTTAGTATGGTTATCATTTAAACTTGGTTATCATCATTTATGGATTAGGGTGAATATCTGGTTAAGTAAGTTAGATAATTAAAAATAAATTGATAGTGAATCACATTATTATATCACTTTGTGCATTATAACACCAGGAATTATAATAACAAGGATGGATCCTTCGGCACTGGATTATTTACCCCTAGAATATGGTTTGGTCCATTGGAGAAAGGGGAAGTTAAGGTTTATTATCCTTCTACAGGAGTTTAACTTACCGAAGAGAAAGAGTTGAAGAGATAGTACAGGGCCCAGCAATGATGACAATATAATAAATATTTAGCCAAAAGGACAGTACCACCGCTGCCATGCCAACCCCTGTAACGAATAGAGAAACATCCACACTGGATAGTTGGTAACCAATCAATTCTCGTTATTCATGTAAAAAAACATTTTAAAGGACAAGTTCTATTAAAAGTAAAAAAAAAAACCCCAATGTTTGTCTTAAATCCTCCAGTCGGTCACTTTCCTGTTTAAATTCACTGTGCAAAGGGCAGATAATAGAATTACATTACATCCACCCAATGGAACATTAATGCGAAAGCTAATACTGGTCTATACTTCCCCTTTAAACAAGGCAGAGTGTGGGTACTGTCAATAATAACGAGTCCCCTGGACCCCCTGAAATAATCTGGAAATGATGGAATTTACCTTTAAACATCGGAGCCAATTTCCACACTCCCAGACCCCCAACGGACGTGAACTGCCCGAGCGCAGTTTCCAGAAAGAAAAGGGGATTCCAGCAAAGATCAGGGTTAGAAAATAGGGAATAGAAAAGCCCCTGGAAACCAGGGGAAACAATGTTATTATTTGTTCAATTGGGGGTCTCACGTCAATGTTTGATTTTATTGTTCCCACCACCCAACAGCAATAACAGCGATTCCCTTATACAATGTTAATGCACTGCGTCGTTAAGAAGCCTTATGGGCATTCTGTACTGAAACGCCCCTAGTGTGTATCACGTGCTATTACCAATAACATATAATCAGGTATCGCGCACGCATTCACCGTTTTTGGTGCGTTAACGCGTTTTATGCGTTTCCATAACGGACAATGTCAAAATCAAACAAAACGCACAAGATTCGCATACGATACAGCTCGTGATTAGTGCGCTGTAGTGGGGCCTTGAACAGTAACTAGACCCAGTTCACAAACCGTATTGTGGATTCCTTTAGTGGCCCGTGGGTCCCCCACTTTCAAACAAGTTTCATTAATATTCAACAGGCAGGGCTGTCCTATAATATACACAATGGGACAAGAACGTCCAAATAACGGTCCCATATGGAAGCACAAAGCCTTGTACATCAATAGATATATAATATTATTACACAAACCTTTATTGCACCTACAATACAACATTAAATATCTAAACCTCTAAATACTAATGCATTTCCATGCTGTGAGATAACCTAATGGGCGTCCCCCATGTAGAGCAGCCCCACTAACAGTCTGACGGGAGATTCCTCTAAATCACACCATTACCACTAAATCACCACTATAATGCAGGGGCTGTCCTAAACCTGTATCAACCAATCAGATGAGCTGTAGACTTAAAAAAGTTACATTGTTATTCTAAATGCAGGGCTGTCCTATAACCTTATCAACCAATCAGATAAGCTGTAGACTTAAAAAGTTACATTGTTATTATCTAATGCAGGGCTGTCCTATAACCTGTATCAACCAATCAGATAAGTCTGTAGACTTAAAAAAGTTACATTGTTATTCTATAATGCAGGGTCTGTCCTATAACCTGTATCAACCAATCAGATGAGCTGTAGACTTAAAAAGTTACATTGTTATTCTATAATGCAGGGCTGTTCCTATAACCTGTATCACCAATCAGATAAGCTGTAGACTTAAAAAAGTTACATTGTTATTCTATATGCAGGGGCTGTCCTATAACCTGTATCAACCAATCAGATGAGGTTAGGAATTCATTTGTTAGAATGTATGTAACATAATTGAGAGGTGGTAATGGTAACTAATGGTTCACATTTGGCCTTATAATTGGAACAAATATAAAATCTCCACTGTGCATTAACTCCGTGCTATATGGCTACACTGAAACCATTATAAATACCAAAAAGGTGTGAAAACTCAGTCACCCCCTCAGGACCAAAGATACAATTCCCATCAGTGAAATCAATGGGAAACGCTCTATCTTCATTCTATAATGTGACATTTCATTATCTGTGACCTTCAATCCTCTCTGTTAATTAAACACGTTAGTGTCTCTTTAAGCAGCTTATTAAAGGGTAGCACCAGCACCCGGGTCCCATGTTTATTGTAAGTTTTATATTTATCATTAACTGCTGACTGAGATTGTACTGCATCGAGGGACGGAACGGCTTCAATTCGCCTCCTTCTGATGGGGGTTCCTGTGTTTTCTTCATTGTGTATCCCTTTAAGGCTACGCCTCCCATTAGTGTGGGTTACAAGCGTTTTGCTCTCTCCAGATCCTTCCATTAAATAACAAGCAGTCAGGGGGAACATTACACAATACGACAGTTGCACATTAAACTGCCACTTTCCATTAAATTGCCAGTGTGAACTACCCATTGAGGGCAATGATTCCAGTTCATCTGTTTGTGGTGCTGACAGTATTAACTGATGGCAGATTAATAATCGTTCTCTGTTTACCGTTTACCGAAGCAATTCCCCCCAATTCAATCCAGTATTACAATGAAACCAACCCTCTAACCTCAGGACTAGGGCCATCCACCCCTTAATTAATACCAAACACATATAAAGTCTAAACATTGTAAGGCTAAGTACCAGTTTATCCATCCTTCTATACAATTATTTGGACTGTATAATGCCCAAAGTTCTCCTTTGTCTAGATTCTCCCTGTTCTACGGTATTAATGGTGTAGGGTCTTCTGGTCTAGAGTTTCTGTGGTCTCCGTGGTCTAGGGTCTCCATGGTCTAGAGTTTCCGTGGTCTCCATGGTCTAGGTTCTCTGTGGTCTAGTGTCTCTGTGGTCTAGGTCTCCGTGGTCTAGGGTCTCTGAGGTCTAGTCTCCGTGTCTAGAGTTTCCGTGGTCTCCGTGGTCTAGGCTCTCATGGTCTAGGGTCTCCGTGTCTAGGGTTCTCCGTAATCTAGTGTCTCCATGATCTAGGGTCTCTGTGGTCTAGGTCCCCATGTCTAGTGTCTCAATGATCTATTGTCTCCATGGTCTAGGGTCTCCATGGTCAAAGGTCTCCTTGGTCTAAGCTCTCCATGTTCTAGTTCTATATGGTCTAGAGTTTCCATGGCCTAGGGTCTCTGTGTCTAGGGTCTCCATGGTCTAGAGTCTCCAGGGTCTCTGTGGTCTTGGGTCACCATGGTCTAGGGTCTCCATGGTCTAGGGTCATGTAAACCAGTCCTAAGTGTGTCTGCACTGAAGGACAAAGATTTCACAGAAGAGCAATAGGAAGCAGGCATATTGCTGTATTTACAATATTAGTTTTCGATCATATACACAGTATTCTGGCGCAACATTATTGATGTTTGGTTCTTACCTCCTCCATTCTTGCCACACAGGTAGGGAAAGCGCCAAACGTTGCCCAACCAATGGCATAGCCCACAGGAAGGAGGAAGTCGAATTTCCCTTTCCATGTCCCCCGGTCACCCTCGTCAGACTTATTTTTCTTCTGACCAGAAGTAAGACTTAGTCTTTCCGCAGGGAGAGCATCACCGTCATCACTGGGCGAGGTCAACTCCACAGAATCATTGTCTGTCTTACCCATCGTTCATCAGACACTGAAAACAGATAACTAGAACATATCACTTATCTTTCAATATGTCTACCTCCAGTCAGCTCTAGCCCTCCTTTTACCGCTGGGCCAGACATGCTCAGTGCACATTGCTCAAAGAGAGGAACTGTCCATATGTTAATTTGGACCACATTTATAAAGGTTTAGGCGATACTGTGCCTTTAACGATTGGTTTAATGATTGCTAAAACATTAATTAACGATAGTTAAAATAATCGTTATCTATGATAACGATCGTAAACCTACAACCCCAATCGTAGATTTATGATCCCCATAGAATACCATTGCGATAGTTTACTACTGTATGGTATGTACGACCCAATGCTCAACGTAAATGTACAATCGCAGCATGTATTTATGGCCATCATGGCCCTTGTGTCTGCCTGGTTAAGGGGGGGGGGAGTCCAACAGCATATTTATAATTGTAATCAGCACCCCCCATGCAGTTTACACCACCATTATATCCCTATATGTACAGAGGGTGGAACACTGACGAAATGGACAGATCTCCACTTATGGAACGATAGGGGTTGAGCTGTCAGTCAATACAAGTGAAATATTTAATTCATTTAGCAGAAGAGTCACATTCCCGTTCTTTCTTCTTCCCTTTATTCTTCTGCTTTTGGACTGTGTCTCCTCCCACTTTTTGAGCTAGAGACACGACCTTAGGAATGGGCATGACACAGGAGAAATGTGAGGAACCCGGGGAACTGACTTTCTACACTAACTACACACCTGTGTCCTCTAACACAAGTACACACACCCTAAACACACACAATTTCATAATAAGGGTCCTAAAAGTTATCAAATAAACATAATAATATATGTAAAGCACAAGGTATGTTTTGGATTGGAGAATGAAGTACGACATTTAGTAATATAGCAGGATCCTATGGATAATTGTAAACTACAACTCCCAGAATTCCCTGCTGCCATCTGCTTTTGGTGATTGTTGAGAGTTGCAGTCTTGAACATCTGCAGGCAACAGGAAAGACGAACCCCTAACCCCACACAGACACAGGTACACAGACCTACTGACACCACCCTCCCCAACACTTCATTTCTATGGCCACCGTCCCTAACTATCAAACTGGAGAACAGACTGTTACTGGGATTGGTTAGTGGGAAAGAACTGACTGTGTCCATGATAATGTAAGAGAGGATTATCCTGTTATCTCGATGGGGGTGACATGGACCTGGCATGATTCGGTCTCTTACCTTGTGTAGGTCTAGATAGGGAACCCTTGTCGGCTCTCTCATGGATGTGAGATAAAGTCCTGGGTCCCCCAGTCCCCTCCCCATTCACTATTAGCAGGTCCATTGATTCCTTTTAATGAACTTGGAGCCAATGTCCATCTAATCGTCACCAATGGGCAGAACGTCTCTGTGAAGGGCAGAGCAGCCTTTACCCATAACCCCCTGTTAGATGTTTTATTTTCTATTTTAGCTTTAGTTCCCCATTAAAGGGCTCTATACCGAAAAATATGTATAATGTATCCAATGTAAACTTCTTATATTTCAGTTGTCAATCAATTGTCCTTGCTCTCAAAATCTATTCTTCGGTGAGTAGTTTTACTGTAGCTGGAATGGTGACAGAGATTGACAGTTGGAATGCTGGCTTGCTGTGTGCAGACTTGACAGCTGGTGTGTGGGGGAAAAGCAGGTCGGATGGAAAGTGGAGTGGTTTAAAAGAGGGAGGGGGATACTGATCCTAAACAAAATGTGCTGGATTGAAGGCATGCAGCAACACACCCAAATCAGAGTAAGTGCTACTTACATGTATTCAATATAGATTAAGATGAGGCAAAGTCATTTTTCAGTATGTGTCCCTTTAAGGCCGGTCTATAAAGAGAATCCTATTCTTTATAATCCTATAAACCACCATTCCTCTGGATTTGTTTTGTCCTTTCCGCTCTTCCTTCTGGCCTTTTCACAGTAAATGTTGCTAATCGTGTAGACGCTCCCTATTGCTTTCATTGGAAATGAGTCAACGAGCTGACATCCCCTGTTCCAGGATAACGACCCCCCCGACCCAATGACAAAATGGTTCCCCTCTCGCCTGACAGACAATCTGGCCTCCGGCACAGTAATACCAAGAATACTCATACGGTGTGACTCCAGATGTTTGAAAACTACAACTCCCAGCATTCTCTGGCTTCCAGCTTATGAGGACTGCTGGGATTTGTAGTTTTAGAACATCTGGAGGCACACTGACTGGTATCCACCTCACCATTGGCTGGTTGGGTTTAGCGCCCAGTTAGGGGGTTCACATGATGGGATGAAATATCTGAAAAGAGTCTGGATAGAGAAAGTAACATCAGTAACACCCCCAGATCTCGTCCGACATGACACAAAATACACAACACACTTTACACTTTGCGGTCATTTACACTACAGACCACACATTGTGTCATTTACACTACAACACACACATTTTTGTTATTTACACTACAAACATACACATTGTGTCATTTACACTACAACACACACATTGTGTCATTGTACCCTACAAACACACACATTTTGTTATTTACACTACAACATACACATTGTGTCATTTACACTACAACAACACACACACATTGTGTCATTTACACTACAAAACCACACACTTGTGTCATTTACACTACAATCACAACACAACTTATGGTCATTTACACTACAAAACACACACATTGTGTCATTTACACTACAAACAAACACACACAGTGGTCTTTACTCAATACACACACACATTGTGTCATTTACACACACAAACACACACATTGTGTCATTTACACTACAAACACACACATTGTGTCTTTACACCTACAAAACCACCCACATTGTTCATTACTACACACAAACAACACACACATTGTCATTTACACTACAAAACACACACATTGTGCCATTTTACACAAAAACACATTTTGTTATTTACACTACAAGCCACGTTGTGTCATTTTACACTACAATACACACACACATTGTGTCATTTACTCTACAAAACACACACACATTGTGTCATTTACACTACAAAACACACACATTGTGTCATTTACACTACAAACACACACACATTTTGTTATTTACACTACAAACACACACATTGTGTCATTTACACTACAAACACACACATTGGGTTCATTTACCAACTACAAAACACAACACATTGTTCATTTACACTACAAACACACACACATTTTGTTATTTACACTACAAACACGTTGTGTGTCATTTACACTACAATACACCACCCATTGTTCATTTACACTACAAAACACACCCACATTGTGCATTAACACTACAAACACACATTTTTATTTACACTAACACAAGCACCTTGTGATCTTTCACACACAAACACTTCCATCCTTGTGTCATTTACACTACAAACACACACACACACTTGTGTTCATTTACACTACCAACCACCACATTGTGTCATTTACACTACAAACAACACAACTTGTGTCATTTCAACAAACCACACTCACTCTGTTGCAATACAAGCAGGTGGTGTTTTCCCATGATCCTTCCCGCCCTCTGACCACTATGTCCCATTTATATTATTTCTCTATCAGAGTCACAAATGAATCTGTTCCTTTTCCTGTGGCTGTGACCTATTAACCATATGGGTGAGTTAAAGGACACATAACTGTACAACCATCATTGGCCTTTGACCCGTTGCATTGGTACATTGACTTGGCGTGGGAACGGCTGGCTAGCCGTTTCTATAACATGGGATGCAGTGCCGCCATCTTTCTTTTGGGCAGTGTGCCTCGGTCTGCTCGCCCAGGGGATAGGTAGACGTCGGGTCCTGCCAGACGAGAGATAAATGTAAAGAATTAGTTGGTTTCTTTAATTGTCGCAGCTGGAGGGTAAATTATATAAATTTCGGCTATGGACTTACGGTTTATAGCCATTTGTAGGTCAAGAGTTAAGTCCGAGTTAAGCTGTGACATCGCAGGCCTGATTGATGAATTTAAAAGTTTTGTTACAGTTATAATTAATTAATTATTTATTTAATAAAATATTAAGCTGCGGCCAGTTTCCTCCTCCGACCTTATCGTTTGTGGTGTTCAGTTTTGAGTGTGTTTTAATTTATCGTGCGGCCTAACATTCCCATGTAATCTCCTTATATCGCACACAGAAGGGGACACAATCTCTTTAATGAACTGTCCGTTAAAAAACCAATGTAACATTATCACCTGTATTTTCATTACAGAGACATGATGCGTTCCTGATCGAATATATAGAATTATATGAAATTGAACTGGACATTCCCCTAGAGTCATGAATTGTATAACGTGATAAGGAGAGACTACACACGGTCGTATTTTATAACCAACGTCTGGTGTGATCGCTTCCAAGGCAAATTCCGCACGTAGAGGGGAGCCGAGGAGTGGTGTGAGGGGTAGCACATGGGTGGGATACGTTTTTACATGATAGAAATCCCCGTAATGTAATGTATAGAACCCGTAAGGACGACATGTGGCAGAATTTTTTGGTTTTTGGGCCGTGTGTGACACCAAATTGTAAAGTCATTTTACCCAGTCGCCCCAGAGCCTCTTTAATACCCTCAAAAAACGTCAATTCGTAGCCAAAGTCCAGAAAGAAATCGCGCCGTAATAGATGTTTGGCTACACGCTGACTGGTTCATTTCTACACCATAATCTACGTGAGCAGCAGCGCCTGTGAAATCGCAAAGGATCGTTCATCGAAACTTTCACATTGTCTCGATAAAGAGACACACGGTCACACGTGTAGATTGTGCACGTACAGAAGGTTTAATATACGAGGTCCCCACTGTTAATCCCCCTCCAACAGGTTGTGCTGGTTCCATACCCCAACCCCATTCTATAGTCATTATAAAACTATCACTATGTCCCTCCAGACGCCCCCACCACCCTCTATAATTCCCCTTCTATGTCATTATACATAACTGTCACTATGGTCCCTCCATCCCCCCACCACCCTATAATTCCCCATTCTATAGTAATTATATATAACTATTCACTTGTCCCTCCAGACCCCCCACCACCCCCCCTCTATAATTCCCCATTCTATAGTCATTTACATAACTGGGTCACTATGTCCCTCGACCCCCCACCACCCCTATAAATCCCCATTCTATAGTCATATACATCTGTTCACTGTCCCTCCAGACCCCCACCACCCCTATAATCCCCATTCTATAGTCACACATTATATATCTGGTCACTATGTCCCTCCAGACCCCCACCACCACCTATAATTCCCCATTCTATATATCATTATACTAACTGTTCACTATGTCCCTCCAGACCCCCCACCACCCCTATAATTCCCCATTCTATAGTCGTTACATATAACTGGTCACTATGTCCCTCCAGACCCCCCACCACCCCTATAATTCCCCATTCTATAGTCATTACATATAACTATTCACTATGTCCCTCCAGACCCCCCCCCCCACCACCCTATAATTCCATTCTATAGTCATTATATTAACTATTCACTATGTCCCTCCACCGCCCCCACCACCCCCCCTATAATTCCCCATTCTATATTCATTATACCATAACTGTTTCACTATGTCCCTCCAACCCCCCCACCACCACCCTATAATTCCCCATTCTATAAGTCCATTATATAACTATTCACTATGTCCCTCCAGACCCCCCCCACCCCCACCCTATAATTCCCCATTCTAATAGTCATTACATATAACTATTCACTATGTCCCTCCAACCCCCCCACCACCCTATAATTCCCCATCTATAGTCATTATATATAACTATTCACTATGTCCTCCAGACCCCCCACCACCCCTATAATTCCCCATTCTATAGTTCATTATATATAACTGTTCACTATGTCCTCCAACCCCCCACCACCCCTATAATTCCCCATTCTATAGTCATTATAATAACTATGTCACTATGTCCCTCCAGACCCCCCCCACCCCTATAATTCCCCATTTCTATAGTCATTACATATAACTTTCACATGTCCCTCCAACCCCCCACACACCCCTATAATTCCCCATTCTATGTCATTATACATAACTGTTCACTATTGTCCCTCCAGACCCCCCCACCACCCGCATAATTCCCCTTCTATAGTCTTATTATAACTGTTCACTATGTCCCTCCAACCCCCCACCACACCCTATAATTCCCCATTCTATAGTCATTATATATAACTGTTCACTATGTCCCTCCAGACCCCCCACCACCCTATAATTCCCATTCTATAGTCATTATATATAACTGTTCATATGTCCCTCCAGACCCCCACCACCACCCTATAATTCCCCATTCTATGAGTTATTATTATATAACTCATTCCTATGTCCCCAGACCCCCCACCCCCCTATATCCTCCCCATTCTATAGTCATTATACATAACTGGTCACTATGTCCCCCAGACCCCCCCACCACCCCTATATTCCCCATTCTATGTCTTATATATAACTGTTCACTATGTCCCTCCAGACCCCCCACCACCCCTATAATTCCCCATTTCTATAGTCATTTACAACAACTGGTCACTATGTCCCTCCAGACCCCCCCACCACCCCTATAATTCCCATTCTATAGTCATTATAACATAACTTTCCTATGTCCCTCCAGACCCCCCCACCACCCCTATAATTCCCCATTCTACCACTAGTCATATAACTGTTCACTATTGCCTCCCTTCACCGGACATATTCCCCCCCACCACCCCTATAATCCCCATTCATATCAGTATATATACTGTTCTCTATGTCCCTCCAGACCCCCCCACCACCCTTAATTCCCCTTCTATAGTCATTATATATAACTGTTCACTATGTCCCTCCAGACCCCCCCCACCACCCCTATAATTCCCCCATTCTATTCAGATTATCTATAACTATTCACTATGTCCCTCCATACCCCCCCCACACCACCCCTATAATTCCCCATTCTATAGTCATTACATATAACATTGCACTATGTCCCTCCAGACCCCCCACCAACCCTATAATTCACATTCTATAGTCCATTACACATAACTGTTCACTATGTCCCTCCAACCCCCACCCACCCCTATAATTCCCCATTCTCTAGTCATTATATATACACTATTCACTATGTTCCCTCCAGACCCTCCCCACCACCCCTATAATTCCCCATTCTATAGCATTATATATAACTGTTCACTATGTCCCTCCAGACCCCCACCACCCCTTATAATTCCCCATTCTATAGTCATTATATATACTGTTCACTATGTCCCTCCAGACCCCCCACCACCCCTATAATTCCCAATTCTATAGTCATTATATATAACTGGTCACTATGTCCCTCCAGACCCCCACCACCCCTATATTCCCCATTCTATAGTCATTATACATAACTGGTCACTATGTCCCTCCAGACCCCCCACCACCCCTAATAATTCCCCATTCTATAGTCATTTATATATACTGTTCACTATTTCCCCTCCAACCCCCACCACCCCTATAATTCCCCATTCTATAGTCATTATATATAACTGTTCACTATGTCCCTCCAGACCCCCCACCACCCCTATAATTCCCCATCTATAGTCATTATACATACTATTCACTATGTCCCCTCCAGACCCCCCACCACCCCTATAATTTCCCTTCCCATTCTTAGTCATTATACATAACTGGTCACTATGCTCCCTCCAGACCCCCCACCACCCCTATAATTCCCCATTCTATAAGTCATTATACAAACTGGTCTCTATGTCCCCGCCAGACCCCCCACCACCCTATAATTCTCCCATTCTATAGTCATTATACATAACTGTCACTATGTCCCTCCAACCCCCCACCACCCCTAATTCCCCCCATTCTATAGTCCATTATACATAAACTGGTCACTATGTCCCTCCACACCCCCCACCACCCCTATAATTCCCCATTACTATAGTCATTATACATAACTGGTCACTATGTCCCTCCAGACCCCCCACCACCCTAAATTCCCTTCCCCGATTCTATAGTCATTATACATAACTGGTCACTATGTCCCTCCAGACCCCCCACCACCCTATATTCCCCATTCTATAGTCATTATATAATAGCTGTTCACTATGTCCCTCCAGACCCCCACCCCCCCTATAATTCCCCATTCTATAGTCATTAACATACCTGTTCACTATGTCCCTCCAGACCCCCCACCACCCCTATAATTCCCCATTCTATAGTCATTATACAAACTGTTCACTATGTCCTCCAGACCCCCCACCACCCCTATAATTCCCCATTCTAAGTCATTATACTAAACTGGTCAACTATGTCCCTCCAGACCCCCCACCACCCCTATAATTCCCCATTCTATAGTCATTTATCATAACTGGTCACTATGTTCCCTCCAGACCCCCCACCACCCCTATAATTCCCCATTCTATAGTCATTATCATAAACGTTCACTATGTCCCTCCAGACCTCCCACCACCCCTATATTCCCCATTCTATAGTCATTATACATAACTGTTCACTATGTCCCTCCAGACTCCCACCCCCCCTATAATTCCCCATTCTATAGCATTATCATAACTGTTCACTATGTCCCTCCAGACCCTCCCACCACCCCTATATATCCCCATTCTATAGTCATTATACATAACTGTTCACTATGTCCCTCCAGACCTCCCACCCCCCTATAATTCCCCATTCTATAGTCATTATAATATACTGTTCACTATGTCTCCTCCAGACCCCCACCACCCCTATATTCCCCATTCTATAGGTCATTAATCTATAACTGTTCACTAGGTCCCTCCAGACCCCCCACACCCCTATATTCCCCATTCTATCAGTCATTATAATATAACTGGTGCACTATGTCCCCTCCAATCCCCCCCCACCCCTATAATGGGCCACATTATATAGTCGATTATTATAACTGCGTCCCACATTTCCTCCAGACCCCTCCACCCCACCCCTATATTCCCCATTCTATATCATTATATATAACTGGTCCACTATGTCCTCCCAGAACCCCATCCACCTACCCCTATACATCCCCATTCTATCAGTCATTATATATAACTTGTTCACTAGGTCCCTCCAGACCCCCACCACCCCTATAATTCCCTTCCTTCTATAGTCATTATACATAAACTGCTCACTATGTCCCTACCGACCCCCCCACTACACCCCTATATCCCCATTCATAGTCATCTAGTATATTACTGGTCACTATGTCCCTCCAGACCCCCACCACCCTTATAATTCCCCATTCTATAGTCCCATTTATACATAACGGTACTATGTCCCTACAGACCCCCCACCACCTATAATTTCCCCATTCTATAGTCATTATACATAACTGTTCCACTATGGTCCCTCCAGACCCCCACCCTAACCCTAATTCCCTTTATCGTTCATACGCATATCCTAATACCCACCACCATGTCATATATATAACTGGTCACTATGTCCCACAGAACCCCCACCACCCACACCCACCTCTACACCATATCCCTCATTTATAGTCATTATACATGAACTGGTCACTAATGTCCCTCCAGACCCCCCACCACCCCTATAATTCCCCATTTCTATAGTCATATACATATAACTTCATATGTCCCATCAGACCCCCCCCCCAGCTATCATACTTGACCGTAGGAGAGCGGGACGGTACCCCTTTTTTTCTTATTTCTTCTTTTTACTCCTATTTTGCCCTTTTCCCTTACCTCTCAGTCATTAACATATGTCACTATGCTACCCTCCGACCAACCCACCACCCTATAACATTCTCCCCATTCTATAGTCAGTTTATGACATAACTGGTCACTATGTCCCTCCAGACCCCCCACCACCCTATAATTCCTCCCATTCTAGTAGTCATTATACCATAACTGGTCACTATGTCCCTCAGACCCCACCCACCCCTATTAATTCCCCTCATTCTATAGTCATTTTGACACACAACTGTTCACTATCGTCCCTCCAGACCCCCCACCACCCCTATAATTCCCCATTCTATAGTCCCATATACATACACTGGGTCACTATGTCCCTCCAGGACACCCGCCCACCACCCTATAATTCCCTCTCATTCTATAGTCATTATACATAACTGGTCCTATGTCCCTCCAGACCCCCCACCACCCTATAATTCCCCATTCTATCTAGTCATTATACATAACTGCTTCACTATGGCCTATCCAGACCCCCCACCACACCTATAATTTCCCATTCTATAGTCATTATACAGAACTGGTCTACTAGCCCTCCCAGGACCCCCCACCACCATTCCCCATAACTTAAACCACCCTCCCTATACTAGTCATTACTACCATAACTGCGTCACTATGCCCCAGACCCCCCTCCAGTAACCTACACTACCACCCGATGATATTCCCCCATTCTATAGTCATTATGACATAACTGGTCACTATGTACCTCCCAGACCCCCACCACCCCTATATTGTCCCCCATTCTACTAGTTCATTATTAACATAACTGGTCCAATATTGTCCCTCCAGACCCACCACCCCTATAATTCCCCATTCTACTTTACACTACAATACAACACACATTAGTCATTTACACTACAAAACACACACATTGTGTCATTTACACTACAAAACACACACATTGTGTCATTTACACTACAAAAACACACACATTGTGTCATTTACACTACAAAACACACATTGGTCATTTACACTACAAACACAACAATTGTGTCATTTTACACTACAAAACACACACATTGTGTCATTTACACTACAACACACACACATTGTGTCATTTACACTACAAAACACACACCATTGTGCCATTATACTACAAACACAACATTTTGTTTTTACACTACAAGCACACGTTGTGTCATTTACACTACAATAACACACACACATTGTGTCATTTACTCTACAAAACACACACACATTGTGTCATTTACACTACAAAACACACACATTGTGTCATTTACACTACAAACACACACACATTTTGTTATTTACACTACAAACACACACATTGTGTCATTTACACTACAAAACACACACATTGTGTTCATTTACACTACAAAACACACACATTGTGTCATTTACACTACAAACACACACACATTTTGTTATTTACACTACAAACACACGTTGTGTCATTTACACTACAATACACACACACATTGTGTCATTTACACTACAAAACACACACACATTGTGTCATTTACACTACAAACACACATTTTGTTATTTACACTACAAGCACACGTTGTGTCATTTACACTACAAAACACTCATACATTGTGTCATTTACACTACAAAACACACACACATTGTGTCATTTACACTACAAAACACACACACATTGTGTCATTTACACTACAAAACACACACACATTGTGTCATTTACACTACAAAACACACAAACTCACTCTGTGTTGCAATACAAGCAGATGGTGATTTTCCCATGATCCTTCCCGCCCTCTGACCACTAATGTCCCATTTATATTATTTCTCTATCAGAGTCACAAATGAATCTGGTTCCTTTCCTGTGGCTGTGACCTATTAACCCTAATGGGTGAGGTTAAGGACACAGTAACTGTACAGACCATCATTGGCCTTTGAACCCGTTGCATTGGTAATTGACTTGGCGTGGGAACGGCTGGCTAGCCGTTTCTATAACATGGGATGCATGGCCGCCATCTTTCTTTTGGGCAGTGTGCCTCGGTCTGCTCTGCCCAGGGATAGGTGACGTCGGGGCGCCAGACCGAGAGATAAAGGTAAAGAATTAGTTGGTTTCTTTAATTGTCGCAGCTGGAGGGTAAAATATATAAATTCGGCTATGGACTTACGGTTATAGCCATATTGTATGGTCAAGAGTTAAGTCCGAGTGTAAGCTTTAAGTCAGAAGGGCTGATTGATGAATTTAAAAGTTTTGTTACAGTTATATAATTAATTAATTATTTATTTAAAAAATATTAAGCTGCGGCCAGTTTCCTCCGACCTTAAATCGTTGTGGTGTTCAGTTATGAGTGTGTTTTTATTTATAGTGCGGCCTAACATTCCCATGTAAATCCTTATATCGCACAGTAAAGGGGACACAATCTCTTAATGAACTGTCCGTAAACCAATGTAACATTATCACTGTATTTCATTACAGAGACAATGACGTTCCTGATCGAATATATAGAATTATATAGAAATATGAACTGGACATTCCCTAGAGACAATGAATGTTATAACGGAAGAGGAGAGACTACACGGAGCTATTTATAACCAACGCTGGGTGATCGCTCCAAGGCAAATAGTCCGAGAGAGCGGGAGCCAGAGGAGTGGGTGAGGGGTAGCACATGGGATACGTTATGTACATGATAGAAATCCCGTAATGTAATGTAAGGAACCACGTAAGGTGACGATCATGTGGCAGAATTTGGTTTGGTTTTTGGGCCGTGTGTGTGAAACCAAATTTAAAGTCATTTTACCCAGTCGCCCAGAGCCTCTGATAACCTCAAAAACGTCAATTCGTAGGCCAAAGTCCAGAAGAAATCGCGCCGTATGATGTTTGGCTACACGCGTGCTGGTTCATTCTACACCATAATCTACGTGAGAGCAGCGCCCTGTGAAATCGCAAAGGATCGGTTCATCGGAAACGTTGCACATTGTCTCTGATAAATGAGACACACGGTGCACACGTGTAGATTGTGCAACGTACAGAAGGTGAATATACGAGTCCACACGTGTTATCCCTTCCCAAACAGGTGTGTGCTGGTTCCATAACCCCAACCCCATTCTATAGTCATTAATAAATATTCACTATGTCCCTCCAGACCCCCCACCACCCTCATAATTCCCCATTCTATAGTCATTTATACATAACTGGTCACTATGTCCTCCGACCACCCCCCACCACCCCTATAATTCCCCATTCTATAGTAAATAAATAACACAGTCCCTCCAGACCCCCCACCACCCTATAATCCCCAAGATAAACAAACCTGGTCACTATGTCCCTCCAGACCCCCCACCACCCCTATAATTCCCCATTCTATAGTCATTATACATAATGTTCACTATGTCCCTCCAGACCCCCCACCACCCCTATAATTCCCCATTCTATAGTCATTATATATAACTGGTCACTATGTCCCTCCAGACCCCCCACCACCCCTATAATTCCCCATTCTATAGTCATTATACATAACTGTTCACTATGTCCTCCCGACCCCCCACCACCCCTATAATTCCCCATTCTATATCGTTACATATAACTGGTCACTATGTCCCTCCCAGCCCCCCACACCCCCCATAATTCCCCATTCTAAGTCATACATATAACTATTCACTATGTCCCTCCAGACCCCCCACCACCCCTATAATTCCCCATTCTATAGTCATTATATATAACTATTCACTATGTCCCTCCAGACCCCCCACCACCCCTATAATTCCCCATTCTTAGTCATTATACATAACTGTTCACTATGTCCCTCCAGACCCCCCCCACCACCCCTATAATTCCCCATTCTATAGTCATATATATAACTATTCACTATGTCCCTCCAGACCCCCCCACCACCCCTATAATTCCCCATTCTATAGTCATTACATATAACTATTCACTATGTCCCTCCAGACCCCCCACCACCCTATAATTCCCCATTCTATAGTCATTATATATAACTATTCACTATGTCCCTCCAGACCCCCCCCACCCCTATAATTCCCCATTCTATAGTATTATATATAACTGTTCACTATGTCCCTCCAGACCCCCCACCACCCCTATATTCCCCATTCTATAGTCATTAACATAAACTATTCACTATGTCCCTCCAGACCCCCCACCAACCCCTATAATTCCCCATTCTATAGTCATACATAATACTATTCACTATGTCCCTCCAGACCTCCCACCACCCCTATAATTCCCCATTCTATAGTCATTATACATAACTGTTCACTATGTCCCTCCAGACCCCCCACCACCCCTATAATTCCCCATTCTATAGTCATTATATATAACTGTTCACTATGTCCCTCCAGACCCCCCACCCACCCCTATAATTCCCCATTCTATAGTCATTATATATAACTGTTCACTATGTCCCTCCAGACCCCCCACCACCCCTATAATTCCCAATTCTATAGTCATTATATATAACTGGTCACTATGTCCCTCCAGACCCCCCACCACCCCTATAATTCCCCATTCTATAGTTTTATATATAACTATTTCACATGTCCCTCCAGAACCCCACCACCCCTATAATTCCCCATTCTATAGTCATTATACTAACTGGTCACTATGTCCTCCAGCCCCCCACCACCCCTATATTCCCATTCTATAGTCATTATATAACTGTTCACTATGTCCCTCCAGACCCCCCACCACCCCTATAATTCCCCATTCTATAGTATTATTACATAAGTTCACTATGTCCCTCCAGACCCCCCACCACCCCTATAATTCCCCATTCTATAGTCATTATACATAACTGTTCACTATGTCCCTCCAGACCCCCCCACCACCCCTATAATTCCCCATTCTAAGTCATTATATATAACTGTTCACTATGTCCCTCCAGACCCCCCACCACCCCCTATAATTCCCCATTCTATAGTCATTATATATAACTGTTCTACTATGTCCCTCCAGACCCCCCACCACCCTATAATTCCCCATTCTATAGTCATTATTATAAACTGTTCACTATGTCCCTCCAGACCCCCCCCACCCCTATAATTCCCCATTCTATAGTCATTATATATAACTATCACTATGTCCCTCCAGACCCCCCACCACCCCTATAATCCCCATTACTATGTCATTACATATAACTATTCACTATGTCCCTCCAGACCCCCCACCAACCCTATAATTCCACATTCTATAGTCATACACATACTGTTCACAGTCCCTCCAGACCCCCCCACCCCTATAATTCCCCATTCTATAGTCATTATATATAACTATTCACTATGTCCCTCCAGACCCCCCACCACCCCTATAATTCCCCATTCTATAGTCATTATATATAACTGTTCACTATGTCCCTCCAGACCCCCCCCCCCCCCTATAATTCCCCATTCTATAGTCATTATATATAACTGTTCACTATGTCCCTCCAGACCCCCCACCACCCCTATAATTCCCCATTCTATAGTCATTATATATAACTGGTCACTATGTCCCTCCAGACCCCCCACCAACCCCTATAATTCCCCATTCTATAGTCATTATACATAATCGACTATGTCCCTCCAGACCCCCACCACCCTATAATTCCCCATTCTATAGTCATTATAATAACTGTTCACTATGTCCCTCCAGACCCCCCACCACCCCTATAATTCCCCATTCTATAGTCATTATATAACTGTCACTATGTCCCTCCAGACCCCCCCACCACCCCTATAATTCCCCATTCTATAGTCATTATACAAACTATTCACTATGTCCCTCCAGACCCCCCACCACCCCTATAATTCCCCATTCTATAGTCATTATACATAACTGGTCACTATGTCCCTCCAGACCCCCCACCACCCCTATAATTCCCATTCTATAGTCATTATACATAACTGGTCCACTATGTCCCTCCAGACCCCCCACCACCCCTAAATTCCCCATTCTATAGTCATTATACATAACTGGTCACTATGTCCTCCAGACCCCCCCACCACCCTATAATTCCCCATCTATAGTCATTATACATAACTGGTCACTATGTCCCTCCAGACCCCCCACCACCCCTATAATTCCCCATTCTATAGTCATATACATAACTGGTCTACTATGTCCTCCAGACCCCCCCACCACCCCTATAATTCCCCATTCTATAGTCATTATACATAACTGGTCACTATGTCCCTCCAGACCCCCCACCACCCCTATAATTCCCCATTCTATAGTCATCTATATATAACTGTTCACTATGTCCCTCCAGACCCCCCACCACCCCTATAATTCCCATTCTATAGTCATTATACATAACTGTCACTATGTCCCTCCAGACCCCCCCACCACCCCTATAATTCCCCATTCTATAGTCATTATACATAACTGGTACTATGTCCTCCAGACCCCCACCACCCCTATAATTCCCCTTCTATAGTTATTTTACTATAAGCTGGTTCTTTTGACTATGCTCCCTCTTTATAGATCCCCCCCCCTTTACCTACCTTCCTTATTTGTATTTATTTCCTCATTCTATTGAGTCATTTGTACCACTAACAAAACACACACATTGTGTCATTTACACTACAATACACACACACATTATGTCATTTACACTACAAAACACACACATTGTGTCATTTACACTACAAAACACACACATTGTGTCATTTACACTACAATACACACACACATTGTGTCATTTACACTACAAAACACACACATTGTGTCATTTACACTACAAGCCACGTTGTGTCATTTACCAACTACAATACACACACACATTGTGTCATTTACACTACAAACACACACATTGTGTCATTTACACTACAAAACACACACATTGTGTCATTTACACTACAAACACACACACATTGTGTCATTTACACTACAAAACACACACATTGTGCCATTTATACTACAAACACACACATTTTGTTATTTACACTACAAGCACACGTTGTGTCATTTACACTACAATACACACACACATTGTGTCATTTACTCTACAAAACACACACACATTGTGTCATTTACACTACAAAACACACACATTGTGTTAGTTATGTAGAATGGTTTAGTTGTATAGACTAGTTTAGCTATGTAGTATGCACCGTATTACACAGATACTATGCTGTACAATGATTATTAAGGTCTAATATAAAACAAATTTAAAAAACACACAATAAAAAATATTCTCAGTCCATATACAGGACAACAGAAGGTTCCTTAAAAACAGAGACCTCTCTGCTAATAGTAACTATGGTCCGGAGATATAAACCATATAAACGGTAGTATTCTCTGGGCTGTAAATCTCTTCTGGCTGCGACAGGCATTATCACTTCATTAAAACTTTGTCTCTTTCTTATTAACTATTAATCCATCCGTGGCATCAGGGACTAAAACGTCAAACTTTGATAGTTCAGGCTGATTGGGGAGATACTTTTTAGGTTGTGGAAGATCTGAGTGCGGAGTGACCAAATACTTCAATCTCTGCCAAGAAACACAGACAAAATATATTAAATATACAGTGTATTCATAGGGTATTAAACACACACAAAATCCATCCATCAATCATCTATCATCTATCCATCTATCTATCCATCCATCATCTATCATCTATCCATCCATCCATCATCTATCATCTATCCATCCATCCATCCATCCATCATCTATCATCTATCTATCCATCTATCCATCTATCATCTATACATCCATCCATCCATCCATCCATCCATCTATCCATCTATCATCTATCTATCCATCTATCCATCTATCTATCCATCCATCTATCCATCCATCCATCCATCCATCCATCCATCCATCCATCTATCCATCTATCTATCCATCTATCCATCTATCCATCTATCCATCTATCCATCTATCCATCTATCCATCTATCCATCTATCCATCTATCTATCTATCTATCTATCTATCATCTATTATCTATCTATCTATCCATCAAATAAATACATTTCCATGGAATAGTCCCTATATTTGCCATTACCTGTGTAAAGGAACCTTTTGTCCTGAGGATGATGTAGATGGCGAAGGTTGGGATGCAGATCATAGAGGAAAGAGCCATGAGCCACCCAATGGCATAGCCCCAGGTTGGGTAGACATATTGATTATTGTATTTCAGGGGGCTGTATTTGATCAGAGAAAACAGGAATGTCCCCTAAGAAACAGTAAAACCACAGAGTTCTTTGCATGACAGGGAAGAAATGAAGGTTACAGAGGACTAACAATAGCCCAGGATTAGGTACCTACATGGGGAGAATATACGTGATCTGTGTACACAGGGCAGGAGACAGGGGCCAACAATTGGGTGAATTTATCTTTCAAAATTATTTTGTCATTAGCGCCAGCCTGCTAATCCAGCTATAACCCATCAGAGGGGGCCAGAGCCAAGGAGGTGCCAATGGTTGCAGGATGGCAAAGGGCGCTAGGGGCCAGGTTGGCCATAGATGCAATGGGCACTTGAACTTGAGAAGGAAAGAGGGAGAGATGGAAGGAATAGAGAGAATTAATGGAGCCCAGAAGAACGTGGAGAAGGCGAGCAGTGAGGCTAATTCTCATTGTCTATACACTGAACATGACAAGGCCTTGAACTTCTCACTGTGCATTGATCGTCCCCCAGATTCCTGGTACTTAACCCAACCTAGTGGGAGCCTAGAGGAATTGCAGAGGATTAACAGAGGAGGCCCCAGGCAAAAAATGTATGGGGCCCAGAGACTTCTAGTTATGTCCTGAGGGGACAAAAATTGTTAGATTAAATATCCTCACTATACCCACACTATACCCATGCTATACCCACGCTGTACCCACGCTATACCCACACTGTACCCACACTGTAGCCACGCTATACCCATGCTGTACCCACACTATACCCATGCTATACCCATGCTGTACCCACACTATACCCATGCTATACCCACGCTGTACCCACGCTATACCCACACTGTACCCACGCTATACCCACGCTGTACCCACGCTATACCCACGCTGTACCCACGCTATACCCACACTATACCCACGCTATACCCATGCTATACCCATGCTGTACCCACACTGTACCCATGCTATACCCATGCTGTACCCACACTGTACCCACGCTATACCCATGCTATACCCACTGTACCCACGCTATACCCATGCTATACCCACACTGTACCCATGCTATACCCACACTATACCCACGCTGTACCCATGCTATACCCACACTGTACCCATGCTGTACCCACGCTGTACCCATGCTGTACCCACACTGTACCCACGCTATATCCACGCTATACCTACACTATACCCACGCTATACCCATGCTCTACCCACGCTGTACTCATGCTATACCCACACTATACCCACCTGGGGAACCTGCTGCCTATAGATCCAGTAAATGACCCTTACATCACCTTGAGCAGAACTTTATTATTTGTTACAAACATATAAACCATAATAAGGATGTAAAGGGCAAAACGAGGCTCAATGTCTACAGACAAGATAACACAACATCCATGGGAACAAGAGCTGGGGGCAGGTTGACACCAGTGGGGGAGGGAGAATGGCAAATGGCCTTCAGCATGCTGGGAACATGGAAAGTTTTGGTTTACTGAGAAATGAGAGAGAACAGTAAGACATTAAACTTGTGCTAAAATATAAGACAAAATGGATGCCATAAAGCTAAGTGAATATAAGAATAATGATAGTAACGATATGTCATTCCCTTCCCATTAGACCCGCCATATACGTACCAAACACATTGCAGGTGTAGCGAATAACCAACAGTATTTTACAATTGGCCACGGCCGGTAGCCAATCATATCTTCGATGTTATCGTAAAACCGGTTTGCACCTGCAGGAAGAAATTCACCTGTCTCACGTCTACTGAATGTTGGGGGTAACGGGATTAGTTCGCCATTGATTACAATCAAGTTACACTCACCGTACACGTAACCGACACACACCACTTCAAATAGAGCAACAAGGAGAAGGCAAGTACCACTGGCAGCGTAGTAATCAAAGAGCTGGAACACGTACATCCCACCCTGCCAAGCACAAAAACAAACCTCAGTCAACCGATACAGACGGGATTTACCCCTTTAAAGAAACATACAGTATCCAAGTACAGGTAATGTACAGTATCCAAGTTACAGGTGGTAATGTGACATATCCAATAACAGAGTATATCGTACAGTATGTGTAATCCAAGTACAGGAAGTAAGTATCAAGTACGTACAGTAATCCAGTACAGGTAATGTACAGCATCCAAAGGACGGAAATGTACAATATCAAGTACAGGAATGTACAGATCCAAGGACAGGTATGTACAGTATCCAATACCGGAAAGTTACAGTATTCCAGTACAGTAATGTACAGTATCCAAGTACAGGTTAATGTACATTATCCAAGGAAGGAAATGTACAGTATCCAAGTACAGGAAATGTACAGTAGTCCAAGGACGGTAGTACAGTATCCAAGGACAGGTAATTACAATACCAAGTACAGGAAATGTACAGGTTCCAGTACACGGAAACTGTTACAGGATCCAAGGACAGTAATGTACATATCCCAAGGAACAGGTAGGTACAGTATCCAAGTACAGGTAATGTACAGATCCAAGTAGCAGGAAATGTACAGTATCCAAGTAAGGAAATGTACCAGTATCCAGGACATGTAAGAGAGTACCAGGACAGTTAATGTACAGTATCCAAGCAGTCCAGGTAATGTACAGATATCCAAGTAAGCAGGTAAGGACAGTATCCATACAGAATGTACAGTACCAGACAGGTAAAGTACATATTCCAGGACACGGTAATGTACAGTATCACAGGCAGGTTAATGTACATTCAATCCAAGGACAGTAAGTGTACAGTATCCAAGTACAGGAAAGTACAGTATCCAAGTACAGGTTGATAAGATCAGCGAAAGGTACAGGATCAAGACATTTCCAAGACGGAAATCGTATCCAAGTACAGGAACATTCGTACAAGGACAGGTAATGTACAGGATCCAAGGACAGGTACGTGACCAGTATCCAAGTACAGGTAAATGTACAGTATCCAAGTACAGGAAATGTACAGGATCCAAGTACAGGTAATGTACAGTATCCAATACAGGAAATGTACAGTATCCAAGTACAGGAAGTACAGTATCAAGAAGTATGTACAGTATATCCAGGACAGTAATGACATTACCAGGTAATGTAACAGTATCCAAGTACAAGGTGATAGTGTACAGTATCCAAGTACAGGAAATGATCAGTGATCCAAGTAAGGAATGTACAGATCCAAGTACAGGTAATGTACAGTATCCAGTTACAGGAATGTACCAGTATCCAAGTCAGGCAGTACAGTATACAAGTAAGGAATACAGTTACCAAGGACAGTATCCAAGGACAGGGATGCCTACAGTAACCAAACCAGCCATAAAGGTTAATGTACCGTATCCAACAAGTACAGGTAATGTACAGTACCAAGTACAGGTAGTACAGATCCAAGTACAGGTAATGTACAGTATCCAAGATACAGGAAATGTACAGTATCCAAGTACAGGAATGTCAGCCGCAGATCCAGTCCACGGAACAACCAGTAGGCACCCACAGGAGACCAAGTACAGGATGTACCAGCATCCCAAGTACAGGAAAGTACGTCCAAGGACAGGTAATGTACAGTATACAAGACAAGGATGACAGATCCCAAGTACAGGTAAGACAGTATCAATACAGGCAAATGTACAGTACCAAGTACACGGTAAGTACAGCTGCAGCCCAAGTACAGTCAATGTCAGTATCCAAGTACAGGTAATGTACAGTATCCAAGTACAGGAAAGTACGTATCCAAGTACAGGAAGTACAGTAGCCAGACAGGAAATGTACAGGTATCCAATACAGGTAAGTACAGTATCCAAGTACAGGTAATGTACAGTATCCAAGTACAGGAAGTACAGTAATCCAAGTACAGGTAATGTACAGTATCCCAAGTACAGGTAATGTACAGTATCCAAGTACAGGAAATAGTACAGTATAGCCAGTACAAGGTAATGTACGTATCCAAGGTACAGAGGAAATGTACAGATCCAAGTTTACAGTAATGAAGTATCACAGTACAGGTAATGTACAGTATCCAAGTACAGGTAAATGTACAGTTATCACAAGGACAGGTAATGTACAAGGACCAATACAGGAAATGTACAGTATCCAAGTACAGTAAGTACGTATCAGTACAGTAATGTACAGTTACCAATACAGGTAATAGTATCACAGTATCCAAGTACAAGGGAATGTACAGTATCCAAACAGGAAATGTACAGTATCAAGTTGTACAGAAATGTATCATCCAAGTACAGGTAAGTACAGTATCCAAGTACAGGTAACGTACAGTATCCAAGTACAGGTAAGTACAGTATCCAAGTACAGGTAACGTTACAGATATCCACAAGTAAGGTCCAGACGATGTACAGTATCCAGAGTACAGGTAATGTTTACAGCATCCAAGACAGGTAATGTACAGTATCCAAGTACAGGAAATGTACAGTATCCAAGTACAGGAAATGTACAGTATCCAAGTACAGGAAATGTACAGTATCCAAGTACAGGTAATGTACAGCATCCAAGTACAGGAAATGTACAGTATCCAAGTACAGGAAATGTACAGTATCCAAGTAGGAATGTACAGTATCAAGTACAGGTAATGTACAGTATCCAAGTACAGGTAATGTACAAAGTATCCAAGTACAAGGTAATGTACAGTATCCAAGTACAGGTAATGTACAGCATCCAAGTACAGGTAATGTACAGTATCCAAGTACAGGAAATGTACGTATCCAAGTACAGGAAGTACAGATCCAAGTACAGGAATGTACAGTCCAAGTACAGGTAATGAAGTACAGTATCCAAGTACAGGTATGTACAGTATCCAAGTAAGGTCAATGTACAGTATCCAAGTACAGGTAATGTACAGTATCCAAGTACAGGTAATGTACAGTATCCAAGAAAGGAAATGTACAGCATCAAGTACAGGTAAATGTACAGTAATCCAAGTACAGGTAATGTACAGTATCCAAGTACAAGGAAATGTACAGTATACCAAGTACAGGAATGTACAGTATCCAAGGACAGGTAATGTACAGCATCAAGTACAGGTAATGTACAGTATCCAAGTACAGGTAATGTACAGTATCCAAGTACAGGTAATGTACAGATCCAAGTTCAGGTAATGTACAGTATCCAAGTACAGGAATGTACAGTATCCAAGTACAGGTAATGTACAGTATCCAATACAGGTAATGTACAGTATCCAAGTACAGGAAATGTACAGTATCCAAGTACAGGTAATGTACAGTATCCAAGTACAGGTAATGTACAGTATCCAAGTACGGAAATGTAAGCATCCAGTACAGGTAATGTACAGTATCCAAGTACAGGTAATGTACGTATCCAAGTACAGGTAATGACAGATCCAAGTACAGGTAAGAAGGATCCAAGTACAGGTAATGTACAGTATCCAAGTACAGGTAATGTACAGTATCCAAGTACAGGAAATGTACAGCATCCAAGTACAGGAATGTACAGTATCCAAGTACAGGTAATGTACAGTATCCAAGTACAGGTAATGTACAGTATCCAAGTACAGGTAATGTACAGATCCAAGTACAGGAAATGTACAGTATCCAAGTACAGGAAATGTACAGCATCCAAGTACAGGTAATGTACAGTATCCAAGTACAGGTAATGTACAGGATCAAAGTACAGGAAAGTACAGTATCCAAGTACAGTAATGTACAGTATCCAAGTACAGGAAATGTACAGTATCCAATACAGGAATGACAGTATCCAGTAAGGAAATGTACAGTATCAAGACAGGTAAGTTACCGTATCCAAGTACAGGAAAGTACAGTATCCAGTACAGGAACGTACAGTATCCAAGTACAGTGAATGTACAATCCAAGTACAGGTAATGTACAGTATCCAAGTACAGGTAATGTAGTATCCAAGTACAGGTACAGATCAAGTACAGAAATGTACGATCCAAGTACAGGAAATGTACAGTATCCAAGTACAGGAATGTACAGTATCCAGTACAGAAAATGTACAGTATCCAAGTTCAGGAAATGTACAGTATCCAAGTACAGGAATGTACAGTATCCAAGTACAGGTAATGTACACAGTATCCAAAGTACAGGAAATGTACAGTATCAAGTACAGGAAAATGTACAGTATCCAAGTACAGGTAATGTACAGTATCCAAGTACAGGAAAGTACAAGTATCAAGTACAGGAATGTACAGTATCCAAGTACAGGTAAAGCAGTACTATCCAGATACAGGAGAATGTACAGTATCCAGACAGGAATGTACAGTAAACACAAGGTACACAGGACGAATGTACAGTATCCAAGTACAGGAAATGTACAGTATCCAAAGTACAGGTAATGATACAGTATCCAAGTACAGGTAATGTACAGTATCAACAGTACAGGTAAGGTACAGTATCCCAGAGACAGGTAATGTACAGTATCCAAGTACAGGAAATGTACAGTATCCAAGTACAGGAAATGTTACAGTATCCAAGTACAGGAAAGTACAGTATCCAAGTACAGGAAATGTACAGTATGTCCAAGTACAGGAATGTACAGTATCCAAGTACAGGTAATGTACAGTATCCAAGTACCAGGTAATGTACAGTATCCAAGTACAGGTAATGTACAGTATCCAAGTACAGGAAATGTACATAGTATCCAAGTACAGGAAAGACAGTATCAAAGTACAGGAAAATGTACAGTATCCAAGTACAGGGAATGTACAGTATCCAGTACAGGAAACGTACAGTATCCAAGTACAGGTAATGTACAGTATCCAAGTACAGGAAATGTACAGTATCCAAGTACAGGGAATGTACAGTATCCAAGTACAGGAAATGTACAGTATCCAAGTACAGGTAATGTACAGTTATCCAAGTACAGGTAATGTACAGTATCCAAGTACAGGTAATGTACAGTATCCAAGTACAGGTAATGTACAGTATCCAAGTACAGGAAATGTACAGTACCAAGTACAGGAAATGTACAGTATCCAAGTGACAGGAAATGTTACAGTATCCAAGTACAGGGAATGTACAGTATCCAAGTACAGCAAATGTGACAGTATCCAAGTAAGGGAAATGTACAGTATCCAAGTACAGGAAATGTACAGTATCCAAGTACAGGAATGTACAGTATCCAAGCAGGAAAGTACAGTATCCAAGTACAGGAAAGTACAGTACCAAGTACAGGTAATATACAGTATCCAGTACAGGAAATGACAGTATCGTACAGGTAATGTACAGTATCCAAGTACAGGTAATGTACAGTATCCAAGTAAGGTAATGTACAGTACAAGTACGGTAATGTACAGATCCAAGTACAGGAAATGTACAGTATCAAGTACAGGAATGTTACAGTATCCAAGTACAGGAAATGTACAGTATCCAAGTACAGGAAATGTACAGTATCCAAGTACAGGTAATGTACAGTATCCAAGTACAGGAAACGTACAGTATCCAAGTACAGGTAATGTACAGTATCCAAGTACAGGGAATGTACAGTATCCAATACAGGTAATGTACAGTATCCAAGTACAGGGAATGTACGTATCAAGTACAGGAAATGTACAGTATCCAGTACAGAATGTACAGTATCCAGTACAGGAAATGTACAGATCCAAGTACAGGAAATGTACAGTATCCAAGTAAAGGTAATGTACAGTATCCAAGTCAGACAGTACAGATCCAAGTACAGGTAATGTACAGTATCAAGTACAGGAAATGTACAGTATCCAAGTACAGGGATGTACAGTATCCAAGTACAGGAAATGTACAGTATCCAAGTACAGGAAATGTACAGTATCCAAGTACAGGAAACGTACAGTATCCAAGTACAGGAAACGTACAGTATCCAAGTACAGGTAATGTACAGTATCCAAGTACAGGTAATGTACAGTATCCAAGTACAGGTAATGTACAGTATCCAAGTACAGAAAATGTACAAGTATCCAAGTACAGGTAAGTACAGATCCAAGTACAGGAAATCAGTACAAGTACAGTAAGTACAAGTGATCCAAGTACAGAAATGTACAGTATCCAGTACAGGAAATGTACAGTATCCAAGTAAGGTATGTACAGTATCCAAGTACAGGAAATGTACAGTATCCAAGTACAGTTACAGAAGGGAATTTACAGTATCCAAGTACAGGAAATGTACAGTATCCAAGTACAGGAAATGTACAGTATCCAAGTACAGGAAATGTACAGTATCCAAGTACAGGTAATGTACAGTATCCAAGTACAGGAAATGTACAGTATCCAAGTACAGGTAATTGTACCAGTATCCAAGTACAGTAATGTACAGTATCCAAGTACAGGGAAAGTACAGTACCAAGACAGGTAATGTACAGTATCCAAGTACCCCAGGAAATGTACAGTATCCAAGTACAGGAAAGGTACAGTATCCAAGTACAGGAAATGTGTACAGATCCAAGTACAGGAAATGTACAGTATCCAAGTACAGAAATGTACAGGATCCAAGTACAAGTAATGTACAGTATCCAAGTACAGGAAATGTACAGTATCCAAGACAGGAATGACAGTATCCAAGTACAGGAAATGTACAGTATCCAAGTACAGGAATGTACAGTATCCAAGTACAGGTAATGTACAGTATCCAAGTACAGGTAATGTACAGTATCCAAGGACAGGTAATGTACAGTATCCAAGTACAGGTAATGTACAGTATCCAAGTACAGGAAATGTACAGTATCCAAGTACAGGTAATGTACAGTATCCAAGGACAGGTAAATTACAGTATCCAAGTACAGGAAACGTACAGCATCCAAGTACAGGTAATGTACAGTATCCAAGTACAGGAAATGGTACAGTACAGTATCCAAGTACAGGAAAATGTACAGTATCCAGTACAGGAAATGTACAGTACCAAGTACAAGGTAATGTACAGTATCCAAGTACAGGAAATGTACAAGTATCCAAGTACAGGAAATGTACAGATCCAAGTACAAGGTAATGTACAGTATCCAAGACAGGTAATGTACAGTATCCAAGTACAGGTAATGTACAGTATCAAGTACAGGAAATGTACAGTATCCAAGTACAGGTAAAGGTACAGTACCAAGTACAGGTAATGTACAGTAATCCAAGTACAGGTAATGTACAGTATCCAAGTACAGGAAATGTACAGATCCAAGTACAGGTAATGTACAGTATCCAAGTACAGGAAATGTACAGTATCCAAGTACGGTAATGTACAGATCCAAGTACAGGTAAATGTACAGTATCCAAGTACAAGGAACGTACAGCATCCAAGGACAGGAAAGTACAGTATCCAAGTACAGGAAATGTACAGATCCAAGTACAGGAAAGTACAGTATCCAAGTAAAGGTAATGTACAGTATCCAGTACAGGTAATGTACAGTATCCAAGTACAGGAAAATGTACAGTATCCAAGGACAGGAAACGTACAGTATCCAAGTACAGGAAATGTACAGTATCCAAAGTACAGGTAGGTAAGTAAGGATCAAGACAGGTAGTACAGTATCCAAGGACAGGTAATGTACAGTATCCAAGTACAGGTAATGTACAGTATCAAGTAACAGGTAAGTTACAGTATCCAAGTACAGGAATGTACAGTATCCAAGTACAGGAAACGTACAGTATCCAAGTACAGGAATGTACAGTATCCAAGTACAGGTAATGTACAGTACCAGTACAGGAATGTACAGTATCAAGGAAGGAGTACAGTATCCAAGTACAGGTTAAGTGGACAGTATCCAAAGTACAAGGTAATGTACAGTATCCAAGTACAGGTTAATGTACAGTATCCAAGTACAGTTAATGTACAGTATCCAAGGACAGGAAATGTACAGTATCCAAGTACAGGTAATGTACAGTATCCAAGTACAGGTAATGTACAGTATCCAAGTACAGGTAATGTACAGTATCCAAGTACAGGTAATGTACAGTATCCAAGTACAGGTAATGTACAGTATACTAGTACAGTTAAGATACAGTATCAAAGCCTTTTCCCTTACACCTGCCCTTTAATTAGGAATCTATTACCAGCAATGCACGACTATAGGGAAGCACCATTCTTTATCATTGTGAATTCAGTGCACCAGGTCACCATTGGAAGCCGGAGGACTCAAGCGACAATGATAAAATCCTTTGTGCAGACTCCAGATGTTCAGGCGACTTTGATCGTTACCTCGGTCAGGAGAATGAGGCCCAGGACGTAGCAGGTTACGGCGATTCCCAGAATGAAGAATTCTCTGCGGAATTTCTTTCTGAATACATGGGGGAACATGTCCACAATAGCAGTGACCAGGCTTTCCACACACACAAACTGCAACAAATGGGACAGTGTTAGGAAAACTCTTTCAAATTTGGAATCTATAAAACACATTTATTTTGCCTGAGCGGCAATTAGATAATGGGAAGTTCTGCAGTTGGTTGGAACCCCTTCCAGTAAATGGTTTGGTCCAACGTCTCCCATGATTGGTCAGTAGCTCAGTACCTGGCTGTCCAGCCCCAGAAAGATGAGCATGAGGAAGAAGAGGCAGGACCATAGAGGAGACACAGGCATCATGGTAACTGCTTTAGGATATGCAATAAATGCCAGGCCGGGACCTACGGAAACAGAAAGTCAATGAACAGATTGAAGGGTTTGAATGAATGGAATCCAATGGTTTATATTGGACACAACTTCTCATTCAATCACAAGGCTTCGTTATATCGTCACCAGGAAGGACTTTCAGTGACCAGATCTGCCCTGTCGGGTTCATTTGTGGCTGCAAACAAACAATGAGAAGGGCCCAGAACCCCAAGGAATGGACATTGGACCAGTGGGAATCTGGTTAGTCTGATGAGTCCCAATTTGAGATTTTAAGTTCCACCTGAGATGTCTTGAGTGGATGGTCTCTACTGGAGATGGGATGGGATGTGGGGGCTATGCTGGTGACACTGTTGGGGATTCATGGCACAGTTAACCAGCATGGCAACCCCAACATTCTGCATTGACATGACATCTAGTTTGCACTTGGGTTCGTTTACACAGGAATCCCATTATTGCTCATTCATAGTTTCTATGTCAAATCAGCACTTGCTCCCCCCTTCAAGGCCCCGTACACGACACGGACCCCGTCTCCCTCTTAGTGGGTGGGGGGAGGAGAGAGACAGGAGCATCATAGATTATTACTTACCAGATTCAGCCACATCAGAGATCTGTACCCCCTGCTCCTGGGCCATAAACCCCAATACAGAAAATATGGCAAAGCCTGCCACAAAGCTGGTTATACTGTTCAGGAAACACAGGGCGATGCAGTCTCTGGGGGAACAGAATAAAAATACAATTCCTAGTTAAAGGAAAACTAAAGACTGAGTGATCTGGCAAGAAGGAAGGGAGAGGAGAACAGGAAGGGGACCATGGACAGGAAGGGGAACAGCCGTCTGTACCTGTAACAGTTATTGGTATATTTATTGTAACTCCCCAGAGCCGTCAGACACCCCTGGCAAATGGCGTAAGAAAAGAAGATCTGAGTCCCTGCGTCCATCCAAACCTGCAACACACACAATAGTATTAACAATATTATTATTACTTTTATTATATTATTATTACTTTTATTATTACTTTTATTACTATTATTATTATTATTATTACTACTATTACTATTATTATTATTACTACTACTTTTATTATTATTACTATTATTACTACTTTCATTATTATTACTATTATTACTTTTATTATTACTTTTATTATTATTATCATTATTATTATTATTATTATTACTTTTATTATTATTATTACTACTACTAATACTTTTATTATTATCACTATTATTATTACTTTTATTATATTATTATATATATTATATTATTACTATTACTTTTTATTATTACTAACTACATTATTATTACTACTTTTATTATTATATTATTATTTATTACTATTAGTATATTATATTATTATTTCTTTTATTATTATTATTATTACTACTTTATTTTATTATTATTATTATTATTATTATTATTTATATATTATTACTATATTATACTAGTTTTTTTTATTATTATTACTATTATTATTACTTTTAATTATTATTACTATTATTATTACTATTAGTATATTATTATTATTATTATTTCTTTTATTATTATTATTATTATTACTACTTTTATTATTATTATTATTATTACTATTACTATTATTACTAGTTTTTTATTATTATTACTATTATTATTACTTTTAATTATTATTACTATTATTATTAGTTTTTTTTATTATTACTATTGTTATTACTTTTAATTATTATTACTACTTTTATTATTATTATTACTATTTTTATCATTATTATTATTATTATTATTATTATTATTATTACTACTTTTATTATTATTACTATTATTACTATTAATTTTATTATTATTACTATTATTATTACTATTATTATTATTGATTTTATTATTATTATTATTATGTTGTTATTATTATTATTATTATTATTTTATTGTTGTTGTTATTGTTATACTTAATATAATTATTATTCTTAATATAATAATAATTATTAATAATAATAATATTATTATAATCATTGCTATTATTATTTTTATTATTGTTGTTATTACTATTATTATTATTATTTTATTGTTATTATTTTATTGTTATTATTATTACTATTATTATTTTATTGTTATTATTTTATTATTATTATTGTTGTTGTTATTATTATTATTAGTATTATTATTATTATTTTATTATTATTATTATTACTATTATTATTATTGTTCATTATATGTATTGTTTTTTTTTATTTTTAATTACTATTTATTATTATTTTATATTTATTATTTTATATATTATTGTTGTTATTACTATTATTATTTTATGTTATTATTTTTAATTATTATTATTGTTCTTATTATATATTATTATTACTATTATTACTATTATTATTATTATTAAATTTTATTGTTATTATTATTATATTATTATTATTGTTTTTATTACTATTATATTTATTGTTATTATTTTATTATTATTAATTGTGTTTATTATTATTTTATTTATATTATTATTATTATTATTATTATTATTTTATTGTTATTTTATTATTATTATGTTGGTATTACATTATTATATTTTATGTTATTATTATTTTATTATTATTATTGTTGTTATTATATTATTATTTATTGTTATTATTTTATTATTATTATTGTTTGTTATTATATTAATATTTTATTGTTTTATTTTATTATTATTATTGTTGTTTTATTATATTAATTTTATAATTGTTATTATTTATTATTATTTTGTTGTTTAATTACTATTAATATTTTATTGTTATTATTTTATTATTATTATTGTTGTTATTATTATTATTATTACTATTATTATTATTATTATTATTATTTTATTGTTATTATTTTATTATTATTATTGTTGTTATTACTATTATTATTTTATTGTTATTATTATTTTATTATTATTATTGTTGTTATTATTATTATTACCAATAACCTATTGTTCAGGATTAAGCTGGTAAAGATGTAGAATGTCTCCCTGTATCACTATCCTATTACAGGGAGAGAGATCTTTATAGATGTAAAAAACAAACACATTCAGGTTCATTCAATGAGAGGGGCACAGATTTGCTTGAGCTGTTATTTTGCCACATCCAATCAGATGTTCCCATTGACTGATCTACTGCATTTAGAAACCATTTGCTAACATCTGATTGGTTGCTGCAGATTAAGACCCAGCAGAATAAAGCAAACCATGAAGTGGTGGCTGGATTAAAACAATTTGGCCAAGTTATTGAACTAATTGCTTTAATTTATCCAGACAGAAGGGCGGGCTTTTGAAGTGGCAATACAATGGTAAAGTAAAATATAAGCAAATTAATTGGATGTGCACATTCACATCAGGCCCTGCCCCGAAGAGCTTACAATCTAATCACTTTATGTACACATACAACCTATCAGTATGTCTTTATGATTGTGGGGGAAACCGGAGTGCCCAGAGGAAACCCACGCAAGCACGGGGAGAACATACAAAGTCCAAGGGTGGATTTACAGGTATCAGTACTAACCACTGAACCACCATGCTGTCCCATATACATGCGTATATATGATTTTGGTAACAGTGTGTTCCACAATAAACCACTGGGGGGCACTGTAGGATTAAACTTCTCACTTATGTTACTTTGTATCAATTTCCTGTTTGATCTTGTTAATTAAGTGTCACATTGTTACAATGATTGTTTAATAAAGGAGAGATCTAATATATTGGACCCAGTTCTACCCTATGGTACAGGGTTCGGTCTCATTGCACTTTATTTTACCTGGGGATCCTTTAGTCTAGTGATATCCGGCTTCAGATAAAATATAATCCCCTCGTAAGCTCCAGGCAGGGTGACCCCACGAACCAACAGGATGACCAACATCACGTAGGGGAACGTGGCTGTGAAATATACAACCTGGGACCGAGATCAGAGACAGGACAGTTGGACAGATGTGAAAATTAAAGGGTAACAATCCGACTGCCCATAGACATATAGACATCCATTTATCATACAATCCCTTCCAACAGAAACAAGGGAATCAGATTATCATAACAGACACAAAGACCTGTATTGTGTATATAATGGGTATATAATGGGTATATAATGGGTATATAATGGGTATATAATGTATATATAATGGGTATATAATATATATAATGGGTATATAATATATATAATGGGCATAATGTATTTTTAATTGATACATAATGTATATATGATGTGTATATAATGTATATATAATAGGGATATAATGTGTGTATAATTTCTATATAATGTATATATATTGTGTATACAGTGAGTATATAATGTGTATATATAATATGTATACATTACACAAAAAACTCCAGCACTGAACTATACATATAAGTATAACTTAATTAGAAACATATATACAAGCAGCGAAGGGTAATCACCTGCACTAAAGGTAAAATGGATACATTTAGTTACATAGTTTGTACAAACTTGCATCAGCTGATGCGCCACCGGTGTATAAATTGCCGGTTCCCCTTTGCACCTGAAAGTCATTTACAATGAAGGTTTGAGCTGCATATCCTTGTATTTGGATATAATAAAGGGCAATACGGCTAAGCTCTATTATATGCTTTGCTCCCTGATTGAATTAATTCCCCGCCCCTTTAAGGCAGTCCAGATAAAAAGAAGGTTTAGAAGCTCTGTAAGCTCCCATGATTCCCTGGTATCGGTCATACTAAATAAAGAGAGAAGCAGGTCTGGTCTTGTCCCCCCAGGGATTGTGCTTTACTCATTAGGTCAGTTTGTACAAACTATGTAACTAAATGTATCCATTTTACCTTTAGTGCAGGTAATTACCCTTTGCTGCTTGTATATATGTTTCTAATTAATGTCTAATGTTATCTAATTCATTTATACTTATATGTGTAGTTCAGTGCTGGAGGTTTGTATGTAATGTATGAGCTGCATATCCTTGTATTTGTATATAATATGTATAGGTATATATATAATTGATATATGATGTGTATATAATGGATATATAATAGGGATATAATGTGTGTATAATTTCTATATAAATGTATATATATTGTGTATACAGTGAGTATATAATGTGTATATATATAATGGATATATAATAGGGATATAATGTGTGTATAATTTCTATATATTGTGTATACAGTGAGTATATAATGTGTATATATAATATGTATAGGTGGATATATAATAGGGATATAATGTGTGTATAATTTCTATTTATTGTGTATACAGTGAGTATATAATGTGTATATATAATATGTATAGGTATATATATAATGGATATATAATAGGGATATAATGTGTGTATAATTTCTATATAATGTGTATACAGTGAGTATATAATGTGTATATATAATATGTATCGGTATATATGATGGGTATGTAATATATATAGAGTGGCTATTTAAGGATATAGGGTTTAAAGACCAATGGGGTGGGTGCGACGTGTTGATTGGTCCTTCACTCACCTTCCCAGTGGATTTCACTCCTTTCCATATACAGAAGTAACAGATAATCCAGGCCAATAGCAAACACAGGGCAAGTTCCCACCTGATATTTCCCAGGTGCTCGATTCCGTCCGACAGACCAAGCACTCTATTCCTAGATACAATATAATAATTGTAAATTATAACCATATAATGTACATAATATCCGGGCTTGGGTACACATAGGGGCATCTCTGGTGCAGGTCAGGTGGTCACAAGGAGTCATACAGGTCAGGGGATTCATTCATCTTTTTATATCCAGGGGGAGGAACATTACTTCACTTTATTGGGTCATGTGACACCGATGACATAGCCGGGGCCATTTCTAGGCTGTTTACAAGTAGCCACGGCCGATCGGCCACGTTCAAACCACAATTTGATTTTCTGAGAATAAGATTATAGATTTATTACGTACCATGCGGATATATAGAAATACATGCAGTTTGTATACTTACTCCCAGAATTCCACCACAGGGGACGTAGAATATTCCGAACCGGTGACATTTTCTGGTTTTCCAACAAAGTCGACACAGTTTGCTGAAAGGAGAAGAACTTGCAATCTGTTAAATAATAACAAAAAGCCACTGACTGTTACTTTCCCTTTACGCACAAGGATTCTCTCCAACTGCTGGAGCTGCTGTACTGATTTCCATGTTACAATCCAGCTGTTAATTAATATTATATATTAATATTTCCCTAACCCAATCCCACATGTTTCCCCAATTCTGTTCCAAATCTCATTTCATTTTACTTTCCAAAACCCTCCCCTTTTCCTTACGACCCTCCCGCATCTCCCCAATGAGGTTTTGTTTCCTTATGACCCTCCCACATCTCCCCAATGAGGTTTTGTCTTTTTGGCCCCTCCCCTTTTCCTTATGACCCTCCCACATCTCCCCAATGAGGTTTTGTCTCCTTGGCCCCTTCCCTTTTCCTTATGACCCTCCCACATCTCCCCAATGAGGTTTTGTCTCCTTGGCCCCTTCCCTTTTCCTTATGACCCTCCCACATCTCCCCAATGGGGTTTTGTCTCCTTGGCCTCTCCCCTTTTCCTTATGATCCTCCCACATCTCCCTAATGGGGTTTTGTCTCCTTGGCCCCTCCCCTTTCCCATATGACCCTCCCACATCTCCCAATGGGTCCTGACCATTTACCTGTGTTCCACGTGTGGCCACATTTGGCCCAGGGTAGTTCGGACGTAAAGGAACTGAAGAGGTAAAATAAGGCCCAGGACAGGATGACAATGTAATAGATGTTCAGGTAACTTTCTATGACCTGAGAGGCGTAACCGATCCCTAGGAAACGGATACAAAGTTACTACAATCTCATTGGACACGCCCATCATCTGAAATGGAAACATTGTTGTTCTGAATTCATATTAATGTGATATTTACCCCCCAACAGCCAATGAAATATGGTTTGTAACCTTGCCAAAGGCTTTGGCTGAAAATGGCGATAATGGATGTAACTCGGCTTTTAACTTACCCTTTAAACTTCCAAATATGGGACTAAAACCAGTTTTGCTCAGGATCATTTTCCCTGTAGGAATCTCCCGAGCCCAACCATGTGGTTTCAATCCCCAGATCCCATTGGGTGAAGATTTAAAAAGTTTAAACCAAGTTTATGGGGTGCACCCCCTATGTCCATGCCACAATCGGTAAGGGTTATAGACGTGGTATCTGCAAGGGAGCCACTCAAAAAGGGCTTTACAGCAAAAAGAATTTATTAAGTGCTGAGTAATCCAAATACAACGTTTCGGGGGGTTACCCCCTTCCTCAGGTGAAGATTTAATAACCAAGCGGACTCACCTTCGAACAAGGGGCAGATCTTCCTCCAGGCAGTGACCCCTCCCTGGCTGGTGTATTGACCCAACGCAGTCTCCAAAAAAAACACAGGAATCCCACAGGTAAAGAGGAAGATGAGGTAGGGGATGAAGAAGGCTCCTGTGGGGTAAATAATATCCACATGATCCGACGTCCAATCAGACAGGGAAACTGAAAGCCTCCAAACCTAATCTATTCATTAATAAGTAATTCATTAAAAATCAATTCATAATCAACAGGCAAATAGGAGGTAGAAACACGAGGGTTTAGTTCACAATCGTCTTCTTGTTACTTTCCCAGTTCCGTCCCCCCCAGAGGAGAGAGAAACATCCAACCCATCCCAATGTGAGGGACAATCGGGAGCCTCATTCTCTGTCTCTATCCCTGACCATGGAGGATAAAGGGAAGGTCAATCAATGGGTTAATGTTGACAAAAAGCAGTCGGTGCCATTTGGCAGGGAAGCAGTGAATTAAAGAGGTATCACGCAGGGTGATTAATGTCTCTATAAATAGGGCCCTGTGGTCCTGGTGTGTATGACCTTTGAACCCAAAACAAATATCAATGGGAAAGAAATGCATGGATAATGGACAAGTGTGGGAAAAAATCTCCAGTGTTCAGCCCCTTAACTCGGCTTGTGATGGAGTCTAAAGTCACAGTTTTAACTAAACCCCCCACTAGATATTATACACGTCAATGAACATGTCTCACTGTCTATGGTTCACAGTAACTACACACACTGGGTACACAGTCACGCTCCAAACACGAAATTGTGGCTACTCACACGTTGATTCAATCCCACTCACAATCCCACTCACAATCCCACTCACAATCCCACTCACAATCCCACTCCACTCCATCCTGCGTGGAAATGACAAATCGCCAACAAACACAAATGTGAGAGAACCAAACTCACACACAGACAAACTAGACAGTCGCACTACATGTAAAGTCCACACGGACAAACTAGTCAGTCGCACTACATGGACAGTCCACAAGTCCACACGGACAAACTAGTCAGTCGCACTACATGGACAGTCCACACGGACAAACTAGACAGTCGCACTACATGGACAGTCCACACGGACAAACTAGACAGTCGCATATAACAGTTACATAGTAACATAGTATTGGAGGTTGTATAAAGACATACGTCCCATCTAGTCCAACCTTTATACCCTACCCATAATGTCTGTATAACAGTTACATAGTAACATAGTATTGGAGGTTGTATAAAGACATATGCTCTCAGTATAGTATCCACTCTTATTACAGCACCCACTCTCAGTACACTACCCACTCTCAGTATAGTATCCACTCTTATTACAGCACCCACTCTCAGTACAGTACCCACTCTCAGTACAGTACCCACTCTCATACCCACTCTCATTACAGCACCCACTCTCAGTACACTACCCACTCTCAGTATAGTATCCACTCTTATTACAGCACCCACTCTCAGTACAGTACCCACTCTCAGTACAGTACCCACTCTCATTACAGCACCCACTCTCAGTACACTACCCACTCTCAGTATAGTACCCACTCTCAGTAAGCAGTACCCACTCTCAGTACAGTACCACTCTCAGTACAGTACCCACTCTCCGACAGTACCCCACTCTCAGTAACGTACCCCACTCTCAGTTACAGTACCGCACTCTCAGTACACGTACCCACTCTCAGTCAGTACCCACGCTCCGTACAGTACCCCCACTCCTCATACAGTACCCCTCATCAGTACCGTACCCACTCTCATTACACTACCCACTCTCATTACACTACCCACTCTCATTACACTCTCAGTACAGCACCCACTCTCATTGCAGCACCCACTCTCAGTACAGCACCCACTCTCAGTACAGCACCCACTCTCAGTACAGCACCCACTCTCAGTTTAGTCCCCTCACTATTCCCAGAAAAATGTCCACTGCAAGTATTTTCCAGTTGTCTCACCTTATAGAAGGAATGGAGAGTTGTCTGGATGTTGCAGTTAGATTTAATCCTGTGAGAAGTTTTCCATTATCCGCCCCAGTGTGATCCTAAACACAGGAGAGGGAGGGAGAGGGAGGGAGGAGGGGAATAAACAAGGGATCCAAATGGTTTTCTCTCTATCCTACTACAAACAGTCCCATGAACTCACACACAGTCCCCTCTACTCACACTGTCACAGTCTCCTCTACTCACACGGTCACACACAGTCCCCTCTACTCACACTGTCACAGTCTCCTCTACTCACACTGTCACACACAGTCCCCTCTACTCACACTGTCACAGTCCCCTCTACTCACACTGTCACACACAGTCCCCTCTACTCACACTGTCACACACTCCCTACTCACCGGTCACACCAGTCTCCTCTACTCCACACGGTCCACACCAGTCTCCTCTACTCACACTGTCACACACAGTCCCCTCTATCACCACTGTCACACACGTCCCCTCTAACTACTCACACTGTCACACACAGTCCCTCTACTCACACTGTCACACGACCACATCCCTCACTCACACTGTCACAGACACATTCCCTCTACGCACACTGTCACACACAGTCCCCTCTACTCAACTGTCACACCACAGTCCCCTCTACTCACACTGGCACAACACACGTCCCTCTACTCACACTGTCACACAACAGTCCCCTCTACTCACACTGTCACACACAGTCCCCTCTACTTCACCACTGTCACACACATCCCCCTCTACTCACAATCACTGCCACACACAGTCCCCTCTCTCACCTGTCACCCCAGTCCCCCTCTACTCACAACTGTCACACACAGTCCCCTCTACTCACCTGTCACCACATCCCCTCGTACTCACACGTCACACCAGTCCCCTCTACGCACCCTGTCCACACAGTCCCCTCTACCTCACACTGTCACACACACATTCCCCTCTACTCACACTGTCACCACAGTCCCTCTACTTCAACACTTCCACAACACAGCCCCTCTACTCACTCGTCACACCAGTCCACCTCTACTCCCACGTCCACACCAGTCCCCTCTACTCACACGGTCCCCCCCCCCCCACCCCCCCCCCCCCCCCCCCCCCCCCCCACACACAGGTCCCCGCTACTCACATATTGTCACCGTCCCCTCTACTCACACTGTCACACACAGTCCCCTCTCCTCACATTGTCACAGTTCCCCTCTACTCACTTGTACACAGTCCCCTCTAACTCACACGGTCGCTCACAGTCCCCTCTACTCACACGGTCGCACACAGTCCCCTCTACTCACACGGTCGCACACAGTCCCCTCTACTCACACGGTCGCACACAGTCCCCTCTACTCACACGGTCGCACACAGTCCCCTTACTCAACACACTGTCCGCAACACAGTCCCCTCTACTCACCAACGGATCGCCTCACAGTCCCCTCTAATCACACGGTCGCACACAAAGTCCCTCTAGCTCACACAACGACGGTTCGCACACAGTCCCCTCTACTCACACTATGTCACACCGTCCCTGTTTATAAATAATGGCCCCTTTTAGACCGTCCCTTAACCACATCTGTTTTGGGATCCTCTGGGTGGCCTAGAACTCTGTGGGCTCTCTCCATTGTTAAATGGTGGGAATTCAGAAACCACAGTGTCTGGAGACAGCGCAATGTGGACGCTACCTCACCTTTCCTTCCACCCAGACTCACTCTCAGTCATGACCGTCACTAACTAGTGTTATTTCCACAACTGCTCTCACCTACCTATTAATTTTGTAGTACGTCACTGCAGAAATAACCACAATGAATAAGCTCCAGACTCACACTCAGTCTTTACTTACCCTTTTAAACAGTGACTGGGTGTGACTCTCTACAGGCTTTTTGATCTTTTGCCTGGTTTTTTATTACAGGGGTCTTGTCCCCGCTCTCCCCAGGCTGTCTTCCCCTACCCAGCTCAATGTAATTCATTCCATGTAAACAACAGACCTTTGTTTAACAGACCCAAGGGTGTCTGGTTCTTGGTGGTCCTTCCCCATTCCACCCCCCACAACATTCTGGTAACCGAAACACATCTGGGAACAGATCCTCCTAGTATGTGTCATATCCTCTTAACTTGCAGCATGTCCCTGCCAGACCCCATGTGCAATAACCCTCTTCTCCTCCCAGCCATAGAGTACAATGCTAGAGACCACATGCCATCAAATCCTTGTTCTTATATTGTTGGCTGTAGGCACTGAACAGGGCCCCCTGATGTTTACCGGGCCCTAAGTGCAATGCTGCTTTTGGTTACTTAAATTGATAATCCCTGTCTTGTGGAACATGCTTATAACCACATGCTATAGAACCACAAATGCTACAGACCGTAAAAGACCCACATGCTACAGACAGTATATACCACATCTATAACAAGTACAGACCACATGCTATAGAGCCACATGCATATAGATGGGACAGACACATTCTATAGACGGTACAGATCCAGATGCTATAGGACGGTATAGACCACATGCTTACGACGTACAAGACCACGTGCTATAGACGGTACAGACCACGTTCTATAGACGGTACAGACCCACTTTGCTGCAAGACGGTAAGACCCCGTGCTGCAGACGGTACGACCACGTTCTGCAGACGTACGACCACGTGCTGTCGACGGTACCGACCACTGCTGCAGACGTACAAAGACCAGTGCTGCAGACGGTACAAGACCACGCGCTGGCAGACGTTCATACCACGCTCTGCAGACGGTACAGGACTACGCGCTGCAGGAGGTAGACCACGCCTGCCAGACGGTCAGACCACGCGCTGCAGACGGTGTTTCGACCACGCGCTGTAGACGGTTTTAGACCACCGCTGTTACGGTTATACCACACCTGTAGAGGTTTAGACCACTCAGCTGTAGGCGCTATAGACCGCGCTGTAGGCGCTATCAGACCCACACATCGCTGTAGGCGCTATGACCAACAGAGCTCTGTAGGCGGCTATAACCACGCGCTGTAGGGGCGTCTATAGGATACCACGCGCTGTAGGCGCTATAGAACCACGCGCTGTAGGCGCTATAGAACACGCTCTGTAGGCGCTATAGACCACAGCGCTGTAGGCGCTATAAGACCACGCGCTGTAGGCCTATAGACCACGCGCTGTAGGCGTCTATAGAACCACGCGCTGTAGGCGCTATAGACCACGCGCTGTAGGCGCTATAGACCACGCGCTGTAGGCGCTATAGACCACGCGCTGTAGGCGCTGATAGACCCACGCGCTTAGGCCGTCCTATAGACCTGAGACCGCCACCGCTGTAGGGCCCGCTATAGAACACGGCTGTAGTCCGCTATAGACCCACGGCGCTTGTAGCCTATAGACCACGCGCTGTAGACCGAAACAGCTACATTGTAACTTAATTCTCTTGGAACTATTTGAAAGACTATATTAAAGGATACAATCCCTTGTGAACATAGACCAAGAGATATTATAAAGGATATAATTTACAATGTTTCTTAATCTCACTGATCCAAAATTTGTAAAAAAAGCCATATAATCTGTCGAAAATAATATCGAATCCATGTCCACCATTCGTCTTCTTTCATTCCTGCCAGTGTACAGTTCTACTCTACGATCAGATAAAGATCAAGTCATATAACAGCACATACTAGTGGCTCTCTCTCTCCCAGATCCAAAAGATCTGTTCTTTTGAGCTCTAGTGAGGCTACGGGAGTATGGGAAACTATATTGCAAATCATGTGGGAATAACACTCTCCTCCACACGCAGTACCCTAACTACTATCCCTAACCACTATCACTAACGACTATCCCTAACAACCTCAATATTTCTGCTTCCGAAATAAACAAAGCTACAGTACAATAATTTAAAATCAAGTAAACTAAGCTTAAATTAAAAAAAAAAAAAAAAAACAATACTGGTATTAATAAATATACTGTAGTTCTGGTTGGTACGGGGATCCTATATAATATGGAGAATTACTGGTATTAATACATATACTGTATTCTGGTTGGTACGGGATACTATATAATATTGGAGAATTACTGGTATTAATACATATACTGAGTTTTCTTGGTTGGTACGGGGATACTTATATTAATATGAGAATTACTGGTATTAAATACATATACAGTAGTTCCTGTTGGTACGGGATGCTATATAATATTGAGAATTACTGCGTATTATACATATACTGTAGTTTTTCATCTGGTTGGCGTAAACGGGGATTCTATATAATATTGAGAATTACTGGTATTAAATACATATACTGTAGTTCTGGTTGGTAAGGGTAACTATTAATATTCTGGTTTGGTACGGGGATACTATATAATATTGAGATTACTGGTATTATACCTATACTGTTTGTTCTTGTTGGTACGGGGATACTATATACTATTGAGAATTAACTGTATTATACATATACTGGTTTGTTTCTGGTTGGTACGGGATACTATATATATTGAGGAATTAACTGGTATTAATACTATACTGTAGTTCTTGTTGGTACGGATACTAATAATACTATTGTAGAATTACTGGTATTTATACTATACTGTAGTTCTGTTGGTAACAGGGAATACTATAATAATATTGATTAATTACCTGGTATTTTAAATGATATACGTTGTATGGTTGGTTACAGGGATCCTATATAATATTGAGAATTACTGGTATTAATACATCGACTGTAGTTCTGTTTGGTACAGGGGATACTATATAAATATTGGAATTACTCTGGTATTAACACATATACTGTAGTTTTCTGGTTTGGTACGGGGATCCTATATAATATTCTGGTTGGTAACGGGGATTACTATATAATAATTGAGAATTACTGTATTAAACATATACTGTGTTCTGGTTGGTAACGGGATACTATATAATATTGAGAATTACTGGTATTTATACATATACTGTAGTTTCTGGTTGTACAGGGATACTATATAATTTAGAATTATTGGTATGAATACATATACTGTTGTCTGGTTGGTACAGTGATACTATTATATTGAGATTACTGGTATTAATACATAACTGTAGTTTTTTCTGGTTTGGTACAGGGATCTAATATCATATTGATAATTTACTGTTATTAATACATATATTGTAGTTCTTGTCAGTACGGGATACTGTGTTATTGGAAGGAATCCCCCCCCCCCCCCCCCCATTTAAGAGTTGCCTAGCCCTAAAGGTGGGGGCCCGGTTTTATTGTTTAAAACCCTTTTCAATATTGCCCTTTGAAAAAAGGTTTTCAGTGCTAAGAGGTCTCTAAGCCCCTGTCATTTTAAATTATTTAATTCAATTTGTATAGGAAAAACAAACCCCAAACGGTCCCCAACTTACCAAGGACAGACTGGATGTAAGTTCTTTGTAAGGCTCTGGCATTATAAGGCACTGACTGGGTTGCCAGGGGTGAGACTGGGTAAAGTCTTTTAAGCCCCTCCCCCCCTGGCCGTACCCCTTTCGCTGGTGTCTGGTATATGAGGAAGTTATATTGGTCAATCACAGGTTAATATCACAGTTTCACAGTCCGGGGGCCAGAACCAAGGGAATAAGGTGTGGCAGATTTTATAGCTTCATAATTCAGTAGTAATTTTAATTGGGGTTAATAAACCATTAAATTATGTGAATAACCCTGATCAGTTGGGAGTGTATTTCCCCTTTAAAATCTGTGCCCCAATAAATATGGTTCCTCCTGCTATTATTAGACAAATAGGACAATTATTATTTCTCCTAGATAGGAATCTCATAGACACACATGTCCTCCACGTCAATCCCACATGTCAATGTCCCACCACATTGCGCAAGACGTCCAAATCATATTCAATCAACGCTAACCACACTCCAGCGTCCAATCATATCAACTCCAACCACTCCCAGTCCACACATCTACCATCCAATCATATCCAATGTCCTACTACCATAAATCAAAGTCCAATCATATCAACATCACCATCCATGTCTACCACTGTCTAACAAGTCCAACCACACCCACATCCAATCATATCCAACCTCATCAACATCGACCACATCCAATGTACACACCATCCCATGTCCAACCACAATCCAACGTCCCAGCCTATATTCTACAATCCCATCATACTTCCAACCCACATCCAACTCAATCACATTGAACGGTTCACATATCCAACATTCCCCACCTCCCATGCCAATCACATCAAAAAAATCCAACCACATCCAGGTTGTAATAATCCCATCCAACTTCCTACTATAACTCCAACGCAACCTCATGCAACGTCCAACCCTCATGCAACGTCCAACCCATCCAACGTCAATTATTACATCCAATGTCCAACCACATCCATGTCCAACCCCATATATACCATCAATTCAATTCACATCTAACTTCCAAGCAAATGCAATGTCCAACCACAAATCCAACACCATACATTCAACGTCCAACCACATCCAACCAATCCATTTTCCACCACATCCATGTTAATCACATTCAAGTTCCAACCGCAGCCAATGTCCAGTAGACATTAATGTCTAACTATGTCACATCTTACTATGTACCGTCTTTCTATGTTACCATCGTACTAAATGTTACCAACCGTATTACTTATTACCATATTACTATGTCACCCCACCCCGCCTTCTATGCTTCCATCTTACCTAGTTTACCGTCTTTCTATGTTCATCTGCCCTACCATGTTACTGTCCTTACTATGTTACTGTATTACGGTTTACTGTATTACATGTTTACTGTTTTAACTATGTTTACTGTCTTACTGTGTTTAAGTGCCCACCATGTTACTGCTTTCATGTTTACCATCTTACTATGTTGCCGTCTTACCATGTTACCGTCTTACCATTTACTGTTTTAACATATGTTACTTACTACTACTGCCTTTCTATTTACTGCCCTACTACCGTGTTATTGTAATTACTAGTTACTTCCCTTTCTAATGTTACTGGCCTTACCATGTTTACTGCCTTACCATGTTACTGTCCTAACTGTTTACTGGTCTAGCGTGTTACTGTATTAAATGTTACTGTCTACAATGTTCCGTCTTTCCATGTTACTGCTTAACCATGTACTGCCTTACCAGTTTACTGTCTAGCTGTTCCTGTCCTAGCTGTTACTTACTGTCTTACAATGTGAACGTCTTACAATGTTACTGTCTTATCATTTACTGTCTTACAATGTTACTGTCTTACAATGTGACTGTCCTTATAACAATGTTACTTGTTCTTCCAATGTACGTCTTTCCATGTACTACTACTGCCTTACCATGTTACTGTCCTAACTGTTACTGTCTAGCTGTACTGTATTACAATGTTACTGTCTTTTTCAATTTTACGGTCTTTTCCATGTTAGCTGCCCTTACCATGTTACTGTCCTAACTGTTACTGGTTCCTAGCTGTTACTGTCTTACAATGTTACGTCTCCAATGTTACGTCTTTCCATGTTACTGCCTTACCATGTTACTGTCTAGCTGTTACTGTATTACAATGTTACTGGCTACAATGTGACGACGGTCTTCCATGTTACTACTTTACTGCCTTACCATGTTACTGTCTACCGTTACGTCTACGGTTCTGTAGTACATGTTCTGTCTTCCAGTTACGGTCTTCCATGTTACTCTGACTACTACTTGCCTTACCATGTTACTGTCTACCTGTTACTATGTCAGCTGTTACTGTCTTACAATGTTACGTCTTACATGTTACGTCTTTTCCATGTTCTACTTCTCACTGCCTTAACCATGTTACTTTCTGCTGTTACTGTCTTACAATGTTACCGTCTTTCCATGTTTACTACCTTTACTACTGAACTTACCGTTACTGTCCTATCTGTTACTTGTAATTACAATGTTACGGTCTTACAATGTTACTGTTTTCCTTTCCATGTACTACTGTCTTTCCATTTACTGTCCTTTTCCATGTTACTACTGTCTTACCTGTTACTGTCTTAACCAGGTTTCGGGGTCCTTTCCCATTTACTGTTTACCTATTTTGCTAGTTACTGTGCATTTTACTGTTACTATGTGACTGTGTTGCTGTCTTACTTTTTATGGGTTGTGTTTTACCACCCTTGTCTATGTTACGCACTTACTGTGATACTATGTTACTAGTCTGGATCAGCTGCTTGGATCCGGTGGAATTTCTAGCCAATACACTAGTTAGACTTTGATAGATTTTATGGGTCCTGTACATTCCCGTTTCCTGCCCCAATTTATTTAATGAATTCTATCACAAAATGGAATGAACCAGAACTGTCCCTTTACCTTTAACCCACTGTCTTAAATCATCAGTGTAAGTGTCAGATTCATTCTTTTCTATTCAGTTTGGTTCGTGTCTTTACCTGTGTAACTGGATGTTCAGTTTAGGGATTAGAAAGTCTACGAGGACAATGAGACAGACAGGGCCTGTAGTGACATGTACAAGAGAGTCACTATGCTCTTTCCTATGAATGGCTAATGTGGTCCTCCATACAAGCTTATTTCGCATTCATTTTCATACCTTTTAAACCATCTCCGTTGAGACCTAGCTTCTCCGGTCGTAAGGTTATAGGCTTGTAAAGTTACAGTTCTAGTCTGTCGTCTGTCTGAGTCTGTGAAAGTCACATTAATGTGCTGCGAAGAGATATAACGCCAACCCCTGAAAGGAGCGATTTTTCCAAATTCTGTCCTTTCTCTAGCTATGGCACCTTGGGGACAGAAAACGTTTATATTCAGGCATGTTGGTAGCTTAAAATCGATTTAGACATTCGGGGGTGGGGCTTTATGATGCCGCTGTGTTTCTGGTCCCGGTAGCTAGATAACCTTTTCCAACTTATTAGGACATTTCATATATCATCATGTGGATAGACGCTTGAAAAAAAATCACCTTATTACCTGGAACTCTGTCACTTCGGATATCACCCTTTGATTGTTTTTGAACTTCCTTTGAAAGAACTGGCAGCTTCGCTACTATGAATCTGTAGTTGCTCATCCTCCATTTCGGATTTGAGAGATCCCTTAATGCCATTGGGTATCGAAGATATGTGCACGGTGGTCCCTGTTACAGGACGCTGGAATTGAAAAAAACGTTTTTTTGGGCCTATATACTTTACCCGTCTTTAATCAAGGCTTTATTTCCCTTACCTTTATTCATCTTGAGTTATGATCAAATTTGGATTTAAGTCCTATGTGAACTCAGTTGCTCTGGTCCTGCCAAGAAGGATAAGGGATTAATAACCTGATCTGGTTGTTATTCTTTCCCCGGTTTTTCGTACCTTATTATGTACTTTATAATATCCATATGTGGTTCTCGCTGTATGCTAAGATTTTGGGAACGCTGGTCAGGCTTGGGCGTACATCAAACCTCGCTCTGACTGAGTTTTTAAAACTGAGTTTTAAATCATTTTGTATGTCAGAAAAGCTTTGGATATTCATGCGATTTCACATTTGAGGTTTTAAGTATTTAGTGGTCCCCACTTTATTACGGCAGTGTGAACCTTACTATGTAATTCATTGTAGTTATATTCTCTTTTCCCCTTTTTATAGTTGGGAGTTTTTCTCATTTTCATCAACTCAGGCAGCGAGAAGTACGTTCCTATAGGTGATTTTACGATGTATATTGCTGTCTGTACTCATTGTATTCCCAGCTCTGCCTGTCCGCTTAGGGTTAGAAGAACCCTTGCTTAGTGCGCCATGCTCAACCGACGCTACAAGGGGTTATCGTCGCTGAGACGTGCGGAGTTAGCGTCACTTGTGTACACCGGAAATGTAGGCCCTCTTGGGTGTAATTTAAAGCGGGACGCGGGGACACCTCGCCAGCAGGTGAAAAAGCTCTTACATGTGTATAGAGCGAAACGCGTCCTGATGCTGTGTGGTTTTAGATCCTGTCCTCTCTCTCGTCACGGATGCTTACTGACAAAGACTATGACCGGACTGGTAGAATGGTAGGAGGGTTTAGTTTGTTTACCAAAAACTGTGAACCTGCTATACGGAGTTATGGTGTTTATATACATGTTGATTACCCTGTGACCTTTACCTAGATTACACTGCATCTCCTGATACATTTTCTCAGTGGTATATCATTCTACATTATATACTGCATCTAAAGCGTAGAGACAGGATTTTTATGGTTTTGTAATGTATAAGTCCCAGTTTGTTTAATATTAAGGATTTTTGCCCTTAAAATGTGCAGAGTTGCCATCTGCTCTTTTTCTTCTTGGTTTGTATTCATATTATGTATTGCAGATATTGGCCCTCGGGCCCACTTGGGTTTTTTTCACTGATAGTTAGTGCCCTATTTCCAGTACAATGACTGTCCCGTAGTGGGGCATGCCTCCAACCTTAAACTTAGAGACAGACCCCAAACTTCGGTGATGTCAAGCTCAAGAACTAAGCAAAAGAAACACTCTTCCTACTGTGTAACGTTTGGTAGATTAAAGCTAGAAGCATGATCCTGCCACTTTCTCACGTGAGAACTGGGGTCTCCACTTGATGGAGACCACAGTCCCTTAAGCTGTTTATGAATGGGTTCACGGATAGTGTTTGACTTGCCATCTCTGAAGGCATATAATGGGAGGGGCTCAACAACCCCCATTTCAGATACAGCATACTTGAGACCTGATTGGATAGTCTTGTAACAATATTTAATGACCCAACCTGAGTACTGATATCGACTTACATTTGGTAATGAGGATTAAGGAACACGTCATAATATAACCAATGGAAATGGTAGGTGCAGTGTATCGTTAGAGGACACGGTCCATGTGGGAGAATGCGGGTGTTCTTCTTATTAGATTGTGTGACATTGGGTTTTATAAGGGAAGGTTTATTGCAGTAAATTTCCCCCTGTGTTTCCATTGTCTTAATCCTGGGTAATCTAGTATACATGAATATCCCGTGTGCCTGGGTGATCTGAGGACTGTATATACCCCTGATCATGGGTAATCCTAGTCATACATGTATATACCCTGATCATGGTAATCTAGTATACACTGTATATACCCTGATCATAGGGTAATCCTAGTATCATGTATATACCACCCGATCAGGGTAATCCTAGTATACATGTAATATCCCTGATCATGGGTAATCCTATTATACATGTATATACCCTTATCATGGGTAATCCTATTATACATGTAATATACCGATCATGGGTTTAATCTAGTATACATGTACATACCCTGATCATGGTAATCCTAGTTACATGTATATACACCCTGATCATGGGTAATCCTAGTATACATGATTACCGGTGCATGGGTAATATCCTAGTATACATGTATATACCCCTGATCATTGGTAATCCTAATATACATGTGTCATGGAAGTGTGTGTGACTTTGGTAAGAATGTGTTAACATTGGTAATTAGTTCTTGCAAGGACCAATAAATACCATTCCACCCTGGACAGTCCTATTGTTTATATTACGTTAGTGAAAAGCATAGAACCAGGTCCTCCTTTCCAGACAATGTGGGGCCGAACCGTGTATCTGGAATTCTCTTCAGCTAGGGGTCTGGTGTTATAAGATGTCATTTTAAGGACAGTCATACGTGGTAAAAAAATGTATTTTCGGTATTGGAATATGTAAAACCAGGAACCAATATTATACTTGTGAATTGACAGGGAGGCCCATTAAATGATACCCAACATGGATCCCTTATTCCCTTGCCAAGGGCGAGTTATTAATATTGGGGAAATATGGATTATACACAGTCCATGTTTGGTTTGGAGAATTGAATATTAACCAGGAGAGGAATATGTGGTCAATATCCAATACAATGTACATATCTACATTTATATGGAATAGGCCTACTGATGGGGAATGAATGCTTTTGGCTGTCGTAAACGGGACAATTTTCTAGACACTCTACCTCCCACCCATGCATAGCCATGAGGGGGGTGGTTTCACAAAAGTTTTAAAAAAATCCTTGTAGCCCTATAACTGTGTTCATACTGGGGACATGCTAAAACCTGTGTGTTATGGACCCAATGTTTTCCTTTTCTTCCTGTCCCCGGATACAGGACTTCTTCTGTGATGTAGGGTAATATGTTTATCCTTTTTATTTTCTATACTGTTGCCTATTTATTCATTTTATTATAACTACCATTTTATTTTATTTTGCTTATTCAACTGTCCACCTTTTGGAATATTAAATCTAAACCCATTTAATAATTTTGTCTTTGATTCTTTAAGACTAGGCCCCACTACAACGCACTAAAGTCGCGCACGGCAATCGGAGCGTTATCGCCACGCGGTGTGTGCGTTTTTCCTTTGCGTTTGCGTTTTGCCGCATGCTATTTTGCCTTTTTCCGTTATGGCAATGCATGCGTTAACGCACCCAAACATTGTGAACTCGTGCCGCTACCCAAACCGGAAACGGATGCGCAACCACATGCGTCTGGGAAATCACGGGATTTTTGCTTTCCCGCATTCCATATAACCCAATCAACCATGCGCTTTTGCGGACACTCAAAACGCAATGCGCAAACTCTAAACAAAAAACGCTTCGTGGGGCCTAGCCTAAAGAACTCAGTTAGCCTTGATAAGTTTATATGTGTTTGAATGGAGTGTGCATGAACTGCTATTAATCCTGTGACTGCTTGTGCAGGACTGATGCTACTTAACCAGTTAGTTTCTGGAGTGCATGGTGTAGTGTTAAACCATTTAGCTGCCAGGACAGGGGTGTGCATAGTCCCAGGGGAGTAGAGAGTGTGTTTTTGGGGGGAGCTTAAGGCCATAACTAAGTGGGTGGCAGTGAGTACCATTGATTGTCAGATCACTGCCCCGCGAACTGCGTTTCGTGAAAACAGGTTTATACTGTGTGCATGGGCAATTCCATATACATGTATTACCGTGTGCAGGGTAATCCTTATACATTATATACCCGTGTGCATAGTAATCCCTAGTATACATGTATTACCGGTGCGCATGGGCAATCCTAGTAGACATGTATATACCGTGTGCATGGGCAATCCTAGTAATACCATGTCATAATACCGTTGTTGCATGGGTAAATCCTAGTATACCTGTATTACCGTGTTGCAATAGGTAATCCAGTAACATGTATATACCGTGTGCATTAGGTAATCTAAGTATACATTATATCCGTGTGCATAGGTATCCAGTATACAGGTATATACCGTGTGCATAGGTAATCCTAATATACTGTAATACCGTGTGCACAGGTAATTTTTCATATACATGAATACGTGTGCCATGGGCTAATACTAGTATCATTATATAACTGTGCATAGTGAAATACTAGATACTGTATATTGCCCGTGTGCATGGGTACTCCTAGTCATACATGTATTTCCGTATACCATTCCTAACATGGTGGGGAAGAGAAAAATGATTCAGGTCCAGGGGCGGGCAGGAAGACCTTTAACATGGTATGGGGAGGGGCTTTTCATTAATTATGGTGCTGTAGTGAGGGCCTCTTCACCGAGATGGTCAATGGTCATAGTGTTCAATAGAGAACAATCTTTCCTAAATATCAATTTGCTTAAATCTCTACAATGTATTTAAAGGTCCCTATTAAGTAGTTAATAAGTGAACCCCCCCATAGTTTTCCCTGGTTAGCTTGTGACCATAAACAAGGTCCTTCATAGTGGACTTTTTCCCCATAATGAAATCAATGGACCAAAAGACAAACCAGAGATCATGGGATCTTGTTCGAACTCTTCATTTGTAGTTTGTCAATGTCCAACCCAGACGGTAACCATCTATGTCCCCAATCCTCATATTTCACAATAGCTTCAGTCTCTGGCCAATAGTGACAAGGCATCTTATTAAGAAAGACATTTGAATGGATAATTTCCCACAGTTGGGAATAACATGAAGAGACCTGTCGTCAATCATAGGTCCCTTCCCAACAATGGGAACGATCTAACTGAAGTAGGGGAAACAGCAATGATTTTATATACATTCATTATTAGAAACCAAGCAGTCATATATAACAAGTAGAGGGACCCGACATGTTTGGAACATAACTGGTCCCGTTGATGATGTAAAGCCCTTAGAATGAGTAGAATACCCTCTTAGCATAGAGATTCCTCTAGTAAGTCCTGGGTACGTTCCTCTGCCTCTCACATTGGGTCTTCTGTGGTAGGTCCATTGTCCGGGGAGGTCAGTTTGACGGAATCTCTGAAGGTGAAAGAGACGTTTCTGTGTAGATTCCAATTGGACTTTAACTTACAAACCAAACACTGGTAGAAACCAAAAGGGTTATTCCCAATCAGTAGACACAGACACAGATTCATTCATCTCCCATTACATGTACGTGGGCTCCAAATTCTCCTCCTTCCGGAAAGGCAAAGTTCCCACCGCGTACAACCTGTCTGGTTATGGTGACACGTACTGCTGGCAACCAGATCCTTTTCTCAACCCATCCTACCAGTCATCCCCAATCTCTGCACATCCTTCAATATTGCCAGATCAACTGAGCTCCATAGTGGTGGAGAAGGACCCACAAAGGCCCTAAGATGAGATGGCCTCTCCCTCATTCCTCTCTCTTTTCTCTCCCGCCTCTCTGTTCCTTTTCTTTTTAGCAACGTAAGGGTACCGCTAGAAAATTACCTAGCTATAACCAAGTCATTTCTCCCCTTAACTATCATTAACTATTATGACCGTTTATTCTCCCACATTCCATCTAAGACAAGCACGTTATGTGTTTTTGCCCGTAGAATTTTGTCAGAACCTTCAAATCTGAAACGTTCTGAGGTTGCTAATGAAATCTCTAGTTTACTTTCATAATAAAATGCACCTGGGACTGCGGCCTTTCACTAACCCACACATACACACAACTACCCAACACACACACTGTTTCAAATAAAAGTCCCCTCCAAATGACAACATAAAAGCACAATGAACAAACGAGAAAGTGTCAACTTTTGTGGCACCACGACAGTGTTTGGTTGGGTCTGGACAAGCACAGCGACCAATCAGCATTTTCAAGCTCTGTGATTAGTGTGGGCACAAACAGTGATTGGTTGGGTCTGGACAGCAACACGACCAATCGCAGTTTGTGTTTGCTTGCTCTAATAAAGGACAATAAACCCCAAACCAAAATGGTCTCATTGGACGGCAACTGGTTCGCAGTGCCTGGATAGAGATAAATTAAGGGTGGGGGTCATTGTAATTGGGGGTCCATTACTTTGGGGTCCATTACCTCACTAGGATCCTTTGATTGTAGACAAACTTGTAGCGACCCAGAGTGGGGTAACAGACCATAGAGGAAAGTGCCAGGAGCAGCCCAGGCGTCCCCCCACCAGGGGTACACGTAGCTCTTTATTATACTGTAGGGGGGTGTATTTCACCAAGAGAACAGGAAAGTAGCCGGAATGAAACGGGCGACGTTACTAAAACTCAGATCCCATCCTCCAGAAACTCCCACAACCCACTGCTGCACTGGACCTAAACCCAAATCTCTGTCCAGCTTCTTACGCATGCAACTGCCTAAGTGAACAAAGAGCCAGCAGTAATTTAATGAGGGAACGTCGTTCTGTAGCCATCATGTGCTCCACATGTCAAAAAACGATCCGCCCCTGGAAGGAATTTAAATGTCATTAAATGGAAAAGGTTTCCATTGTTCTGCCGCAAAGGAGGGGAGGAGGTGAAACAGGCCTAATGCCGAACTAAATGACCTGCATTGGAAGGAATCCGCGGTACCATGTATTCCATAGGATCCATGCATAGCATAAGAGAGAGTATAGAAGTACTTGAAGACGTTAAAGGGTAGTTATAGTGGATCATTACAATTTCATTCCCCAAGCCACTCCTCCTGCTGATAAACCGAATCGTAACATAGGCTTGAATGGGGCACCTGGGAAATACATCATGTTACAGTTCTATATAGTCAATATTTCAATTCAAAGATCCCAGAATTTGGCTAGCTTGCCTCGATTATCCATGCCATCAAGGCAGAAGCAGGAAAGGTTTTGTGATTGGTTAAGCTATTTCTGTCAACCGCACCAATAGGTCTGTGATTGTGCTAAGCCGGTACAAATTTCTTCATAGAATGGATTTATAAATACTTGGGTAGTGAGAATGTGGGTGGCGCGGCGAATTAAAGGGGCACATCACCATATATCCAGACATCCGATGCAGAGCGTTTCAAAGATTGCCACAAAGAGCAGGCACAATCCCCACTGGCAGCGTAATATCAAATAACGAAACCAACGTACATCCCCCCTGTGGGTATAAAGAACAAAGGGAAAGTGCAAGTAAAAACGAGGAAAGCAGAATTCTAATTCAACACCAAGATACATTGCTATAATTGAACATCTGCGTCTCTATCGATGTTTCAGGACTGAAGCCCTGTTGTTTAATGTGCGTCGCATACAGACCCTAAAATAAAAACCCAATATCTTGTAAGTTAGAGACGACTAGACTCAACTCGAATCCCGATTTTTCCGACGTACTCATAACTTCCCAAACTATGAACTAGTTTATCAACTCGCCGACGTATTCTCGATAATCATTGAAAATTTAGCTATTAACTACATTCTCGACTCGATAACCCTGAATGTCGCCTATTCGCAAACCCCTCAATTATATCCTTAAATGCGAGCATTTTGCGATAAACCACGTTTGTATCATTCAGTCACCCTCGAATTTGTCCGTAACCTTTGTAAATGTTCGGTAACCTTTCTGATGAGAAAGCGTGACAATTTCCGATGGTGATAAAGTTAGTGGTTTTAACAGGTTTTGGTTGACATGACAGTTTCCCCAGACCATTTCCTTCCCCCATGTCCCCACAGCATTTACAGTAAGTGACCATTGTTAGTTTATCGATATTATACAACTTTTCCCCTCATTACTTTACTGGTTCGTTTCACGAAGTTTTATAGTTTCGGCAAACAAACTGAACTTAGAAGTTGGTCCTCTCTAATTGTAGCTAGATATCCATCACATTCTCTCTTATTGGAATGATGCCTCCTGGGCATTTTGAAACAGCCCACCTCATGCTACACACAGAAGGTCCTGCACTTCCCATTGTACACACATAGGCTGTTAAATGAGCAAGAGCACCACATAGTGCAAAAATCAAAATTGCATTTCTGAAATCCCAGTTCCTGAGAACATTGCACCAGTTTTTTTGTCTACTGCATTGAACACCTGATGGGGTCATCATCAAACCCTTGGTGCTTGGACAGGATCTACCTTTACCAGGTGAGTGCCAAGTTCCATCACCTTTATAATGCAAATCCAGGAGGAATGTAATTGTGGGAAACGCAGTCTTCCATACAATATTAAAGCCCGAATCCCATTGGGTTCTGAAGGCATTAGGTATAGTTTGTCCTACGCCACCTTGTCTTTCCTCACTCAGTGAGCATATAGTCCAATAGGAAGAGAAGATTGAGACAACCAAGATTAGAGCTCCTCCTTGTGCTTCTTGCGGAATATCGCACAGTCCCCTCTACTCACACGGTCGCACACAGTCCCCTCTACTCACACTATGTCACACAGTCCCCTTGTTTATAAATATGCCCCTTGGAGACCGTCCCTTACCACCTGTTTGGTCCTCTGGTGGCCTAGAACTCTGTGGGCTCTCTCCATTGTAAATGGTGGGAATTCAGAACCACAGTGTCTGGACAGCGCAATGTGACGCTACCTCCACCCAGACTCACGTCTCACGTCATGAACCGTCACTAGACTAGTGTTATTTCCACAACTGATCTCAAACCTACCTATTAATTTGTAGTAAGTCACTGCAGAATAACCACAATGAATTAAAGTCTCCAGACCAACACTCAGTCTTTACTTACCCTTTAAACAGTGACTGGGTGTGACTCTCTACAAGGCTTGTGACCTTTTGACTGTGTTTATTACAAGGGGTCATTGTCCCCGCTCTCCCCAGGCTGTTCTCCTCCTACCAGCTCAATGTAATTCATTCCATGTACAGACCTTTGTTTACAGACCCAAGTGCTGGTTCTGGGTGGTCCTGCCCCATTCACCCCCCACAACATCTGGGAAACAGAAACACATCTGGGAAACAGATCCTCCTAGTAATGTGTCAATATCCTATTAACTTGCACATGTCCCTGCCAGACACCATGTGCAATAGACCCTTCTCCTCCCAGCCATAGAGTACATGCTAGAGACCACATGCCATCAAATCCTTGTTCTTATATTGTATGGCTGTAGCACTGAAGCAGGGCTCCCTGATGTTTACAGGGCCCTAGGCAGCTGCTTTGGTTACTTAAATGGATAATCCTGCTCTGTGGACATGCTATAGACCACATGCTATAGACCACATGCTACAGACGGTATAGACCACATGCTACAGACAGTATAGACCACATGCTATAAACAGTACAGACCACATGCTATAGACCACATGCTATAGATGGTACAGACCACATGCTATAGACGGTACAGACCAGATGCTATAGACGGTATAGACCACATGCTACAGACGGTACAGACCACGTGCTATAGACGGTACAGACCACGTGCTATAGACGGTACAGACCACGTGCTGCAGACGGTACAGACCACGTGCTGCAGACGTAAAAAAACAGACCACTTCTGCAGACGGTTAACAAGACCACGTCTTGTGCAGTACGGTACATACCGCGAAAACTTGCTTCAGACGGTACAAGACCACATATGCATGCAGACGGTACAAGACCAACCGCGCTGCAGACGGTGACGACCCACGCGCTGCAGACGGTACAGACCACGCGCTGTCACGTAAAGACCCCAGTACAGCTGCACGACTCTCAGACGACAGACACGCGCTGCAAGACTGTTTAACCCCAGCGCTGTAGCGTTTAGACACGCTCTTACGTAGACCACGCGTCTGTAGACCGTAGAAACACGCGCTGTGAGGTTATAGACCTACGCGCTTAGGCCGACTCATAGACCACAACTCCTTAGGCGCTATAACCACGCGCTGTTAGGCCGCTAGTAGACCACGCGCGTGTAGGCCGCAAATATAAGACCCTACCTCTTGCGCTGTAGGCGCTATCTGAGCCCCACGCGTAGGGCTCTAGTCCACGCGAAGGCGGCGCATGCTATCGTCGCTAGTAGCCTGTGACCCGTCTCCTAAGTGCGCTCATAGACCACACGAGCGCTGTCGGCGCTATAGCCAGCGGCTGTCGGCGGCTATAGACCACGCGTGTAGGCGCTATAGACCCACGCGCTGTAGTCGCTATAGACCACGCGCTGTAGGCGCTATAGACCCACCCGACGCTGTAGCGCTATAGAACCAATCCCACGCGCTGTAGAGCCGCTATAGACACCGCCTGTAGGCGTATAAAACCTACGCCTAAGCATTAGGCGTGCCGGCTGTATGCTAGACCACGGGTCCGTGCGCTAAGAGACAGCGCTGTAGGCGATTAGACCACGCGCTGTAAACCTAAACAGCTACATTGTAACTTATTCTCTGGAACTATTTGAAAACTATATTAGAGGATACAATCCATTGTGACATAGACATATAGACTATTATAGGATATAATTTACAATGGTTCTTAATCTCAATGAACCAAATTGTAAAAAATCCATAAATTCGGTGCGATAAATATAGAAATCCCCAGGTCACCAATCTCTTACTCTTCATTCCTCCATCAGTGTACAGTTCTACTCTACTCCTACGATCACATAAAGATCAAGTCATATAACAACAGCACATACTAGGCTACTCTCTCTACCCCCAATCCAAAAGATCTGTTCTTTGAGCTCTAGTGAGGCTTCCGGGAGTATGGGAAAACTATATGCAAATGCCTTGTGGGAAATAAACTTCTCATACCCACACGCAGTACCCTAACTACTACCCTAACCACTATCACTACTACTATCCCTAACAACCTCAATATATTATCTGCCGGAAGAAAAACAACAGCTACAGTACATAATTTAAAAATACCAAGTATAACTTAATTTAAATTAAACAAAAAAAAAAAAAAAAAATACTGGTATTAATAAAATATACTGTAGTTCTGTGTTGGTAGCTGGGGATACGATATAATATATGAGATTACTGGTATTAATACATATACTGTAGTTCTGGTTGGTAACGGGATACTATATAATATTGAGAATTACTGGTATTAATACATATACTGTAGTTCTGTTGGTACGGGGATATCTATAATAATATTGAGAATTACTGGTATTTACATGTTACGTAGTTCTGGTTGGTAACGGGGATACTATATAATATTGAGAATTACTGGTATTAATACATATACTGTAGTTTTCTGGTTGGTACGGGGATTCTACATATATATTGAGAATTAACGGTATTAATACATATACTGTGTTCTGGTTGGTAAGGGGATACTATGGTAATATCGTATGGTAATCATATATGGAGAATTACTGTATTAATACATATACGTTTGTTACTGGTTGGTACGAGGGATACTATATATAAATTGAGAATTACTGGTATTAATACACATATACTGTTGTTCTGGTTGGTACGGGGATACTATATAATATTGAGAATTACTGGTATTATACATATAGCTGTATGTTCTGGTTGGTACGGGGATACTATATAAAATATTGAGAATTACTGTATTTTATAACATATACGTAGTTCTGGTTGGTACATGGATACTATATAATATTGAGAATACGTATTAACATTAGCTGTTGTTATGGTTGGTACAGGGATACTATATAATATTGAGAATTACTGGTATAACATATACTGTAGTTCTGGTTGGTACAGGATACATATACTATTGGAATTACTGGTATAACATATACTGTAGTTCTGGTTGGTACGGGATACTAATATATTCTGGTTGGTAGGGATACTATAGAATTGAGAATTTACTGGTATTAATCCATATACTGATTCTGGTTGGTACAGGGATACTATATAATATGAGAATTACTGGTATTTATACATATACTGTGTTCTGGTTGGTACGAAGGGATACTATATAATATTAGAATTATTGGTATTAATACATATACTGTTGTTCTGGTTGGTACAGGGATACTATATAATATTGAAATTACTTGGTATTATACATTACTGTAGTTCTGGTTGGTACAGGGGATACTATATATATTGAGAATACTGGTATTAATACATATATGTAGTTTCTGGTCTATGTACGGGGATACTTGATATATTGGAAGGAATCCCCCCCCCGCCACCCCACATTTAAGAGTTGCCTAGCCCTAAAGGTTGGGGGCCCGGTTTTATTGTTAAACAACCCCTTTTCAATATGCCCTTTGGAAAAAGTTTTTCAGGCTAAGAGTTCTCTAAGCCCTGGTCTATTTTAAATATTATTTCAAGTTGTATAGGAAAACAAACCCCAACGGTCCCAACTTACCAAGGACAGACTGGATTAAAGGGTCTTTGTAAAGCTCTGGCATTAAAAGCATGACTGGGTGGCCAGGGTGAGACTGGGTAAGGGCTTTTATAGCCCCTCCCCCACCTGCCGTACCCTTTCCCTGGTGTCGGGATATATGAGGAAGTTATATTTGGTCAATCACAGGTTAATATCACAGTTCACAGTCCGGGGGCCAGAACAAGGGAATAAGTGTGGAGATTTTATAGCCTTCATATTCAGTGTAATTTATTTGGTTATAAACCAGTAAATTATGTGAATAACCCTGATCAGGTTGGGATGTGTATTTCCCCTTTAAAATCGGTGCCCCATAAATATGTTCCTCCTGCTATTATTTACAAATAGGACAATTATTTCTCCTAGATAATGATCTCATAGACCAACACATGTCCATCCACTGTCAACCAATTCATAGTCCAACCACATCCAACGTCCAATCATATTCAACGTCACCACATCCAGCGTCCAATCATATCCAACGTCCAACCACCTCAAGGTCCAAACACATCTAACATCCAATCATTCCATGTCCTACCATATCCAAGTCAATCAGTATCCAACATACAACCACTCCAATGTCTCCCATGTCTAAACAAGTCCAACCACACCCAACATCCAATCATATCCAACCTCATCCAACATCTGAACCCATCCCAATGTACAACACCATCCAATGTCCAACCACATCCAACGTCCAGCTATATTCTACATCCAATCACTTCAACCACATCCAATCAATCACATTGACTTTCAGCCATATCCAACATTCACCACATCATCCCAATCACATCACATCAAATCCAACCACATCCAATGTTAATCCCATCCAACTGCCTACTATATCCAACGACAACCTCATGCAACGTCCAACCTCATGCAACGTCCACCCCACTCACACGAATTACATCCAATGTCACCACACATCCAATGTCCACCACATTAACCACAATCACATCAAGCTCATCTAACGTCCCAAGCAATGCAATGTCCAAACCACCCAACATCAATACATTCAACGTCCAACACATCCAACACAATCATTTCCAACCACATCCCATGTTAATCACATTCAATGTCCAACCGCATCCAATGTCCAGTTAGACATTAATGTCTAACTATGTTACCATCTTACTATGGTTACCGTCTTTCTATGTTACCATCGTACTATGTTACCGTAATCATATTACCAATACTATGTCACCGCCTTAACTAATGCTTACCATCTACTATTCTACCGTCTTTTCTATGTTACTCCTACCCTCATTTACTGTCTTACTATGTTTACTGTATTACTGTTATAGTATTACCATTACTGTTTTACATGTTACTGTCTTACTGTGTTTAGTGCCCTACCATGTTCTTGTCTTTCAATGTTACCATCTTACTATGTTGCCGTCTTACATGTTACCGTCTTACCATGTTTACTGTTTTTAACTATGTTACTGCCTTTCTATGTTACTGCCCTACCGTGTTATATGTATTACTAGGTTACTGTCTTTCTATTTACTTGCCTTACCATGTTACTAGCCTCTACCGATGTTTACTGTCTAACTGTTACTGTCTAGCTGTTACTGTATTACATGTTACTGTCCTTACAATGTTACGTCTTTCCATGTCTCCTTAACCATGTTACTGCCTTACCATGTTACTGTACTAGCTGTTACTGCTAGCTGTTTACTGTCTTACAATATTACTGTCTTACATGTTACTGTCTTACATGTTACTGTCTATACAATGTTACTTCTTACAATGTTACTGACTTACAATGTTACTAGCTAGTCTTACAATGTTACGGTCTATTCCATGTTACTTACCTTACCATGTACTGTCTAACTGTTACTGTCTAGCTGTTACTGTATTACAATGTTACTGTCTTTCATGTTACGGTCTTTCCATGTTACTACACTGCCTTACCATGTTACTGTCTATGTTACTGTCTAGCTGTTCCTGTCTTACATGTTACTGTCTTACAATGTTACGGTCTTTCATGTTACGATCCTACTTACCATTATATTCCATAGTTACTGTCTACTGTACTGTATTACAATGTTACTGTCTTACAATGTTACGGTCTTTCCATGTTCAATGCCTTACCATGTTAACCTGTCTAACTGTTACTGTCTAGCTGTTACTGTATCTTACAATGTTATACTGTCTTACAATGTTACGGTCTTCCATGTTACCTATGACCTGTACCATGTTACTGTCTAACTGTTACTACTGTACTGCTTCAATGTTACTTCTTACAATTGTAGGTCTATCCATGTTACTACGCCTTACCATGTTACTGTCTACTGTTCTGTCTTACAATGTTAACGGTCTTTCCATGTTACGGCCTTACCATGTTACTGTCTGTTTTACTGTATACATGTTACGGTCTTACAATGTTTAGGTCTTTTCCATGTTACTGTCTTTCCATGTTACTGTCCTTTCCATGTTACTGTCTTACCATGTTTGTCTTAACCATGTTACGGTCTTTCCATTTACTGTTTTTCACTATTACTTGCTATGTTACTGTGCAGTTTTACTGTTAAATGTTACTGTTTGCTGTCTTACTATGTTACGCATGTTACTATGTTACTAAACACTTACTGTGATACTATGTTCTAAATTTCTGAGCATGCTCTTGGTCCATGTGGAATTTCTAGCCATACACTAGTTAGACATTTGATAGATTTTATGTCCTGACATTCCCGTTCCTTCCCCATTATTTATGAATGTCGATCACAAAATGTAATGAACCAGAACTGTCCCTTTAAACCTTAACCCCACTGTCTTCAAATCATAGTGTAAAGTGTCAGATTCATTCTTTTCTATCAGTTGGTTCGTGTCTTTACCTGTGTACTGGGATGGTTCAGTTTAGGGATAGAAAGTCTAACGAGGACAATAGACAGACCATGGCCTGATAGGGGACCTGTAACAAGGAGAGTCAACTAGGCTCTTCCTATGAATGGCTAACGTGGTCGCCATACAAAGCTTATTCGCAATTCATTTTCATACCTTTTAAACAATCCTACGTTGATGACTCTGAGCTTTCTCTCGGGTCTTAAGTTATAGGCTTGTAAAGTTACAGTTCCTAGTCTGTCCTTCTGTCTGACGTCGTGAGAAGTCACATGATGTTTCTGCGAGGAGAAGAACCCACCCCCTGTAAAGGAGCGATTTCCAAATCTCTGTCCTTTTCTTAGCTATGGGCACCTATGGAAAGAAAACGTTTTATATCAGGCATGTGGTAGCTTAAAATCGATTTAGACATTCGGGGGTGGGGCTTATGATGCAGCTGATGATGTTCTGGTCCCGGTGCTAGATAACATTCCAACTTATTAGACATTTCTATATCATCATGTGGAGAGACGCTTGAAAAAAATCACCTTATTACCTGGAACTCTGTCACTTCGGATATCACACTTTGATTGTTTTTGAACTTCCTTTGAAAGAACTGCAGCTTCGCTACTAGAATCTGTAGTTGGCTCATCCTCCATTTCGGATTTGATATGATAGCCTTAAGTGGCCATTTGGGTATCGAAGATTACTGGGCACTGTGGTCCTGTTACAGGACGCTGGAATTACTTTGCCGATATACTTAACCCTGTCTTTATCAAGGCTTATTTTCACTTACCTTTATTCCATCTGATGTTGATCAAAATTTGGATTTCAAGTCTATGTGAAACTCAGGTGCTCTGGTCCTGCCAATAAGGATAAGGGAATATAACAATGATCTGGTTTATTCTTCATTCTCCCCGGTTTTTCGGTACCTTATTATGTACTTTATATACCATATGTGGTTCTCGATGTATCTAAGATTTTGGGACGCTGGTACAGCTTTGGCGTTACATCAAACCTCGCTCTGACTGAGTTTTATATCATTTGTATGTCAGAAAAGATTTGGATATTCATGCGATTTCACATTTGAGGTTTTAAGTATTTTAGTGGTCACTTTATACGCAGTGTGAACCTACTATGTGATTACAGTTGTAGTTATATTCTCTTTTTCCCAGTTTTTATAGTTGGAGTTTTCTCTCAGTTTATGGGGCACGAGAGTACGTTCTATATGGTGTATTTTACTGAATGTAATATATGCATGTCTGTACTCAATGGTAGTCCCAGCTCCTGCCTGTCCGCTAGGGTTAGAAGACCCTTGCTTAGTGCGCATGCTCACCGACCTACCAAGGGGTTGAGCGTCGCGAGACGTGCGGAGTGACGTCACTTGTGTACGCGAAATGTAGGCCCTCTTGGGTGTATTTAAAGCGGGACGGCGGGACACTCGACAGCATGGTTGAAAAAAGCTCTTAACATGTGTATAGAGCGAAACGCGTCCTGATGCTGTGTGGTTTTTAGATCCTGTCCTTCTCTCTCTCCGGAGCTTACGGACAAAAGACTATGACCGGACTGTAGATATGGTAGGAGGGTTAGGTACTGTTTACCAAAACACTGTAAAACCTGCTTATACTGAGTTATGTGTTATATACATGTTGAATTACCCCTGTGACATTTACCTAGATTACACTGCATCTCCTGATACATATTGGCTCAGTGTATATCATTCTACATTATATACTGCATCGTAAGCGTAGAGAACAGGATGTTTTTATGGTTTTAATGTATAAGTCCCAGTTGTTTTATATGATTAAAGGTTTTTAGCCTTAAAATCTGAGAGTTGCCATCTGCTCTTTTTTCTTGTTGTATTCATATTATGTTTGCAGATATTAGGCACCCGCTCGGGCCCACTTGGGTTTTTTCACTGATATTAGTGCCCTATTTCCAGTAAAATGACTGTCCCGGTTGTGGCATGCTCCCACCTTAAACTTAGAGACGACCCCAAACTTCTGGTGATGTCACAGCTCACAGAACTAGCAAAGAAACACTCTTCCTACTGCTGTAACTTTGGGTAGATTAAAGCTAGAAGCATGATCCTGGCCCACTTCTCAAGTGGAGAACTGTGGTCTCCACTTGAATGGAGACCACAGTTCCCCTTTAAGCTTGTTATGACTGTTCACGGGATAGTTGTTTGACTGCCATCTCTGAAAGGCATATAATGGGAGGGGCTCAACACCCCCATTTTCAGATACAGAGACTTGAGACCTGATTGGATAGTCTTGTACGAATATTTAATGAACCAACCTGAAAGTAGCTGATATCACATTACATTGTATGAGGATTAGGAAAACACGTATAATATAACCAGGAAATGGTAGGTTCAGTGTATAAGTTAGGAGCACACGGTCCATGTGGGAGAATGCGGGTGTTCTTCTATTAGATTGGTGACATGTGTTTTAATAAGGGAAGGTTTATTGCCAGTAAATTTCCCACTGTGTTCCCATTGTATTATCCTGGGTTATCCTAGATACATGAATTCCCGTGTGCCTGGGTGATCCTAGTATACATGATATACCCTGATCATGGTAATCCTAGTATACATGTATATACCCTGATCATGGGTATCCTATATACCTTGTATATACCCTGATCATGGGTAATCCTAGTATACATGTATATACCCTGATCATGTGAATCCTAGTATACAATGTAATATACCCTGATCATGGGTAATCCTAGTATACATGTAATATACCCTGATCATGGGTACCTAGTAAGTAATCTATCATGTACCTAGTATACATGTACATACCTGATCATGGGTAATCCTAGTATACATGTATATACCCTACATGGTAATCCCGAGTATACATGTATATACCGTGTGCATGGGTAATCCTAGTATACTGTATATACCCGATCATGGGTAATCCTAATATACATTGGTCGGGAGTGTGTAGTGACTTGGTAAGAATGGTTACTATTGGTATTAGTTCTTGCAAAGGACCAATAAAAATACCATTCCACCTGGAACAGTCCTATTGTTTATATTACGATTAGTAAGAATAGAACCAGGTCTCCTTTCCAGACAATGTGGGGCCGAACCGTGATCTGGAATTCTCTTCAGCTAGGGGGTCTGGTGGGTACTAAGAGGTCATTTTAAGTACAGTCATAACGTGTAAAATAAATGTATTTCGGTATGGAATAGTAAAACAGAACCAATATTATACTTGTGAATTGAAAGGGAGGCCCATTAAAATGTACCCAACATGGAGCCCTTATTCCCTTGCCAAGGCAGTTATTATATCTGGGGAAATATGGGATTATACACAGGTCTTTTGGTATTGGAGGAATTGAATAATAATACAGGAGAGGAATATGTGGTCAATATCCCAATACAATGTACATATCTACATTTATATGGAATCGGCTAACTGAGGGGGAATGAATGCTTTTGGCTAGTCGTTAATCTGGACATTCCTAGACACTCCCACCTCAATCATAGCCAGGAGGGGGTGGTTCATCAAAAGGTTAAAATCCTTGTAGCCCCTATAACTGTTTCTACTAGGGGCATCTAAAACCGTGTGTAATGGACCCAATGTTCTTCTCTTCCGCCCCGGAACAGGACTTCTTCTAGTGAGTAGGGTAATATTTTTATCCTTTTATTTTCTATAACTGTTGTACCTATTGTATGTCATTTTTATTATAACACCATTTTATTTTTATTTTGTATTATATGCACTGTCCACCTTTTTGGAATATTAATCTAAAATTTAATAAGTTTTGTCTTTGTTCTTTAGGACTAGGCCCACTACAAACGCACTAAATCGCGCACGGCATCGTGAGCGTTATCGCACGCGGTTGTGTGCGTTTTCCATTTGCGTGGTGCGTTTTGCGCATGCTATTTTGCATTTCCGTTATGGCAATGCAGTGCGTTTAACGCACCAAAAATTGTGAACGCGTGCGCTAACCAAAACGGAAACGGATGCGCCACCACATTCATGGGAAATCACGGGGATTTTTGCGTTCCGCCCCCCGCGATTTCCATTATAACCAAATCACATGCGCTTTGCGGACGCAAAACGCATGCGCAAACGCTTTAAAAAACGCTAAGTGGGGCCTACCTAAAAGAACTCGTTAGCCTCTGATAAGTTTATTGTGTTTTGAAATGGAGTGTGCAGTGTAACTGCTAATTTTCTGTGACTGCTTGTGAAGGACTGATGCTAATTAACCATTTATTTTCTGGAGTGAATGGTGTAGTGTTAACCATTTAGCTGCCATACAGGGTGTGCATAGTCAGGGAGAGTAGAGAGTGTTTTTTGGGAGTCCTTAAGGCCATAACTTAAGTGGGTGCAGTGAGTACCGATTGATTGGTCAGATCACGTGCCCAGCGAACTGGCGTTCGTGAAAACATTTTATACTGTGTGCATGGGCAAATCCTATATACATGTATATACCGTTGTCATAGGTAATCGATTAGTAATCATGTTATAACCGTGTGCATAGTAATCCTAGTATACTGTATATACCGTTGCATGGGCAATCCTAGTATACTGTATATACCGTGTGCATGGGCAATCTAGTATACATGTAATATACCGTGTGCATGGTAATCCTAGTATACATGTATATACCGTGTGCATAGGTAATCCTAGTATACATGTATATACCGTGTGCATAGTAATCCTAGTATACATGTATACCGTGTGCAGGTACTAGTATCATGTACTATACCGTGTGCATAGGTAATCTATATAGTATACGTGTGCACAGTAATTATTTAACATGAATACGTGTGCATGGCTAATACTAGTATCATGTATATAACAGTGCCATGGGAAATACTAGTATACATGTATATTTCCCGTGTGGCATGGGTAACTCTAGTATACATGTATATTCCGTACCCAATTCCTAACAGGGTGGGATAGAGAAAATGATGTCAGTTCAGGGGGCGGGCAGGAAGCCTTTAACATGGTATGTGGGAGGGGCTTGTCCATATTATGGTGGCGTAGTGGCCTCTCACCGAGGATGGTCATGGTTCAAGTGTTCAATAGAGACAGTCTTCCGATATATCAATTTGGCATTAAATATCTACAATGTATTAAAGGTCCCTATAAGGAGTTTAATAAGTGAACCTCAAAGTTTTCCCGCTGGTATCTGTGACCATAACACAAGGTCCTTCTAGTGGACGTTTTTCCATATGAAATTCAATGGAACCAAAAAGACAAAACCGAGATCATGGGATCTGTTCGAACTCTTCCATTTGTAGGTGTCAAGCGTCCAACCCCAGACGGTAACCCACTTGTCCCACATCCTCAGATTTCACAAGCTTCATCTCTGGCCAATGTGATAAGGCATCTTATAATAAAGACATTTGATTGGATAATTCCCACAGTGGGAATGAACAGTGAAGAGACATGTACGTCATCATAGGTCCCTGTCCCACTTGGGAACAGATCTACTGAGTATGGGGAAGACCAGCAATGATTTAAATACAGTCATTATTAGAAACCAAGCAGTCTATATACAAGTAGAGGGACCCTACATGTTGGAACTAACATGGTCCCAGTTTGAGATGATAAAGTCCCGTAGATGAGTAGAAGACCCTCTTAGCATAGAAGATTCCCTAGTAGAGTCCCAGGGGGACTTTCCTGCTGCCTCCTCACATTGGGTCTTCTGTGGTAGGTCATGTCCGGGGAGGTCGTTGACGGAATCCTCTGAAAGTGAAAGAGACGTTTCTTGTTAGATTCCAATTGGACGTTAACTTACAAACCAAACACTGGTAGAAACCAAAGGGTATTTCCCAATCAGTATGACACAGACACAGAGGTTCATTCATCTCCCATTACTGTACGTGGCTCACAAAATTCTCCTCCTTCCCCGGAAGCAAGTTCCCACCGCTAACACCTAGCTGTTATGGTGAAACGTACCTGCTGGCACCAGATCCTATTTCCAACCATCCTACCAGTCATCCCAATCTCTGCCATCTTCATATTTGCCAAGATCACTGGAGCCTCCATAGTGTGGGACCCAGATACAGAGCGAGAGACCAAGTAACTTTATCCACTGTACAGACATTACAGATTATTACCGTTATTCCCCACAGTTTTCCAATTCTAGAGACAAAACGTTTTATGGTTTTTTGCCCGTAGAATTGGCAGAACCTTCACAAAGCTAAACGTTCTGAGTTTCTAATGAAATCTCTAGTTTTACTTTCATAATAAAATGCACCTGGGACTAGGCTTCACTAACAACACACAGACACAACAACTACACAAACACACACATGTTTTCAAAATAAAAGTCTCCAATGACAACATAAAAGCACAATGATAAAAACGAGAAAGTGTAAACTTTGTGGCACAGACAGTGATTGGTTGGGTCTGAGACAGCACAGCGAACAATCACAGTTCAGCTCGTGATTATGTGTGGCACAAACAGTGATTGGTTTGGGTCTGGACAGCACAGCGACCAATCAGCAGTTGGTGTTTGCTGCTCTAAATAAGGTACAAAAACCCAAAATGGTCTCATTGACGGCAACTGGTTCCAGGGCCTGGATAGAGGATAATTAAGGGGTGGTGGTCCATTGTATGGGGGTCCATTACTTGGGGTCCATACCTCAACTAGGGATCCTTTGATTGAGACAACTTGTAGCAGACCAGAGTGGGGTACAGACCATAGAGGAAGTGCCAGGAGCCAGCCCCAGGGCGTCCCCCCACCAGGGGTACACGTAGCGCTTATTATACTGTAGGGGGGTGTAATTTCACCAGAGAGAACAGGAAGTAGCCTGAATGAAAAACAGGGCGACCGGTTACATAAAACTCAGATCCGCACCTCCAGAAACTCCCACAATATCCGGCGCTATAGACCACGCGCTGTAGGCGCTATAGACCACGCGCTGTAGACCTAAACAGCTACATTGTAACTTATTCTCTGGGAACTATTTGAAAGACTATATTAAGGATACAATCCATTGTGACATAGACAATAGACTATTATAAGGATATAATTTACAATGGTTCTTAATCTCAATGATACCAAATTGTAAAAAAATCCATATAATCGGTGCGATAATATAGAAATCCCCATGTCACCTTCTCTTCTCTTCATTCCTGCCAGTGTACAGTTCTACTCTACGATCAGATAAAGATCAAGTCATATAACAGCACATACTAGTGGCTACTCTCTCTCCCAGATCCAAAAGATCTGTTCTTTGAGCTCTAGTGAGGCTTACGGGAGTATGGGAAACTATATGCAAATGCATTGTGGGAAATAAAACTTCTCTCCACACGCAGTACCCTAACTACTATCCCTAACCACTATCACTAACTACTATCCCTAACAACCTCAATATTATCTGCCGGAAATAAAACAAAAGCTACAGTACATAATTTAAAAATACCAAGTATAACTTAAGTTAAATTAAAAAAAAAAAAAAAAAAAAAAATACTGGTATTAATAAATATACTGTAGTTCTGGTTGGTACGGGGATACTATATAATATTGAGAATTACTGGTATTAATACATATACTGTAGTTCTGGTTGGTACGGGGATACTATATAATATTGAGAATTACTGGTATTAATACATATACTGTAGTTCTGGTTGGTACGGCTGGTTGGGTACGGGATACTATATACTATTCTGGTTGTACGGGGATACTATACTAATATTGAGAATTACTGGTATTAATACATATAACTGTATTCTGGTTGGTAACGGGGATACTATATAATATGAGAATTACTGGTATTTATAACGATATACTGTGTTCTGGTTTAGTACGAAAGGGATACTATATAATATTAAGAAAATTATTGGTATTAATACATATACTGTTGTTCTGGTTGGTACAGGGATACTATATAATATTGATAATTACTTGGTATTATACATTCTGTAGTTCTGGATTGGTACGGGGATACTATATAATATTGAGATTACTGGTTGTAAGTACATATATTGTTTCTGGTCTATGGTACGGGGATACGTGATACTATTGGAAGGAATCCCCCCCCCCGCGCACCCCACATATTACAAGAGTTGCCTACCCTAAAGGTTGGGGGCCGGTTTTATTGTTAACAACCCCTTTTCAATATTGCCCTTTGGAAAAAGTTTTCAGGGCTAAGAGTTCTCTAAGCCCTGCTATTTTAATATTAATTTCAAGTTGTATAGGAAAACAAACCCCACACGTCCCACTTACCAAGGACAGACTGGAGTAAAGGGTCTTTGTAAAGCTCTGGCATTATAAAGGCATGACTGGGTGGCCAGGGGTGAGACTGGGTAAGGCTTTTATAGCCCTCCTCCCCCACCTCCGTACCTTTTCCTGGTGTCTGGATATATGAGGAAGTTATATTTGGTCAATCACAGGTTAATATCACAGTTCACAGTCCGGGGGCCAGAACCAGGGAATAAGGTGTGGAGATTTTATAGCCTTCATATTCAGTGTAATTTTATTGGTTATAAACCAGTAATTATGTGAATAACCCTGATCAGGTTGGATGTGTATTTCCCCTTTAAAATCTGTGCCCCATAAATATTGTTCCTCCTGCTATTATTATACAAATAGGACAATTATTTCTCCTAGATAATGATCTCATAGACGACACACATGTCCATCCACTGTCAAACCACATTCAATGTCCAACCACATCCAACGTCCAATCATATTCAACGTCTAACCACATCCGCGTCAATCATATCCAACGTCCAACCACTCCAGGTCCAAACACATCTAACATCCAATCAATATCCACTGTCCTACCATATCCAAGTCCAATCATATCCAACATACAACCACTCCAATGTCTAACCAATGTCTAACAAGTCCACCACACCAACTCCAATCATATCCAACCTCATCCAACATCTGAACCACATCCAATGTACAACAACATCCAATGTCCAACCACATCCAACGTCCAGCTATAATTCTACATCCAATCATACTTCCAACCACATCCAACATCATCACATTGAACGTTCATCATATCCAACATTCACCACATCCCATGCCAATCACATTCAAAATCCAACCACATCCAATGTTATCCCATCCACTCCCGACTATATCAACGACACCACCTCATGCAACGTCCAACCTCATGCAACGTCCAACCCCACCATCCAACGTAATTACATCCAATGTCCCAACCACACTCCAATGTCCACCACATATAACATCAATCACATCAATCTAACGTCCAAGCAAATGCAATGTCCAAACCCATCCAACATCAATACATTCAACGTCCACCACATCCAAACCAATCCATTTTCCAACCACATCCCATGTTATCACATTCAATGTCCAACCGCATCCAATGTCCAGTTATACCATTATGTCTAACTATGTTACCATCTTACTATGGTTACCGTCTTTCTATGTACCATCGTACTATGTTACCGTATTACTAAATTACCAATCAAAAAATATTACTATGTCCCGCCTAACCTAATGCTACCTCTTACTATGTTACCGTCTTTCTATTTTACGCCCTACCATGTTACTGTCTTACTATGTTTACTGTATTCACTGTTATGTATTACCATGTACGTTTTACTATGTTACTGTCTTACTTGTGTAGTGCCCTACCATGTTACTTGTCTTTCAATGTTACCATCTATACTATGTTGCCGTCTTTACCATGTTACCGTCTTACCATTTTACTGTTTTACTATGTTACTGCCTTTCTTTGTTACTGCCCTACCGTGTTATTGTATTACTAGGTTACTGTCTTTCTATGTTACTACTGCCTTACCATGTTTACTACTGCCTTCCCAATGTTTACTGTCTAACTGTTACTGTCTAGCTGTTTACGTATTACAATGTTACTGTCTTACAATGTTACGGTCTTTCCATGTTTACTGCCTTACCCATGTTCTGCCTTACCAGTTACTGTCTAGCTGTTACGTCAGCTGTTCTGTCTTACAGATTACTGGTCTTACAATGTTACTGTCTTACATGTTACTGTCTACAATGTTGACTTCTTCACAATGTTACTGTCTTACAATGTTACTGTCTTACAATGTTTACGGTTCTTTCCATTTATACTGCCTTACCATGTAACTGTCTAACTGTTACTGTCTAGCTGTTACTGTATCACAATGTTACTGTCTTTCAATGTTCGGTCTTTCCATGTTACTACTGCCTTACCATGTTACTGTCTAACTGTTACTGTCTAGCTGTTACTGTCTACATGTTACTGTCCTACAATGTTACGGTCTTTCCATGTTACTGCCTTACCATGGTTATATGTCCTAGCTGTTTACTGTATTACAATGTTACTGTCTTACAATGTTACGGTCTTTCCATGTTCGCCTTACCATGTTGGTCTAACGTTACTGTCTAGCTGTTACTGTATTAACAATGTTACCTGTCTTAACAATGTTACGTCTTTCCATGTTACGCCTACCAATGTTACTGTCTAACTGTTACTGTCTAGCTGTTACTGTCTTACAATGTTACGGTCTTACAATGTTACGGTCTTTCCATGTTACTGCCTTACCATGTTACTGTCTAGCTGTTACTGTCTTACAATGTTACGGTCTTTCCATGTTACTGCCTTACCATGTTCTGTCTAGCTGTTACTGTATTACATGTTACGGTCTTACAATGTTTACGGTCTTTCCATGTTACTGCTGTCTTTCCTTATGTTACTGTCCTTTCCATGTTACTGTCTTACCATGTTAGTCTTTACCATGTTACGGTCTTTCCATTTACTGTTTTCCTATTATTTGCTATGTTACTGTGCAGTTTTACTGTTACTATGTTACTGTGTTGCTGTCTTACATGTTACCTTGTTACATTTACTACTTACTGTGATACTATGTTTCTAATGTTCTGAGCATGCTGCTTGGATCCAGTGGAATTTCTAGCCATACACTAGTTAGACATTGATAGATTTTATGTCCTGACATTCCCGTTCCTGCCCATTATTTATGAAATGTCGATCACAAAATGTAATGAAACCAGAACTGTCCCTTTAAACCTTTAACCCCACTGCTTCAAATCATAGTGTAAAGTGTCAGATTCATTCTTTTCTATTCAGTTGGTTCGTGTCTTTACCTGTTACTGGGATGGTTCAGTTTAGGATAGAAAGTCTAACGAGGACAATAATACAGACATGGCCTGATAGGGACCATGTAACAAGGAGAGTCAACTAGGCTCTTCCTATGAATGGCTAACTGTGGTCGCCATACAAAGCTTATTCCGCAATTCATTTTCTACCTTTTAAACAATCCTACGTTGATGACTCTAGCTTCTCTCCGGGTCTTAAGTTATAGGCTTGTAAAGTTACAGTTCCTATGTCTGTCCTTCTGTCTGAGTCGTGAAAGTCACATGAGTGTTGTCTGCGAGAGAGAAGAACCCAACCCCTGAAAGAGCGATTTCCAAATCTCTGTCCTTTTCTCTACTATGGGCACCTTAGGGAAAGAAAACGTTTTATATTCAGGCATGTGGTAGCTTAAAATCGATTTAGACATCGGGGTGGGGCTTATGATGCAGCGATGATGTTCTGTCCCGGTAGCTAGATAACATTCCAACTTATTAGGACATTTCATATATCATCATTGGAGAGACGCTTGAAAAAAATCACCTTATTACCTGGAACTCTGGTCACTTCGGATATCACCTTTGATTGTTTTTGAACTTCCTTTGAAGAACTGCAGCTTCGCTACTATGAATCTGTAGTTGCTCATCCTCCATTTCGGATTTGATATGAACCTGTAAGGGCCATTGGGGATCGAAGATTACTGGGCACTGTGGTCCCTGTTACAGGACGCTGGAATTCACTTTGCCATATACTTTACCCTGTCTTTATCAAGGCTTTATTCACTTACCTTATTCCATCTGATGTTATGATCAAAATTTGGATTTCAAGTCTATGTGAAACTCAGGTGCTCTGGTCCTGCCAAAGGATAAGGGAATTATAACAATGATCTGGTTTTATCTTTCCCCCCGGTTTTCGGTACCTTATTATGTACTTTATAATAATCCATATGTGGTTCTCGATGTATCTAAGATTTTGGGACGCTGGTACAGCTTTGGCGTTACATCAAACCTCGCTCTGACTGAGTTTTATATCATTTTGTTGTCGAAAAGATTGGATATTCATGCGATTTCACTTTAGGTTTTAGAGTATTTTATGGTCACTTTATTACGCATTGAACCTACTATGTGATTACAGTTGTAGTTATATTCTCTTTTCCCAGTTTTTATGTTGGGAGTTTTCTCAGTTTATGGGGCAGCGAGAATACGTTCTATATGGTGTATTTTACTGAATGTATATATGCATGTCTGTACTCAATTGTAGTCCCAGCTCTGCCTGTCCGCTTAGGGTTAGAAGACCCTTGCTTATGTGCGCATGCCACCGACGCTACCAAGGGGTTAGCGTCGCTGAGACGTGCGGAGTGACGTCACTTGTGTACCGGAAATGTAGGCCCTCTTGGGTGTATTTAAAGCGGAACGGCGGGGACACTCGACAGCATGGTTGAAAAGCTCTTAACATGTGGTATAGAGCGAAACGCGTCCTGATCTGTGTGGTTTTTAGATCCTGTCCTTCTCTCTCTCCCGGAGCTTACTGACAAAAGACTATGACCGGACTGGTAGATATGGTAGGAGGGTTAGGTACTGTGTTTACCAAAACTGTACAACCAAAACTGCTTCATACTGAGTTATGTGTTATATACATGTTATTACCCCTGTGGACATTTACCTAGATATCACTGCATCTCCTGATACATATTGCTCAGTGTATATCATTCTACATTATATACTGCATCTAATGCGTAGAGAACAGGATGTTTTTATGGTTTTAAATGTATAAGTCCAGTTGTTATAATGATTAAGGATTTTTTAGCCTTAAAATCTGAGAGTTGCCATCTGCTCTTTTTCTTCTGTTGTATTCATATTATGTATTGCAGATATGTGGCACCCCTCGGGCCCACTTGGGTTTTTTCACTGATAGTTAGTGCCCTATTTCCAGTAAAATGACTGTCCCCGGTTAGTGGCATGCTCCCACCTTAAACTTAGAGACGACCCCAAACTTCGGGTGATGTCACGCTCACAGAACTAGCAAAAGAAACACTCTTCCTACTGCTTAACTTTGGTAGATTAAAGCTAGAACATGATCCTGGCCACTTCTCAAGTGGAGAACTGTGGTCTCCACTTGAATGGAGACCACAGTTCCCCTTATCTTGTTATGACTGGTTCACAGGGATAGTTTTGTTTGACTGCCATCTCTGAAAAGGCATATAATGGGAGGGGCTCAACACCCCCATTTCAGATACAGAGACTTGAGACCTGATTGGATAGTCTTTGTACGAATATTTAATGAACCAACCTGAAGTAGCTGATATCACATTACATTGTATGAGGATTAAGGAACACGTATAATATAACCAATGAAATGGTAGGTTCAGTGTATAAGTTAGGAGGACACGGTCCATGTGGGAGAATGCGGGTGTTCTCATTAGATTGGTGACATTGGGTTTTTATAAGGAAGGTTTATTGCCAGTAAATTTCCCACTGGTGTTCCCATGTATTATCCTGGGTATCCTAGATACATGAATATCCCGTGTGCCTGGGTGATCCTAGTATACATTAATACCCTGATCCATGGTAACCTATATACATGTATATACCCTGATCATGGGTATCCTATATCATGTATATTACCCTGATCATGGTTAATCCTAGTATACATGTTATACCCTGATCATGGTAATCCTAGTATACATGTATATACCCTGATCATGGGTAATCCTATATACATTATACCCTGACATGGTATCCTAGTATAACATGTATATCCCCTGATCATGGTTAATCCTAGTATACATGTACATACCCTGATCATGGGTAATCCTAGTTATGTATATACCCTGAATGGTATCCATATACATGTATATAACCGTGTTGCATGGGTAATCCTAGTATACTGTATATACCCTGATCATGGGTAATCCTAATATACATGGTCAGGGAAGTGTGTAGTGACTTGGTAAGAATGGGTTACTTTGGTATTAGTTCTTGCAAAGGACCAATAAAAATACCATTCCACCCTGGAACAGTCCTTTGTTTATATTACTATAGTGAAACATAGAACCAGGTCTCCTTTTCCAGACAATGTGGGGCCGAACCGTGTATCTGGAATTCTCTTCAGCTATGGGGGTCTGGTGGGGTACTAAGAGGTCATTTTAAGAGTCATAACGTGTAAAATAAATGTTTTCGGTCATTGGAATATGTAAAACAGGAACCAATATTATACTTGTGAATTGAAAGGGAGGCCCATTAAATGATTACCCCACTGAGCCCTTATTCCCTTGCCAAGGCGAGTTTATTATATCTGGGGAAATATGGATTATACACAGGTCATGTTTGGTATTGGAGGAATTGAATAATATACAGGAGAGGAATATGTGGTCAATATCCCAATAACAATGTACATATCTAACATTAATGGAATCGGCCTAACTGAGGGGGAATGATGCTTTTGGCTAGTCGTAATCTGACATTCCTAGACACTCCCACCTCAATGCATGCCAGGAGGGGGTGGTTCATCAAAAGGTTTAACAAATCCTTGTAGCCCCTATAACTGTGGTTCATACTGAGGGCCTGCTAAAACCGTGTGTAATGACCAATGTTTCTTCTCTGGCCCCGGATACAGGATTCTTCTAGTGGAGTAGGGTAATATTTTTATCCTTTTAATTTTCTATAACTGTTGTACCTATTTATGTCATTTTATTATAACACCATTTTATTTATTTTTGTATTATATGCACTGTCCACCTTTGGAATATAAATCTAAAATTAATAAGTTTTGTCTTTGTTCTTTAAGGACTAGGCCCACTACAAAGCACTAAATCGCGCACGGCAATCGTGACGTTATCGCACGCGGTTGTGTGCGTTTTCCATTTGCGTGTGCGTTTTGCGCATGCTATTTGGCATTTTCGTTATGGCAATGCATGCGTTTAACGCACCAAAAATTGTGAACGTGCGTGCGCTAAACCAAACGGAAACGATGCGCAAACCACATCGCATGGGAAATCACGGGGATTTTTGCGTTCCCCCCCGCGATTTCCATTATAACCAAATCACATGCGCTTTGCGACGCAAAACGCTGCCAAACCTTAAAAAACGCTAAGTGGGGCCTAGCCTAAAAGAACTCAGTTAGCCTCTGATAAGTTATAGTTGTTTGTGAATGGAGTGTGGCAGTGTAACTGCTAATAATCTGTGACTGCTTGTGAAGGACTGATGCTAATTAACCCATTTAGTTTTCTGGAGTGAATGGTGTATGTTACCATTTAGCTGCCGACAGGGGTGTGCATAGTCAGGGAGAGTAGAGAGTGTTTTTGGGAGTCCTTAAGGCCATAACTAAAGTGGTGGCAGTGATGTACCGATTGATTGGTCAGATCACGTGCCCAGCGAACTGGCGTTCGTGAAACATGTTTATACTGTGTGCATGGGCAAATCCTAGTATACATGTATATACCGTGTCATAGGTAGACTAGTATCAGTGTATATAACCGTGTGCATAGGTAAATCCTGTATACATGTAGTATAACCCGTGTGCATGGGCAATCCTATATACAGTTATATACCGTGTGCATGGGCTAATCCTAGTATACATTTATACCGTGTGCATGTATCAGTATCATGTATATACGTGTGCATAGGTAATCTAGTTAATGTTTAATACCGTGTGCATAGGTAACTAGTACATGTATATACCTGTGTGCATAGTAATCCTAGTATACATGTATATACCGTGTGCAAGGTAATCTATTATACTGATATACTGTGCAGGTAATTTTCATATACATGAAACGTGTGCATGGGCTAATACTAGTATACATGTATAATAACAGTGCATCAGGGAAATACTAGTATACATGTATATTTCCCGTGTGCATGGGTAACTCTAGTATACATGTAATATTCCGTACCAATTCCTAACAGGTGGGATAGAGAAAATGATGTCAGTGACGAGGGGGGGGGCAGGAAGCCTTAACATGGTATGTGGGAGGGGCCTTGTCCATTATTATGGTGCTGTAGTGGCCTCTCACCGAGGATGGTCATGGTTCAAGTGTTTCAATAGAGACAAGTCTTCCAATATTTCAATTTGGCATTAAATATCTACAATGTATTTAAAGGTCCCTATTAAGGAGTTTAATAAGTGAACCTCGAGTTTTCCCGCTGGTATCTGTGACCATAACACAAGGTCCTTCATAGTGGACGTTTCCATAATGAAATTCAATGGAACCAAAAAGACAAAACCAGAGATCATGGGATCTTGTTCGAAACTCTTCATTTGTAGGTGTAATGTCCAACCCCGACGGTAACCCATCTATGTCCCACATCCTCAGATTTCACAAGCTCAGTCTCTGGCCAATAGTGATAAGGCATCTTATATAAAGACATTTGATTGGATAATTCCCACAGTGGGAATGAACAGTGAAGAGACATTACGTCAATCATAGGTCCCTGTCCCACAATGGGACAGATCTACTGATAGGGGAAGACCACAAGGATTTATATACAGTCATTATTAGAAACCAAGCAGTCATATATACAAGTAGAGGGGACCCTACATGTTGGAACATAACATGGTCCCAGTTTGAATGATAAAGTCCCGTAGATGAGTAGAAGACCCTCTTAGCAAGAGATTCCTCTAGTAGAGTCCCAGGGGGACTTTCCTGCTGCCTCTCACATTGGGTCTTCTGTGGTAGTTCATGTCCGGGGAGGTCAGTTGACGGAATCCTCTGAAAGGTGAAAGAGACGTTTCTGTGTTAGATTCCATTGGACGTTAACTTACAACCAAACACTGGTAGAAACCAAAGGGTATTTCCCAATCAGTATGACACAGACACAGAGTTCATTCATCTCCCATTCTGTACGTGGCTCACAAAATTCTCCTCCTCCCCGGAAGGCAATTTCCCACCCGCTAACACCTGTTGGTTATGTGTGAAACGTCCTGCTGCACCAGATCCTTATTTCCACCCATCCTACCAGTCATCCCAATCTCTGCACATCTCATATATTGCCAAGATCACGGGAGCCTCCATGGTGTGGACCCAGATACAGAGCGGAGACCAGTAACTTATCCACTGTACAGATCATTACAGATTATTACCGTTATTCCCCCAGTTTTCCAATCTAGAGACAAGACGTTTATGGTTTTTTGCCCGTAGAATTGGGCAGAACCCAAAGCTGAAAGTTTGAGTTTCTAATGAAATCTCTAGTTTTACTTTCTAATAAAATGCACCTGGGACTGAGGCTTCACTAACAACACACGACACACAACTACACAACCACACACTGTTTTCAAAATAAAGTCCTCCAATGACAACATAAAAGCACAATGATAAAAACGAGAAAGTGTAAACTTTGTGGCACAGACAGGTATTGGTTGGGTCTGGACAGCACAGCGACCAATCAGCAGTTCAGCTCTGTGATTAGTTGTGCACAAACATTGATTGGTTGGGTCTGACAGCACAGCGACCAATCAGCGTTTGGTTTTGCTGCTCTAATAAAGGTACATAAACCCAAAATGGTCTCATTGACGGCAACTGGTTCCGGGCCTGGAAGAGGATAATTAAGGGGTGGGGTCATTGTTGGGGGCCATTACTTGGGGTCCATACCTCAACTAGGGATCCTTTGATTGTAGACAACTTGTAGCAGACCAGAGTGGGTACAGACCATAGAGGAAAGTGCCAGGCCAGCCCGGGCGTCCCCACAGGGTACACGTAGCGCTTATTAACTGTAGGGGGGTGTATTCACCAAGAGAACAGAGAAGTACCTGGAATGAAAAACAGGCGACCGGTTCATAAAACTCAGATCCAGCGCCTCCAGAAACTCCACAATCCCACTGCTGAGCTGGAACTACACCCATCTCTGTCCACTTCTTACCTATCAAACTCCAATGGCCGGAGGTGACAAAGAGCCAGCAGTATTTATGAGGACGTCGGTCTGTAGCCAATCAGTGCTACTTCTAACTCCCCCCTTGGACATCTATGCTTCTATTATACTGCACCCCTACTCGTGCTGGCCTCCTTCTGTCTGCCTGATCTATTCCAGTCTACGATCCGCCCTGGAATGAATTAATGTCCATTAAATGGAAAGGGTTCCATTGGTTCTGCGCAAAGGAGGGGGAGGCCTAAGCCGAACTAAATGACCTGCATTGTAAGGAATCCGCTGTACCAGGTATTCATAGGATCCCATGAGGAGCAATAGAGAGAGTATAGAAGTAATTAGAAGACAGTTACAAGGGGAAGTTATAGGGATCATTACAATATTCATTCCCCAACCACGCCTCCTGCTGATAAACCTGAATGTATAATAGGATTGAATGGGGCACCTTGAAATAATCATTGTGACATTCTAATATGTCATATTTCAATTCAAAGATCCAGGAATTGCTATGCTCGATTATCCAATAGCCAGCAGGGCAGAAGCAGGAAGGTTTGTGATTGGTTCATCTATTTCTGCAACCGCAACCAGGTCTGTGATTGGCAAGCCGGTACAAATTCTCATAGAATGGATTTTTTTATAATACTTTGGGTAGTGAGAATGTGGGTTGGCGGCGAATTAAAGGGCACTCACCATCTATTCGCCGATGCAGAGCGTTTCAAAGATTGCCACAAAGAGCAGGCACATCCCACTGGCAGCGTAATAATCAAATAACGAAACACGTACATCCCGCCCTGTGGGTATAAAGAAAAAGGGAAAGTGAAAGTAAAAAACAGGAAAAGAGAATTCTAATTCAACACCAGAGATACATGACTATAAGAAACCTGCTGTCTCTATCGATGTTTCAGGACTGACACTGGTTGTTTAATGTGCGTCGCATACAGACCCTAAAAGAAAAAACCCCAATATCTTGTAGTTAGAGACGGACAGAACTCAACTCGAATCCGAGTTTGTCCGATCGGATCAGAACTTCCCAAACTATGAACTAGTTTATCAAACTCGCAGACTTATTCCTCGATAATTATTGAAAATTTGCTAATTAACTAATTCTCGAATCGATAACCTGGAATGTCCCGTTCGCAAAAACCCTCAATATAAATCCTTAAATGCGGCATTTTGGCGATAACCATCGGTTTGTATCTTCAGTAACCCTCGAATTGTCCGTAACCTTTGTAATGGTTCGGTACCCTTTCTGAATGCAGAAGCGTGACAATTGCCCGATGGTGGATAAAGTTAGTGTTTTAACAGGTTTTGGTGACAGTGACAGTTCCCCAGACCATTCCCGGTCCCACAGCCATTTACAGTTAGTGACCATTGTGTTTATCGATATTATGACAACTTTTCCCCTCATTGATTTAATGGGTTCGTTTCACTGAAGTTTTATAGTTCGGAAACAAACTGAACTTTGGAAGTTTGGTCCGTCTCTAATTGGTACTAGATATCCATCACTTCTCTCTTATTGGAATGATGCTATGGCAAGTTTGAAACAGCCCACATCATGCTAAACCAGAAAGTCTGCCAGTCCCATTTACAGCACATAGGCTGTTAAATGAGCAAGAGCACCACATAGTGGCAAAAAAGCAAATTGCATTTCTTGAATCCCAGTTCGTGAGACATTGCACCCAGTTTGTGTCCTACTGCATTACACCTGAGATGGGTCCATCTCAAACCCTTGGTCGCTTGACGAGAGACCTTTACAAGGTGAGTGCCAAGTCAATCAACCTTTATAATGCAAATACCAGGAGGCAATGGAATTGTGGGGAACGGCATTCCTTCCAGACATATTAAAGCCGGAATCCCATTGGGTTTCTGAAGGCATTAGTAGAGTTTGTCTACGCCACCTGTTCTTTCCCTCACCTCAGTGACATGAATGATCCAATAAGGAAGGAGAGTTGAGACAACCAAGATGATGAGCTCCCTCCTGTCTTCTTGCGGAATATCGTTGGGTACATGTCAACCACCGCCAGTGACGAGACTCTCCACACACACAACTGCCAAGGAAAGAGACATCCCGTTATAGTAATATATTAATGTGTGTACACTTGACATATGAAGAGGATGTATCACTGTACCTGGCTGTCAAGTCCCAGAAGATAAGAACCATGAAGAAGAAGAACAGGCCCGAGAGGAGAGAAGGGCATCATAGACCACAGCTCTTGGGTAGGCAATGAAGGCCAGACCGGAACCTGGATGAATCCACAATGATTGGTGGGATTAATGATGTGAAAAGTCTTCGCGTAAACCACGTAACCGCAGATCGGCCCTACAGACTCAGGGTCCACCCGATATGTGAACTCCTTGTTCTTCTGCCATAAACCCAGGATAGAAAAGAATGCAAAACCCAGCACAAAACGGTCCCGCTTTGCAGGAAGCAATGAGGTGCAACCAGTCTCTAGAGGGGAGGAAGGAGAAGGTAAATTAATCAATTCTAAATGGTTCTGAGCTCACCTGCAGGTAGCCATGCGGTGTGGCTTTCTACTGGTCTACTGCAGTTATATACATCTAATTGGTTGGTGTAGATTAAACGCCCTTCCTATTACCCAATAGTCTTTTGGTCTTTGTAAATATGACATCCAATAGTGGCATATCATTGTTTTGTCCTGTGAGAACATTTGAACTTATTGTAATTATGTCCAGTGAGACATCATACTCTTCTTTGTTGACATGACATCACAAGTCATGTAGTCCAATCATACCTCAAAGTAGATAAAGTATTTGTATAACCTGTAACAATTATTGTTGTACTTGTTGTAACTCCCCAGGGCCGTCCAGAGTAAGATAACCAACACATCAGCAGATGGCGTAGAGAAGAAGATCTGGAGTCCCCGGCGTCCTCCAAACCGCCTGCCGAACTCTGCTGAAAACATGGTGAACATGAGAAGGCGCCAACGCCACCTTTCTTACTAACACATTAATAAATCTATCTCTGTGCCGACTCCTCCCCCTACCTACCGGACCAACTCCCCACCACCTACGGACCAAGCCCACCTCCCTGTAACCTATTGACACTCCCCACCTACCTATGGACCAACTCCCCCCTCCTATGGACCACTCCCCCACCTACCTACGGACCCACTCCCCACCTACCTGTAACCTATGGACAACTCCCCACCACCTATGGAACAACTCCCCACCTACCGATGGACTCACTCCCCACCTACCTATGGACCAACTCCCCACACTACCTGTACCTATGACCAACTCCCCACCTACCTGTAACCTATGACCAACTCCCCCACCCTACCTATGGACCAACTCCCACTACCTGTCACCTATGGACCAACTCCCCACTCTACCACTAGACCTCCTTACCTATTGACCAACTCCCCACCTGACCTATGGCCGACTCCCCCACCCCTACCTATTGGACCAACTCCCACCTACCTTGGACCGAACTCCCCACACGTTGACAACTCACCCTTGACCTATGGACCAACTCCCCACCTACCTGTAAGCCTATGACCACTCCCCACCTACCTATGGACCACTCCCCACCTACCCTTGACCAACTACCCAACTACCTGTAACCTATGGACCAATTCCCCACCTACCTACAGACCAACTCCATCTTCGTACTAACACACAATAATAAATCTCTCTCTGGACACTCCCCACCTACCTACGGACCAACTCCCCACCTACCTGGGACCCACTCGCCCACCTTACCTGTAACCTATGGACCCAACTCCCCACCACCTACTGGACCACCTACCCACCTACCTATGGGACCAACTCCCCACCGACCTAGGGATGACCCAACTCCCCCCTACCTATGGACAACTCCCCACCTACTAGGCCACACTCCCCACCTTGCCTATGACAAACTCCCCACCTACTGTAACCTTTGGACCACCCCCACCTAACCTATGGACCCACTCCCCACCTCCCTTGGACCACTCCCCAACTACCTGTAACCTATGGACCAACTCCCCACCTCCACCTACAGACCCTCCATCCTTCTTACTACACACACTATAAGCTCTATCTCTGGACTCTGACCTCCCCCACCACCTTGACCCACTCCCCAACCCCTACCTGTACCTACGGACCAACACCCCCACCTACCTTTGGACCACCTCCCCACCCTACCTTTGACCAACTCCCCACCTACCTTTGGACCAACATCCCCACCTACCTTGGGACCACGTGCCCCCCACCTACCTTGGACCAACTCGCCCACCTACCTTTGGACAACTCCCCACCCTTTGCAACGCTCATCATTGGACATCACTCCCGCACAGCTACCTTGGACCACCATCCCCACCTACCTTTGGACCAACTCCCCCACCTACCTTTGGACCAAACTCCCCACCGTCCTTTGGACCAACTCCCCACCCCTTTGGAACCACTCCCTCTCCTCCCTCTATCTCTATATTCACCAAATCCTATGAATAACTCTACACACAATCCCGTCAATACCTAACTACTCCAACCCGTCATAACTACTAACCCATCCCGTCAAACTACTAACCCAATCCCTGTCAAGAACTACTAACCCATCCCGCATAACTACTAACTCCCATCCCGTCAATACTATAACACCATCCGTCAATAACTACTAACCCAATCCCGTCAATACACAGACCACTAACCCAATCCGTCAATAACTACTAACCCAATCCCGTCCAAGTACCTAACCCAATACTATAACCCCAATCCCGTCACATAACTACTAACCCAATCCCTGGCAATACTCTGACTAACGAACCCGTCCATCCATGCCCTCTTACACTTATATTGCAGTCCTCCACGGACCTTTACAAACAAAGCCGGAATGTTTAGTTAGAACCTCCTGCAGTTTCCCAATGTTCCCAGTCATTTTGGAATGACTCTATCAATAAATGTTTTCCATGCAGTGCCTGTGGGGCAGGGGGCAGTTTTGGGACAGAATCCCCCTGAGCCCATGACCTGTGCCTTTCCAATACGAGCCAGCACAACAGGCCCAGACTGTTTTATCCCACACACAGATTCCTAGATTTCTGATGACAGGAAAACAATATCCGATCGTTCTCACTCGGATTTAATCAGTGATTATCTGTTATTAGCTTTTTTATCCAAATTAACCCCCCCGTAACCCATCCTACAAAGTTTACCACAGTCCTCCCTGTCCTCTGCCCCTTTAAATGTTGTCTTAACCTTCTCTCCCAGCCCTTTTACAAGCTCCGCACATGCTCAAGCAGGCTGGGGGAAAACATTCAGGTATTGCTGTGAAGCCATCGGTTCTAGACACCATACTGACAGCGATCACTGGAAGATAACCATGGAAGCAGAAACGATGGGTAACACATCGCGCAGCATTTCCGTTAAACTACTTACATCTTGCAGATTTTTAACTATTGCAGTATTGGAGTCGGGTTTGATGCAAAACGAATTTAATTTCGATCTGGTTCACTGATCACACATTCTGTATAAACTTGTATTTATTAGTTAACCTGGGGATCCTGTACCTGGGGGAATGTCGGGTACAGTAGAATGATTCCTCTTGCAGAAGTCCCCTGGTAGGCGACACCCCTCTGATGACAAACTGCTCAGCCATTAGTAGGGAACGTGGCAGTAAAATACACACCCTCAGATTGGGTAAAAACAAGGGTCAATGAGAAATAATATGAGGACGATGTGGTTCCCCTATAACCTTAGAGTGAGTATCTGCAGGTCCCAGCCCAGGGGAAGGACCATATAACAGAGGCCGGGATTGATGATTGTCACTTGGGAATCTGCGTATGAAGTTATATTGTAATATGATGTTAATTAGGGAGTACCTGGTGTAAGAGTGACAACCAGACCCTTGATGTTTTCTGGGAGTGACTGTTGCCATGCCAGAATAATGGGGTGTAAGGATAATCTTTAAAGGGCAGTGTCCACCTGAAATTGAACTTTTTGATAATGGTTAGGGCATCTCCCCCAGGCCCCACACCGCATTAATATGAATTGTTAGAAAGTCCCCCCGATTCTACTTCCTGCCTCTCTCCTCCGCGTGCAGTGTTTCGGCCCTCTGCTTCATGGATTGAAAGCAGGGGGCGGGAACCGGCGCCGCGTCCGTGATTGGCTGAGAGGCAGGAGGGCGTGCACTGAGCAATGCCTCAACCTTGATGGGTTGAGGAAGTCTCAGGGCACACATGATCACACACTGCTAGCCTACACAACAGAGTTTGCCTGGACTTAATGGAGGGCACAGCAGGGGAACTATTTTGAGCAGAATGTAAGGTAAGGATTGTTGTTAAACTCTTGAATGTGGCCAGTAAGGGTTAATTTAGTTTTGGGGTGACATCCCTTTAAGTGCTGAACCCAACCAAGGGTGGCATTGTTTATCTGATATCTCCCTGTTCAGTTTGTGTCCATCATGGATCATTACCCTTTCCCTGGATTTCACCCCTTTCCAATGCAAAAATACGCAGATGATCCCATGCCAACAGCACACAAGGCCACGTTCCAGCACAGGCTTCCTGTGATCGATCCCACTGGATATGTTGAGCACACCGTCCTCCTGGAGAGCATGGGTGCAGGGTCAGGGAATTCAGATATATTGGAAGGAGAGATGGGGGAAATGGGACTTTAGTGTTACCTGTAATTATGGGACAGACAACCAATAACCGTTCCATGGCTAGTACCGCACAGGGGCAATTTGTTATCATTAGGGATAATCACGCTACCTACCGTGTCAATATAAGATATTACGCCACAAGTAGGATTCCCTGTACCACTATAGAAGCACGAGGCCTGTAGGCTGATAATATCCTTATATGTAAGTGGGCGGCATTATTATATTAATAATCACAAGTATCTGATTCCTTCACACCCATTCACAATTAAATTCCGCCTTGTCCTATTTCCACCTAATTTAACAACCCCCCAGCACCTTCTGTAGTACAACCAGAACGGAAACATCCCAGCATCCTATGGGTTAAACAAATCTTACAAGGAGAACTAAACCCATTGTTCAATACTCCAGAATCTGAAAAAACAACCCCCCTAAAAACAACCATAACTATAAAATCCCACCTCAGTAAAATTGTATCAAAGGAAATCAAAGCTGTTAAGAACTGGAGCAAGTATCTGAGTGTAATGGCAGTGTCATGACCACACCTCCTGCCCTCAGTCCACTATGCCCTTGCTTATAATCTTCCCTTAAAATGATTGCTAGTAGATTAGTATGGGGGGTGGACCACCTGATTTACAAGTTGCTGCCATAGCTAAGGAACTGAGCATGTGCAGAACATAAATGGTCCGTTGACCAAACTGTCTGATACTAGAATGCTGAGAAATCAAGCAAAACCAAAGTTTTTAGTAAATTTCCCAGCTCCTGTATCAAATGAGAGGTAGAGACCCCAGATACTTGGTGTTTAAGATCAAGGTGTTCCTGACTTCTGGGTTCAGTGTTGTTCTGTGGCTTTTAGTTGCCCTTTAATGGAGAGGAGAGGAATTGGTTACTGAAGGACAGGACGCAGCTAAATGCATAGGGGTTTCCATGGGTTAAACCACACTTCGATGGTCATTGTTAGACATGGACACTGGAATGGGAGGGCAGTGGGATATCAAAATGAGTCACTTAGTGACTAGCTGAGTTGATTTTTATAGGATTAATACACTGCAGCTCCCATTATAACATATTCACAACTTATTTATTATAATAATATACAAGGAATAGATCACTTAGTGACTAGCTGAGTGATTTTATAAGGTCTATAACCACTGCAACCCCCATTATAACATATCACACTTATGTGTTATTTTATAATAAAATGTGTTCCATGTTAGTCTTGTGCAGGGGTACATTATATATATATAATAATGTGTCCATGTCTAGTCCTGTGCTGGGTAATTATATATAAAATATGTGTCCATGTCTAGTAACTGGTGCAGGTAATTATATATATATATATATATAATATGATATATAATAATGTTCCCATGTCTAGTACTGGTGCAGGGGTAAAGTTATATATATATATAATTGGTCCATGTCTAGTACTGGTGCAGGTAATTATATATAATATAATAAGTTCCATGTCTGACTTGGTGCAGGGTACTATGATATATTATATATATGTGTCCATGTCTAGTCACTGGTGCAGGGTAATATATAAATAATAATGTGTCCCATGGTCTAGTACTGTGCAGGGTATTTATTATATATAGATAATGTGCAGGGTTGATTATATATATATAATAATGTGTCCCATGTCTATACTGGTGCATGGTATATATATATAGTATATTATAATACGTGTCCATTCTAAAAAATTTTTTAAAACTGGTGCAGGGTAATTAGTATATAATATAAATAATGGGTCCATTTCTAGTACTTTGCAGGGTAATTATATATATATATAATAAGTGTCCATGTCTAGTACTGGTTTCGGGTAATTATATCTATTATATATATATGAAATTATATAATGTGTCCATTGTCTAGTACTGTGGTGCAGGTATTATATCTATATATATAATAATGTGTCCAATGTCTAGTCTCTGGTTGCAGGGTAATTTATACTAGATATATATAATCATGTGTCCATGTCTAGTATGTGCAGGTATTATATATATATATAATATGTGTCCAGTCCTAGTACTGGGTCAGGGTAATTAATATATATATATATAATGTGTCCATGTCTAGTAACTGGTGCAGGGTATTATATATATATAATATGTGTCCATGTCCTAGTTACGGGTGCAGGGGTAATTATATATATCATATATAATAATGTGGTCATGTCTAGTACTGGTGCATGGTATTATATATATATGAAAATGTGTCCATGATCTATACTGGTTGCAGGGTATTATATATATATATATAATATGTGTCCATGTCTAGTACGGTGCATGGTAATTATATATATATATATAATAATGATGTCCATGTCTAGTACTGGTGCAGTGTAAGTATATATATAATAATGTGTCCCCATGTCTAGTCCTTGCAGGGTAATTATATATTATAATAATTGTCCATGTTAGTACTAGGTGCAGGGTAATTAATATATATAATAATGTGTCCTAATGTCTAGTACTGGTGCAGGGTAATTATATATATGACTATATATAACTGGTGTCCATGTCCTAGTATTGCTGGTGCAGGGTAATTTAAATATATAATAATGTGTCCTGTCTAGTACTGGTGCAGGGTAAATTATATATATATAAGAGATGTTGGGTCCATGTCTAGTCGTAGGTAAATTTTAAATCTGCATGTCTTCTGGCAAGGGTAATTATATATATATATTATATGTGTCCAGTCTAGTAACTGGGTGCCAGGGTAATTATATATATATATATATATAACATGGTGTCCAAATGTCTAGTACTGAGTGAGGGTAAATATATAATATATATATATGTGTCCCTGTCTAGTACTGGTGCAGGGTATAATATAATAATCAATGTGTCCCTGTCCTCGTACTGGTGCAGGTAATTAATTATATATAATAATATGTGTCCTGTCTAGTACTGGTGCAGGTAATTATATATATATAATCTCAATGGTCCATGTCTAGTACTGGTGCAGGGTAAATTTAATTATATATAATATTGTCCATGTCTACTGGTTGTGCAGGAGTAATTATATATATATGTTCATGCTAGTTACTCTGTGCGGTATTATATATAATATATTATTTATATATATATAATAATATGTGTCCCAGTCTAGTACTGTTGAGGGTAATTATAATGTGCCATGCAGTACTGGAGGGTATTATATAATTATAAAGTGTCCATGGCTAGTACTGGTGCAGGGTAATAATAGATAATATAATAATGGTCCCTTGTCTATACTGGTGCAGGTATTAATAATATAATATATATGTGTCCATGTCTAGTACTTGGTGGCAGGTAATTATATTATCATAAGAATAATGTGTCCCATGCCTAGTACTGGGCAGGGTAATTATATATATTATAATAATGTGTCCATGTTCTAGTACTGGGTGCGAGGTAATTATATCTATATATGAATATGTTTCCATGTCCTGTACGTCGGTGCAGGGTAATTATTCGTCTATATAATACTTGTCCATGTCTAGCTCTGGTGCAAGGTAATTATTATAATACTAAAATAATGTTGCCATGTCTATGTACTGGTGCAGTAATATAATATATATAATATATGTGTCCCATGTCTATACTGTGCAGGGTAATTATATATATATATATATGTGTCATGTCTAGTATGGTGCAGGGTAAATTATAGTTATCTATAATAATGTGTCCCTCGTCGAGTACTGTTGCAGGAATTATATATATATATATAATAATGTTCCATGTCTTCAGTACTGTGGGGTAATTATAAAATATATATATATAATAATGTGTCCATGTCTAGTACTGGGCAGGGTAATTACATATATATATATATATATATGTGTCCCATGTCTAAGTACCTGGTGGCAGGGTAATTAAATATAATAATAAATGTGGTCCATGTCTATCTGGTGCAGGTAATTATATATATATATAATATGTGGTCCATGCTAGTACTGGTTGCAGGGTAATTTTTTTATATATATAATATATATATTCTGTCCATGTCTAGTACTTGTTGCAGGGTAATTATATATATATATAATTATTAATGTGTTCCCATGTCCTATACTGGTGCAGGGTATTATAATATATATATGATAATATGTGTTCCATGTCTGTACTGTGCAGGGTAATTTATATATATATAATTGGTCATGTCGTACTTGATGATTATATAATTATATATGTGTCCATGTCTAGTACTGTGACAGGGTAATTATATATATAATATGTCATGTCTAGTACTGGTTCAGGGGTAATTATATTATATATAATAATGTGTCCATGTCTAGTAACTGGTGCGGGTAATTATATATATATAATAATTGTGTCCATGTCTAGTTAACTGGTGGCAGGGTAATTATTAATATATAATTAAGTGTCCATGTACAGTACTGGTGCATTGGTAATTATAGATAGATATAATGTGTCCAATGTCCTAGTCATGGTGCAGGTAATTATATATATATATAATAGTGTGGTCCATGTTCTGTCACTGGTGCATGGTACATTATATATATCTAATAATGTGTCCATGTCTAGTCACTGTGCCAGGTATTATTATATAGTATAAATAATGTGTCCATGTCTAGCGGTGCAAGGGTAATTTATATATATAATAATGTGTCCTGTCTTAGTAACTGGTGCAGGGTTATTAATAGTATAATGAATATGTGTCCATGTCCTAGTCTGGTGCAGGGTATTATATATATATAATAAGGTGTCCTGTCTAGTACTGGTGCGGGTAATTATATATATTTATAATAATGTGGTCCATGTCTATACTGGTGCCGGTTATTATATCTAGATAATAATGTGGTCCATGTCTAGTACTGGTGCAGGGTTATTATATATATATAATAATGACTGTTTCCATGTCTAGTACTGGTGCAGGTAATTATAATATATCTATATAATAATGTGTCCATGTCTATCCCTGTGCAGGGTAATTATTTATATAATAATGTGTCCATGTCTAGTACGGGTGCAGGGTAATTATATATCTATAATATGTTTCCATGTCTAGTAAACTGGTTCAAAGTAATTATATATGATATATACTAATGTTCCATTTCTAGTACTGTGCAGGGGAATTATATATATATTATATATAATAATGTGTCCATGTCTATACTGTTGCAGGGTAATTATATATATATATATATAATAATGTGTCCCTTTCTAGTAACTGGTGCAGGGTAATATATTATCAGTATTATGAATAATGTGTCCATGTCCTAGTACTGTGCAGGGTAATTATATATATATAATATGGGTCCATTCTAGTACTAGGTGCGGTAATTATATATATAATATAATAATGTGGGTCCATGTCTATTACTGGTGCAGGGTAATTATATATATCTAATATGTGTCCCTGTCTTAGTACTGGTGCAGGGTAATTATATATAGATATAAATAATGTGTCCATGTCTAGTACTGTGCAGGGTAATTAATATATATATCGAAAAGAAAAACGAGAAGAAAAAGAGAAGTACTGTGGTCCATGTCTAGTACTGGTGCATGGTAATTATATTATATATAATTGTCCATGTCTATGTAACTGGTGGCAGGGTAATTTATTATATAATAATGTGTTCCATGTCTAGTCCTGTGCAGGGTACTTCTAGACAAGACAAAAGGATATATATAATAATGTGGTCCATGTCTAGGACTGGTGCATGGTAATTATATCTATATATAATCAGTGGTCCCATGTCTAGTACTGGTGCAGGTAAATTAATATATATATAATATTGGTCCATGTCTAGTACTGTGCAGGGTAATTATCTATAAGTAATATGTGCCATGTCTATACTGGTGCAGTGTAATTATATATATATATATATATAGAATATATAGTATAATATATACTGTGTCAGGTCCTAGTACTGGTGCAGGGTCATTATATATATAGAAATAATGTGTCCAGGGGCTAGTACTGGTGCAGGGTAATTATATATAGCGTCTATATAAGAAATCTATAGGCCATCAAAAAAGAAAATCTATCTTTCTATCTCATCTCTCATAGCTCTCTCTCTATCTAACAAATCTCTCTCTCTATATCGTCTCTACCATATATCTATATCAGCAGTATCTTATATAATATCATTGTCCCTTTCTATCCTGGTGCAGGTAAATTAATAATATATATATATATATATAATACTGAGGGTCCAGTCTAGTACTGGTGCAGGGTAATTATTATCTATATTAATCTGTGTTCCATGTCTATACTCTCGTGCGGTCTTATATATATATAATCATGTTGTCCATGTCTAGTCTCGTGCAGGGTAATTATATATCATACTATAATATGTTCCATGTGCACTAAGTGAACTGGGTGCAGGGTAATTATATATATATAAGATATAATAGGTGTCCTGTTCTAGTACTGTGCAGGGAAATTATATCTATATATAATAAGGGTTTCCATGTCTAGTACTGTGGCAGGGTTATTCTATATCTATAGTAATGGTGGGTCAGGGTTATTAATATATATATATAAAAAAAAAAATACTGTGGCAGGTTATTATATATATATATATATAATAATGTGCAGGGTTATTATATATATATAATAATGTGCAGGTTATTATATATATATATATAATAATGTGCAGGGTTATTATATATATATAATAATGTGCCGGGTATTATATATATATCTATATACATAATGTGGCAGGGTTTTATATATATATAATAATTGTGCAGTGTTATTATATATATATATCTATATAATCATGTGCAGGTTTTAATATATTATATATATATAATCATGTTGCAGGGTTATTATTAATATAATAATGTCCGTGATTTATTTATATATAAGCATATAATAATGTCAGGTTATTATAATCGATATAATAATGTGTCCCTGTCTAGTACTGGTGCAGGGTAATTATATATATATAATAAATGTGTTCCATGTCTATTACTATGGTGCAAGGGTAATTATATATATATATAATAATGTGTCCAATGTCTAGTACTGGTGCAGGTATTATATAATATATATAATAATGGTTTCCATGTCTATTCCTGGTGCCGGGTAATTATTTCTATAATTAATGTGTCCATGTCTAGTACTGGTGCAAGGTTATTATATATATATAATAATGTGCAGGGTTATTATATATATATATATATAATAATGTGCAGGGTTATTATATATATATATATATATAATAATGTGCAGGGTTATTATATATATATAATAATGTGCAGGGTTATTATATATATATAATAATTTCAGGTTATTATATATCTCTAATATGTTGCCAGTTATTATATATATATAATAATGTGCAGGGTTATTATACTCACTCCCAGAACTCGATAACACTGGAGGTGCCGTTGAGTGTTGCATTTGTGGGTAGAATTATCCTTGTTACTCCAGACATTTATCTATATATAAAGAGAAAGAGGTGAGGAAAATACTGGGTAACGGAGAGTTCACAATGTACAACAGCATATACATGTCCATGGTTCAATATATAACAGGACCTCCTGTTGTACATGAAATAGGAACTTACCTGAGTCCCACCTGGGTAACCGAATGATGTAATAACAAGAACATCAGCATAACGTGTCAGCAGCATGAACTAAAAACATGACATCACATGTCATAAGCAATGATATCCCCGCCCAGGGGGAACACGGACAGAAGCCCAGGGGAATTGTGTGACCCTGTTACCCGGTTTCCAGGATTGTCACAAGACGACCAAGGCAACGCAGACGTGAAGGAGTTAAAGAGATAAAACAGAGCCCACGCCAGGACGAGGATGTAATAGAAATTCAGTAGAATCACTATGACCTGAGAGGAGTAACCGATACCTACAACAGAGACATTGCAAAGTTAACAGCTACGGTATATATAACGTATATAACTGCTATATACTGTATATATATTATATAACTGCATATATATTATATAACTGCTATATACTGTGTATATATATATAACTGCTATATAGACGGTGTAAAAATTATTATATGAACTGCTATATACTGTATATATATTATATAACTGGCTATATACTGTTATATAGTATTATATAACTGGCTATATACTGTATATATTATATAACTGCTATATACTGTTATATATTATATAACTGTATATACTATGTATATATATATATATATATATAGATATAACTGCTATAGACTGTATATATATTATATCACTGCTATATACTGTTATATATTAATAACTGCTATATACTGTTATATCTTATAATAACTGCTATATACTGTATATATATTATATCACTGCTATATACAACTGTATTATATTATATAACGCTTATATACTGTAAATATTAGCTACTGTCTAATACTGTTATATATTATATAACTGCTATATACTGTGTATATATATTATAGTAACTGCTATTACTGTGTAGATATTATATACTGCTATATACTGTGTATATAATTAGATAACTGCTATATACTGTAATATATATTATATACCTGCTATAGTCCTGTATAATATATATAACTGCTATATACTGTATATATATTATATAAAACTGCTCTATATTCTTGTAATAATATTATATAACTGCGATATACTGTGTATTATATTATATAACTGGTTATATACTGTATATATATTATATAACTGCTATATACTGTATTTATTATATAACTGCTATATACTGTATATATATTATATACTCTAATACTGTAAATATATTATCTAACTTCTATATACTGTATATATATTATAAACTGCTATATACTGTAATATATTATATAACTGTATATACTGTGTATATATATTATATAACTGCTATATACTGTTATATATTATATAACTGCTATATACTGTGTAATATCTTATATAACTGCTATATACTGTATATATATATATAACTGCTATAATACTGTGTATATATTATATAACTGCTATATACTGTGTTAATATTATATAACTATCTATATACTGTGTTTATATATTATATAACTGGGGCTATATACTGTTATATTTATAGAACTGCTATATACTGTGTATATATTATATAACTGCTATATACTGTCTATATATTATATAACTGCTATATACTGTGTAATATTATATAACTGCTATATACTGTATATATATTTATAACTTCATATACTTGTATATATATTATATAACTGCTAATATTACGGGATATATTTATGTAACTGCTCTGCTTAATTACACTGTATATATTATATAACTACAGTTATATGTGATTAATACCAGAGTAATTCCAATATTACTATAGTATCTCCCTGTACCAACAAGAACAACAGTGATTATTAATACCAGTAATTCTCAATATTATATAGGATCCCTGTACCAACCTACAAACGTATCAGTATATTAAATACCCAGTAATTAACTCAATATTATATAGTACTCCCCCTGTACGCAACCAGAATAAGTATAGTATTAAACCAGTAATTCTCAATATTTATAGTATCCCTACCGTACCAACAGAACTAAGTATATGGATTAATACCAGTAATTCCCAAATGTCCTACAAAAAACAAACATAAGTAAATAAGTAATCAATAGTTATATAGTACTCCCCGTACCAACAGACAAACAGTATAGTATAATATACCAGTAATCTCAATATTATATAGTTAATCTCCCGTACCAAACCAGATATTATCTAGTATCCCTTACAACCAGAACTACAGTATATGTATTTAATACCAGTAATTCCAATACTTATATAGAATCCCCGTTTACCAACCAATAAACTCAGTATATGTATAATACGCAGTAATTCTCAATATTATATTAGATCCCGTACCAACCAGAACTACATTATATGTATTAATACCAGTAATTCTCAATATATAATATCCCCGTACCAACCAGAACAACTAGTAATATGTATTAATACCAGTAATTCTCCAATATTCTTAGTATCTCCGTACCAACCAGAATACAGTATAATGTATTAATCCAGTAATTCCTCATATTATATAGATCTCCCTCCAACCCAGAACTACAGTATATTTTTAATACCAGTATTGTTTTTTTTTTTTTTTTTTTTTTAATTTAAGCTAGTTTACTGTATTTTAAATTATTGTACTGTCACTTTGTTTTATTCGAAGTCAGAAATTTGAGGTTGTTAGGGAAGTCGTTAGTGTATAGTGGTTAGGGATAGTAGTAGGTCTGCGTGTGGAAGAAGTGTTTATTTCCCCCACAATATTTGCAATATAGTTTCCCATACTCCCGTACCTCACTAGAGCCAAAGAACAGATCTTTTGGATCTGGGAGAGAGAGTAGCCACTAGTATGTGCTGTATATGACTTGATCTTATCTTAATCGTAGAGTAGAACTGTACACTGGCAGGATGAAGAAGACAGAAGGTGGACATGGGATTCCGTATATTTATCGCACGATTATATGGATTTTTTTGACAAATTTGGTATACAGTGAGATTAAGAAACCATTGTAAATTGATATCCTTTATAATAGTCTATTGTCTATGTTCACAATGGAACTTGTATCCTTAATATAGTCGTTCAAAATATTCCCAAGGAAGGAAAAACTAAGTTACAATGTAGCTGTTTTCAGCGGTGGTCATAGGCAGCGCGTCAGTAGCTGTTCTATAGCGGCCTACAGCGGCGGTCGGTCTATAGGCGGCCTAACGCGCGTGGGTCTATAGCGCCTACAGCGCGTGTCTATAGCGCCTACAGAGTGCGTCTAGCGCCTACATCGCGTGTTTACGCTAAAGCTGTGGTCGCTTCTATAAGCCCTACAGCGCGTGGTCTATAGACCCTACAGCGCGTGGTCTATAGGCCTACGCGCTCATCGCAAGCGCGTGGTCTATAGCGCCTACAGCGGCTATAGGCTAAGCCTGGTTCTATAGCGCCTACAGCGCGTGGTTCCTATAACGCCCTACAGCGCGTGGTCTATAGCGCCTACCTAAGCTGCGTGGTCTATAGCGCCTACGCGATGTGCTCGGGTCTGATAGCGCCTACAGCGCGGGGTCTATAGCGCCTACAGCCGCGTGTGGTTGGTACAGGGATACTATATAATATTGAGAATTACTGGTATTAACACATATACTGTAGTTCTGGTTGGTACGGGGATACTATATAATATTCTGGTTGGTACGGGGATACTATATAATATTGAGAATTACTGGTATTAATACATATACTGTAGTTCTGGTTGGTACGGGGATACTATATAATATTGAGAATTACTGGTATTTATACATATACTGTAGTTCTGGTTGGTACAGGGATACTATATAATATTAAGAATTATTGGTATTAATACATATACTGTTGTTCTGGTTGGTACAGGGATACTATATAATATTGAGAATTACTGGTATTAATACATATACTGTAGTTCTGGTTGGTACAGGGATACTATATAATATTGAGAATTACTGGTATTAATACATATATTGTAGTTCTGGTCAGTACGGGGATACTGTGTAATATTGGAAGGAATTCCCCCCCCCCCCCCCCCCATTTTAAGAGTTGCCTAGCCCTAAAGGTTGGGGGCCCGGTTTATTGTTAAAAACCCTTTTCAATATTGCCCTTTGGAAAAAGGTTTTCAGGGCTAAGAGGTCTCTAAGCCCTGTCTATTTTAATTATTTAATTTCAAGTTGTATAGGAAAAACAAACCCCAAACGGTCCCAACTTACCAAGGACAGACTGGATGTAAAGGGTCTTTGTAAAGCTCTGGCATTATAAAGGCATGACTGGGTGGCCAGGGGTGAGACTGGGTAAGGCTTTTATAGCCCCTCCCCCACCTGCCGTACCCCTTTCCCTGGTGTCTGGATATATGAGGAAGTTATATTTGGTCAATCACAGGTTAATATCACAGTTCACAGTCCGGGGGCCAGAACCAAGGGAATAAGGTGTGGAGATTTTATAGCCTTCATATTCAGTGTAATTTTATTGGGTTATAAACCAGTAAATTATGTGAATAACCCTGATCAGGTTGGGATGTGTATTTCCCCTTTAAAATCTGTGCCCCAATAAATATGGTTCCTCCTGCTATTATTATACAAATAGGACAATTATTTCTCCTAGATAATGATCTCATAGACACACATGTCCATCCACTGTCAAACCACATTCAATGTCCAACCACATCCAACGTCCAATCATATTCAACGTCTAACCACATCCAGCGTCCAATCATATCCAACGTCCAACCACTCCAAGGTCCAAACACATCTAACATCCAATCATATCCAATGTCCTACCATATCCAAAGTCCAATCATATCCAACATACAACCACTCCAATGTCTAACCAATGTCTAACAAGTCCAACCACACCCAACATCCAATCATATCCAACCTCATCCAACATCTGACCACATCCAATGTACAACACCATCCAATGTCCAACCACATCCAACGTCCAGCTATATTCTACATCCAATCATACTTCCAACCACATCCAACATCAATCACATTGAACGTTCAGCAATATCCAACATTCAACCACATCCCATGCCAATCACATTCAAAATCCAACCACATCCAATGTTAATCCCATCCAACTTCCTACTATATCCAACGACAACCTCATGCAACGTCCAACCTCATGCAACGTCCAACCCCATCCAACGTCAATTACATCCAATGTCCAACCACATCCAATGTCCAACCACATATAACATCAATCACATTCAACATCTAACGTCCAAGCAAATGCAATGTCCAACCACATCCAACATCAATACATTCAACGTCCAACCACATCCAACCAAATCCATTTTCCAACCACATCCAATGTTAATCACATTCAATGTCCAACCGCATCCAATGTCCAGTTAGACATTAATGTCTAACTATGTTACCATCTTACTATGTTACCGTCTTTCTATGTTACCATCGTACTATGTTACCGTATTACTATATTACCATATTACTATGTCACCGCCTTACTATGCTACCATCTTACTATGTTACCGTCTTTCTATGTTACTGCCCTACCATGTTACTGTCTTACTATGTTACTGTATTACTGTTACTGTATTACCATGTTACTGTTTTACTATGTTACTGTCTTACTGTGTTAGTGCCCTACCATGTTACTGTCTTTCAATGTTACCATCTTACTATGTTGCCGTCTTACCATGTTACCGTCTTACCATGTTACTGTTTTACTATGTTACTGCCTTTCTATGTTACTGCCCTACCGTGTTATTGTATTACTAGGTTACTGTCTTTCTATGTTACTGCCTTACCATGTTACTGCCTTACCATGTTACTGTCTAACTGTTACTGTCTAGCTGTTACTGTATTACAATGTTACTGTCTTACAATGTTACGGTCTTTCCATGTTACTGCCTTACCATGTTACTGCCTTACCATGTTACTGTCTAGCTGTTACTGTCTAGCTGTTACTGTCTTACAATGTTACTGTCTTACAATGTTACTGTCTTACAATGTTACTGTCTTACAATGTTACTGTCTTACAATGTTACTGTCTTACAATGTTACTGTCTTACAATGTTATCAATGTTTACGGTCTTCCCTGTTTACTTGCCTATACCCATGTTACTTGTCTAACTGTTACTGTCTAGCTGTTCTGTATTACAATGTTACTGTCTTACAATGTTACGTCTTTCCATGTTACTCTACTCTCTTACTCTTTACTGCCTTACCATGTTACTGTCTAACTGTTACTGTCTAGCTGTTACTGTCTTACAATGTTACGTCTTACAATGTTACTGTCTTCCATGTTACTGAATGCCTTCCCCATGTTACTGTCTACTTGTTTACTGCTGTATTACATGTTCTGTTCCTGTCTTACAATGTTACGGTCTTTCCATGTTACTGCTACCTGTTCTTACTGTCTAACATGTTACTGTCTACTGTTACTGTTATGTACAATGTTACTGTCTTACATGTTACGGTCTTTCCATGTTTACTACTCTCTACTGCCTAACATGTTACTGCTACCTGTTACTGTCTACGTTCTGTCTTCAAGTTACGGTCTTACAATGTTACAGTCTTATCCATGTACTCTGCCTTACCATGTTACTGTCTTTAGCTGTTACTGTCTTACAATTGGTACGGGTCTTTCCAGTTTCCACTAGTACTACTACTGCTCTTATATTACATGTTACCGTGTCTAGCTGTTACTGTATTACAATGTTACGGTCTTACAATGTTACGGTCTTTCCATGTTACTGTCTTTCCATGTTACTGTCTTTCCATGTTACTGTCTTACCATGTTACTGTCTTACCATGTTACGGTCTTTCCATGTTACTGTTTTACTATTTTGCTATGTTACTGTGCAGTTTTACTGTTACTATGTTACTGTGTTGCTGTCTTACTATGTTACCTTGTTACTATGTTACTCACTTACTGTGATACTATGTTACTATGTCTGAGCATGCTGCTTGGATCCAGGTGGAATTTCTAGCCATACACTAGTTAGACATTTGATAGATTTTATGTCCTGACATTCCCGTTCCTGCCCCATTTATTTATGAATGTCGATCACAAAATGAATGAACCAGAACTGTCCCTTTAACCTTTAACCCCACTGTCTTCAAATCATCAGTGTAAAGTGTCAGATTCATTCTTTTCTATTCAGTTGGTTCGTGTCTTTACCTGTGTACTGGGATGGTTCAGTTTAGGGATTAGAAAGTCTAACGAGGACAATGAGACAGACAGGGCCTGTAGGGACATGTACAAGGAGAGTCAACTAGGCTCTTCCTATGAATGGCTAACTGTGGTCTCCATACAAAGCTTATTCGCAATTCATTTTCATACCTTTTAAACAATCCTACGTTGATGACTCTAGCTTCTCCGGGTCTTAAGTTATAGGCTTGTAAAGTTACAGTTCCTAGTCTGTCCTTCTGTCTGAGTCTGTGAAAGTCACATGATGTTCTGCGAAGAGAAGAAACCCAACCCCTGAAAGGAGCGATTTCCAAATCTCTGTCCTTTTCTCTAGCTATGGGCACCTTAGGGAAAGAAAACGTTTTATATTCAGGCATGTGGGTAGCTTTAAAATCGATTTAGACATTCGGGGGTGGGGCTTATGATGCAGCTGATGATGTTCTGTCCCGGTAGCTAGATAACATTCCAACTTATTAGGACATTTCATATATCATCATGTGGAGAGACGCTTGAAAAAAATCACCTTATTACCTGGAACTCTGGTCACTTCGGATATCACACTTTGATTGTTTTTGAACTTCCTTTGAAAGAACTGCAGCTTCGCTACTATGAATCTGTAGTTGCTCATCCTCCATTTCGGATTTGATATGATACCTTAAGGGCCATTTGGGTATCGAAGATTACTGGGCACTGTGGTCCCTGTTACAGGACGCTGGAATTACTTTGCCTATATACTTTACCCTGTCTTTATCAAGGCTTATTTCACTTACCTTTATTCCATCTGATGTTATGATCAAAATTTGGATATTCAAGTCTATGTGAACTCAGGTGCTCTGGTCCTGCCAAGAAGGATAAGGGAATTATAACAATGATCTGGTTGTTATTCTTCCCCCGGTTTTCGGTACCTTATTATGTACTTTATAATATCCATATGTGGTTCTCGATGTATCTAAGATTTTGGGACGCTGGTACAGCTTTGGCGTTACATCAAACCTCGCTCTGACTGAGTTTTATCATTTTGTATGTCAGAAAAGATTTGGATATTCATGCGATTTCACATTTGAGGTTTTAAGTATTTAGTGGTCACTTTATTACGCAGTGTGAACCTTACTATGTGATTACAGTTGTAGTTATATTCTCTTTTCCCAGTTTTTATAGTTGGGAGTTTTCTCAGTTTATGGGGCAGCGAGAAGTACGTTCTATATGGTGTATTTTACTGAATGTATATATGCATGTCTGTAACTCAATTGTAGTCCCAGCTCTGCCTGTCCGCTTAGGGTTAGAAGACCCTTGCTTAGTGCGCATGCTCACCGACGCTACCAAGGGGTTAGCGTCGCTGAGACGTGCGGAGTGACGTCACTTGTGTACCGGAAATGTAGGCCCTCTTGGGTGTATTTAAAGCGGGACGGCGGGGACACTCGACAGCATGGTTGAAAAAGCTCTTAACATGGTGGTATAGAGCGAAACGCGTCCTGATGCTGTGTGGTTTTTAGATCCTGTCCTTCTCTCCGGATGCTTACTGACAAAAGACTATGACCGGACTGGTAGATATGGTAGGAGGGTTAGGTACTTGTTTACCAAAAACTGTAAAACCTGCTTATACTGAGTTATGGTGTTATATACATGTTGAATTACCCCTGTGACATTTACCTAGATTATCACTGCATCTCCTGATACATATTTGCTCAGTGTATATCATTCTACATTATATACTGCATCTAAGGCGTAGAGACAGGATGTTTTTATGGTTTTAATGTATAAGTCCCAGTTGTTTATATGATTAAAGGATTTTTAGCCTTAAAATCTGAGAGTTGCCATCTGCTCTTTTTCTTCTTGTTTGTATTCATATTATGTATTGCAGATATTAGGCACCTCGGGCCCACTTGGGTTTTTTCACTGATAGTTAGTGCCCTATTTCCAGTAAAATGACTGTCCCGGTAGTGGGCATGCTCCAACCTTAAACTTAGAGACAGACCCCAAACTTCTGGTGATGTCACAGCTCACAGAACTAGCAAAAGAAACACTCTTCCTACTGCTGTAACTTTGGGTAGATTAAAGCTAGAAGCATGATCCTGGCCACTTCTCAAGTGGAGAACTGTGGTCTCCACTTGAATGGAGACCACAGTTCCCCTTTAAGCTTGTTATGACTGGTTCACGGGATAGTTGTTTGACTGCCATCTCTGAAAGGCATATAATGGGAGGGGCTCAACACCCCCATTTCAGATACAGAGACTTGAGACCTGATTGGATAGTCTTGTACGAATATTTAATGAACCCAACCTGAAGTAGCTGATATCACATTACATTTGTATGAGGATTAAGGAAACACGTATAATATAACCAATGGAAATGGTAGGTCAGTGTATAAGTTAGGAGGACACGGTCCATGTGGGAGAATGCGGGTGTTCTTCTATTAGATTGGTGACATTGGGTTTTATAAGGGAAGGTTTATTGCCAGTAAATTTCCCACTGTGTTCCCATTGTATTATCCTGGGTAATCCTAGTATACATGAATATCCCGTGTGCCTGGGTGATCCTAGTATACATGTATATACCCTGATCATGGGTAATCCTAGTATACATGTATATACCCTGATCATGGGTAATCCTAGTATACATGTATATACCCTGATCATGGGTAATCCTAGTATACATGTATATACCCTGATCATGGGTAATCCTAGTATACATGTATATACCCTGATCATGGGTAATCCTAGTATACATGTATATACCCTGATCATGGGTAATCCTAGTATACATGTATATACCCTGATCATGGGTAATCCTAGTATACATGTATATACCGTGTGCATGGGTAATCCTAGTATACATGTATATACCCTGATCATGGGTAATCCTAATATACATGTGTCAGGGAAGTGTGTAGTGACTTGGTAAGAATGGGTTAACTATTGGTATTAGTTCTTGCAAAGGACCAATAAAAATACCATTCCACCCTGGAACAGTCCTATTGTTTATATTACGATTAGTGAAGCATAGAACCAGGTCTCCTTTTCCAGACAATGTGGGGCCGAACCGTGTATCTGGAATTCTCTTCAGCTAGGGGTCTGGTGGGTACTAAGAGGTCATTTTAAGGACAGTCATACGTGTAAAATAAATGTATTTCGGTATTGGAATATGTAAAACAGGAACCAATATTATACTTGTGAATTGAAAGGGAGGCCCATTAAAATGATACCCAACATGGAGCCCTTATTCCCTTGCCAAGGCGAGTTATTAATATCTGGGGAAATATGGATTATACACAGGTCATGTTTGGTATTGGAGGAATTGATAATTAATACAGGAGAGGAATATGTGGTCAATATCCCAATACAATGTACATATCTACATTTATATGGAATCGGCCTAACTGAGGGGGAATGAATGCTTTTGGCTAGTCGTAAATCTGGACATTCCTAGACACTCCCACCTCATGCATAGCCAGGAGGGGGGTGGTTCATCAAAAGGTTTAAAAATCCTTGTAGCCCCTATAACTGTGTTCATACTGAGGGGACATGCTAAAACCGTGTGTATGGACCCAATGTTTCTTCCTGCCCCGGGATACAGGACTTCTTCTAGTGAGTAGGGTAATATTTTTATCCTTTTTATTTTCTATAACTGTTGTACCTATTGTATGTCATTTTATTATAACACCATTTTATTTTATTTTTGTATTATATGCACTGTCCACCTTTTGGAATATTAAATCTAAAATTTAATAAGTTTTGTCTTTGATTCTTTAAGGACTAGGCCCCACTACAACGCACTAAATCGCGCACGCAATCGTGAGCGTTATCGCACGCGGTTGTGTGCGTTTTCCATTTGCGTGTGCGTTTTGCGCATGCTATTTTGGCATTTTCCGTTATGGCAATGCATGCGTTAACGCACCAAAAATTGTGAACGCGTGCGCTACCAAAACGGAAACGGATGCGCAACCACATGCGCATGGGAAATCACGGGGATTTTTGCGTTCCCGCGATTTCCATTATAACCAAATCACATGCGCTTTTGCGGACGCAAAACGCATGCGCAAACGCTTAAAAAACGCGTAAGTGGGGCCTAGCCCTAAAAGAACTCAGTTAGCCTCTGATAAGTTTATATGTGTTTGAATGGAGTGTGCAGTGTAACTGCTAATTAATTCTGTGACTGCTTGTGAAGGACTGATGCTAATTAACCAGTTAGTTTCTGGAGTGAATGGTGTAGTGTTAACCATTTAGCTGCCAGGACAGGGGTGTGCATAGTCAGGGAGAGTAGAGAGTGTTTTGGGGGAGTCTTTAAGGCCATAACTTAAAGTGGTGGCAGTGAGTACCGATTGATTGGTCAGATCACGTGCCCAGCGAACTGGCGTTCGTGAAAACATGTTTATACTGTGTGCATGGGCAATCCTAGTATACATGTATATACCGTGTGCATAGGTAATCCTAGTATACATGTATATACCGTGTGCATAGGTAATCCTAGTATACATGTATATACCGTGTGCATGGGCAATCCTAGTATACATGTATATACCGTGTGCATGGGCAATCCTAGTATACATGTATATACCGTGTGCATGGGTAATCCTAGTATACTGTATATACCGTGTGCATAGGTAATCCTAGTATACATGTATATACCGTGTGCATAGGTAATCCTAGTATACATGTATATACCGTGTGCATAGGTAATCCTAGTATACATGTATATACCGTGTGCATAGGTAATCCTAGTATACATGTATATACCGTGTGCACAGGTAATTTTCATATACATGAATACGTGTGCATGGGCTAATACTAGTATACATGTATATAACATGTGCATAGGGAAATACTAGTATACATGTATATTTCCCGTGTGCATGGGTAACTCTAGTATACATGTATATTCCGTATACCAATTCCTAACAGGGTGGGGATAGAGAAAAATGATGTCAGGTTACAGGGGGCGGGGCAGGAAGCCTTTAACATGGTATGTGGGAGGGGCTTGTCCATTATTATGGTGCTGTAGTGGCCTCTCACCGAGGATGGTCATGGTTCATAGTGTTCAATAGAGACAAGTCTTCCTAATATATCAATTTGCATTAAATATCTACAATGTATTTAAAGGTCCCTATTAAGGAGTTTAATAAGTGAACCTCAGAGTTTCCGCTGGTATCTGTGACCATAACACAAGGTCCTTCATAGTGGACGTTTTCCATAATGAAATTCAATGGAACCAAAAAGACAAAACCAGAGATCATGGGATCTTGTTCGAACTCTTCATTTGTAGGTGTCAATGTCCAACCCCAGACGGTAACCCATCTATGTCCCACAATCCTCAGATTTCACAAAGCTTCAGTCTCTGGCCAATAGTGATAAGGCATCTTATAATAAAGACATTTGATTGGATAATTCCCACAGTGGGAATGAACAGTGAAGAGACATGTACGTCAATCATAGGTCCCTGTCCCACAATGGGGACAGATCTACTGAAGTAGGGGAAGACCAGCAATGATTTTATATACAGTCATTATTAGAAACCAAGCAGTCATATATACAAGTAGAGGGGACCCTACATGTTGGAACATAACATGGTCCCAGTTTGAGATGATAAAGTCCCGTAGATGAGTAGAAGACCCTCTTAGCATAGAGATTCCTCTAGTAGAGTCCCAGGGGGACTTTCCTGCTGCCTCTCACATTGGGTCTTCTGTGGTAGGTCATTGTCCGGGGAGGTCAGTTGACGGAATCTCTGAAAGGTGAAAGAGACGTTTCTGTGTTAGATTCCAATTGGACGTTAACTTACAAACCAAACACTGGTAGAAACCAAAGGGTATTTCCCAATCAGTATGACACAGACACAGAGTTCATTCATCTCCCATTACTGTACGTGGCTCACAAAATTCTCCTCCTTCCCCGGAAGGCAAAGTTCCCACCGCTAACACCTGTCTGGTTATGGTGAAACGTACTGCTGGCACCAGATCCTATTTCCAACCCATCCTACCAGTCATCCCCAATCTCTGCACATCTTCATATATTGCCAAGATCACTGGAGCCTCCATAGTGTGGACCCAGATACAGAGCGAGAGACCAAGTAACTTTATCCACTGTACAGATCATTACAGATTATTACCGTTATTCTCCCACAGTTTCCAATCTAGAGACAAGACGTTTATGGTTTTTTGCCCGTAGAATTGGGCAGAACCTTCAAAGCTGAAACGTTCTGAGGTTTCTAATGAAATCTCTAGTTTTACTTTCATAATAAAATGCACCTGGGACTGAGGCTTCACTAACAACACACAGACACACAACTACACAAACACACACACTGTTTCAAAATAAAAGTCCTCCAATGACAACATAAAAGCACAATGATAAAAACGAGAAAGTGTAAACTTTGTGGCACAGACAGTGATTGGTTGGGTCTGGACAGCACAGCGACCAATCAGCAGTTCAGCTCTGTGATTAGTGTGGCACAAACAGTGATTGGTTGGGTCTGGACAGCACAGCGACCAATCAGCAGTTTGTGTTTGCTGCTCTAATAAAGGTACAATAAACCCAAAATGGTCTCATTGACGGCAACTGGTTCCAGGGCCTGGATAGAGGATAATTAAGGGGTGGGGGTCATTGTATTGGGGGTCCATTACTTGGGGGTCCATTACCTCAACTAGGGATCCTTTGATTGTAGACAACTTGTAGCAGACCCAGAGTGGGGTACAGACCATAGAGGAAAGTGCCAGGAGCCAGCCCAGGGCGTCCCCCCACCAGGGGTACACGTAGCGCTTATTATACTGTAGGGGGGTGTATTTCACCAGAGAGAACAGGAAAGTAGCCTGGAATGAAAAACAGGGCGACCGGTTACATAAAACTCAGATCCGCAGCCTCCAGAAACTCCCACAATCCCACTGCTGAGACTGGAACTAAACCCAAATCTCTGTCCAGCTTCTTACCATGCAAACTGCCGGAGTGACAAAGAGCCAGCAGTATTTAATGAGGGACGTCGGTCTGTAGCCAATCATGTGCTCCACATTGTCATAAAAACGATCCGCCCCTGGAAGGAATTAAATGTCATTAAATGGAAAAGGGTTTCCATTGGTTCTGCCGCAAAGGAGGGGAGGGGCCTAATGCCGAACTAAATGACCCTGCATTGTAAGGAATCCGCTGTACCATGTATTTCCATAGGATCCCATGAGGAGCAATAGAGAGAGTATAGAAGTAATTAGAAGACAGTTAAAGGGGAAGTTATAGGGATCATTACAATATTCATTCCCCAAGCCACGCCTCCTGCTGATAAACCTGAATCGTATAATAGGATTGAATGGGGCACCTGGGAAATAATCATGTGACATTCTATATAGTCAATATTTCAATTCAAAGATCCCAGGAATTGCTATGCTCGATTATCCAATGCCAGCAGAGGGCAGAAGCAGGAAGGTTTGTGATTGGTTAAGCTATTTCTGCAACCGCAACCAGGTCTGTGATTGGCTAAGCCGGTACAAATTCTTCATAGAATGGATTTTATAATACTTTGGGTAGTGAGAATGTGGGTGGCGGCGAATTAAAGGGGCACTCACCATATATCCAGCCGATGCAGAGCGTTTCAAAGATTGCCACAAAGAGCAGGCACATCCCACTGGCAGCGTAATAATCAAATAACTGAAACACGTACATCCCGCCCTGTGGGTATAAAGAACAAAGGGAAAGTGAAAGTAAAAACAGGAAAAGCAGAATTCTAATTCAACACCAGAGATACATTGACTATAATGAAACCTGCGTCTCTATCGATGTTTCAGGACTGAGCACTGGTTGTTTAATGTGCGTCGCATACAGACCCTAAAAGAAAAACCCAATATCTTGTAGTTAGAGACGGACTAGAACTCAACTCGAATCCGAGTTTGTCCGATCGGATCAGAACTTCCCAAACTATGAACTAGTTTATCAAACTCGCAGACTTATTCTCGATAATTATTGAAAATTTGCTAATTAACTAATTCTCGAATCGATAACCCTGGAATGTCCCGTTCGCAAAAACCCTCAATTATAATCCTTAAATGCGGCATTTTGGCGATAACCATCGGTTGTATCATTCAGTAACCCTCGAATTTGTCCGTAACCTTTGTAATGTTCGGTAACCTTTCTGAATGCAGAAGCGTGACAATTGCCCGATGGTGGATAAAGTTAGTGTTTTAACAGGTTTTGGTGACAGTGACAAGTTCCCCAGACCATTTCCCAGGTCCCACAGCCATTTACAGTAAGTGACCATTGTTAGTTTATCGATATTATGACAACTTTTCCCCTCATTGACTTTAATGGGTTCGTTTCACTGAAGTTTTATAGTTCGGAAACAAACTGAACTTTAGGAAGTTGGTCCGTCTCTAATTGTAGCTAGATATCCATCACATTCTCTCTTATTGGAATGATGCTCTGGCAGTTTGAAACAGCCCACATCATGCTAAACACAGAAAGGTCTGCCAGTCCCATTTACAGCACATAGGCTGTTAAATGAAGCAAGAGCACCACATAGTGGCAAAAAGCAAAATTGCATTTCTTGAAATCCCAGTTCCTGAGAACATTGCACCAGTTTGTGTCTACTGCATTGAACACCTGATGGGGTCATCTCAAACCCTTGGTGCTTGGACAGGAGATACCTTTACAAGGTGAGTGCCAAGTCCATCAACCTTTATAATGCAAATACCAGGAGGAATGGAATTGTGGGGAACGGCAGTCTTCCAGACAATATTAAAGCCCGGAATCCCATTGGGTTCTGAAGGCATTAGGTAGAGTTTGTCCTACGCCACCTTGTCTTTCCCTCACCTCAGTGAGCATGATGAGTCCAATAAGGAAGGAGAAGATTGAGACAACCAAGATGAGGAGCTCCCTCCTGTTCTTCTTGCGGAATATCGTTGGGTACATGTCAACCACCGCAGTGACGAGACTCTCCACACACACAAACTGCCAAGGAAAGAGACATCCCGTTATAGTAATATTATTAATGTGTGTACACTTGACATATGAGAGGATGTATCATCTGTACCTGGCTGTCAAGTCCCAGAAGAATAACCATGAAGAAGAAGAAACAGGCCCAGAGAGGAGAGAAGGGCATCATAGACACAGCTCTTGGGTATGCAATGAAGGCCAGACCTGGACCTGGGATGGAATCAACACAATGAATTGGTGGGATTAATGATGTGAAAAGTCTTCCGTAATAACGTAACCGCAGATCGGCACCTACCAGACTCAGCCACCTCCGAGATGTGAACTCCTTGTTCTTCTGCCATAAAACCCAGGATAGAAAAGATGGCAAAACCAGCCACAAAACTGGTCCCGCTATTGAGGAAGCAGAGGGCAACACAGTCTCTAGAGGGTGGGAGAGGAGAAGGTAGAATTAAGTCAATTCTAAATGGTTCCTTTCCACCTGCAGGTAGCCATGCGGTGTGAGCTTTCTACTGGTCTACTGCAGTTATATAACATCTAATTGGTTGGTGTAGATTAAACGCCCTTCCTATTACCCAATAGTCTTTTGTCTGTGTAAATATGAACATCAATAGTGACATATCATTGGTTATTGTCCTGTGAGAAGAACATTTGGAACATTATTGTAAATTATCCAGGATGACATCATCACTTCTTTGTTGACATGACATCACAAAGTCATGAGTCGAAGAATCATACAAAGTAGATAAAGTATTTGTTATACCTGTAACAGTTATTGTTGTACTTGTTGTAACTCCCCAGGGCCGTCAGACATCCCAGGCAGATGGCGTAAGAGAAGAAGATCTGAGTCCCGGCGTCCATCCAAACCTGCCGAGGACAGTCTGATGAAAACATGGTGAACATGAGAAGGAGCCAAACGCCATCCTTCTTACTAACACATGTAAGTAAATCTATCTCTGGACCAGCTCCCCACCTACCTACGGACCAACTCCCCACCTACCTACGGACCAACTCCCCACCTACCTGTAACCTATGGACCAACTCCCCACCTACCTATGGACCAACTCCCCACCTACCTACTGACCAACTCCCCACCTACCTGAACCTATGACCCACTCCCCACCTACCTATGGACCAACTCCCCACCTACCTATGGACCAACTCCCACCTACCTATGGACCAACTCCCCACCTACCTGAACCTATGGACCAACTCCCCCACCTACCTGTAACCTATGGACCACTCCACTCCCCACCTACCTATGGACCAACTCCCACCTACCTGTAACCCATGGACCAACTCCCCACCTACCTGTAACCTATGGACAACTCCCCACCTACCTATGGACCACCACTCCCCACCTACCTGTAACCTATGGACCAACTCCCCACCTACCTATGGACCAACTCCCACCTACCTACCCTTGGACCAACTCCCCAACTACCTGTGACCTATGGACCAACTCCCCACCTACCTGTAACCTATGACCACCCCCCACCTACCTATGGACCAACTCCCCACCTACCCTGGACCAACTACCCAACTACCTGTAACCTATGGACCAATTCCCCACCTACCTACAGACCAACTCCATCCTTCTTACTACCACAATAAGTAAATCTATCTCTGGACCAGCTCCCCACCTACCTACGACCCACTCCCCACCTACCTTTGACCCACTCCCCACCTACTGTAACCTATGGACCAACTCCCCACCTACCTATGGACCAACTACCCACCTACCATTGGACAAAACTCCCCACCTACCTATGGACCAACTCCCCACCACTATGGACCAACTCCCCAACCTACCTATGGACCAACTCCCCACCTTCCTATGGACCAACTCCCCACCTACCTGTAACCTATGGACCAACTCCCCACACCTATGGCCAACTCCCCACCTACCCTTGGACCAACTACCCAACTACCTGTAACCTATGGACCAACTCCCCACCTACCTACAGACCACACTCCATCCTTCTTACTAACACACAAAGTAATCTATCTCTGGACCAACTCCCCACCTACCTATGGACCCACTCCCCACCTACCTGTAACCTATGGACCAACTCCCCACCTACCCTTTGGACCAACTCCCCACCTACCTTTGGACCAACTCCCCACCTACCTTTGCCACTCCCACTGCCTTGGACCAACTCCCCACCTACCTTTGGACCAACTCCCCACCTACCTTTGGACCAACTCCCCACCTACCTTGGACCAACTCCCCACCTACCTTTGACCAACTCCCCACCTACCTTTGGACCACTCCCCACCTACCTTTGGACCAACTCCCCACCTACCTTTGGACCAACTACCCCACCTACCTTTGGACCAACTCCCCACCTACCTTTGGACCAACTCCCTCTATCCTATATTCAACCAAATCCTATGAATAACTACTAACCCAATCCCGTCAATAACTACTAACCCAATCCCGTCAATAACTACTAACCCAATCCCGTCAATAACTACTAACCCAATCCCGTCAATAACTACTAACCCAATCCCTCAATAACTACTAACCCAATCCCGTCAATAACTACTAACCCAATCCCGTCAATAACTACTAACCCAATCCCGTCAATAACTACTAACCCAATCCCGTCAATAACACTAACCTCCACCCGTCAATACACTACTCCATCCAAGTCCAATAACTACTAACCCAATCCCGTCAATAACTACTAACCCTCCATCAAGTGCCGCTCTGTACCTTTATTTGCAGGTCCTCACGGACCTTTACACAACCGAATGTTTATTAAACCTCCTGCATTTTCCCAAATGTTCCCAGTATTTGGAATGACTTCTATCAAATAAATGTGTTTACATGCAGTGCCTGTGGGGGCAGGGGGCAGGTTTGGGAACAGAATTCCCCACTGAGCCCAATGACCTGTGCATTTCCAATAGAGACACAGCACAACAGGCCCCAGACTGTTTATCCAACACAGAGTCCTAGATTCTGATAGACAAGGAAAACAATATCCATTCGTTCTCTCGGATTATAATCAGTGATTATCGTTATTATTTATTATATCAAATTAACCCCCCGTAACCCATCCTACAAAAGTTCCAAACAGTCCTCCCCTTTCCTCTGCCCCTTTAAATGTTTCTACCTTCTCTCCAAGCCTTTTACAACTCGCACATGTCTCAAGGCAGCTGGGGGAATAACATTCAGGTATTGGCTGTGATGCCATCTGTTACACCCATGACGACACGCTGATAACTGGAGAACCAGGAAGCAGAAAGAGAGGTAACAACATCGAGCAGCATTTCAGGTTAAACTTACATCTTGCAGATTTTTAACTATTGCAGTATTGGAGTCGGGGTTTGATGCAAAAAACGAGATTTATTTCGATCTGGTTCAATGATCACATCTGTTAATAAATTGTATTTATTAGTTACCTGGGGATCCTGTAGCCTGGTGAGATCAGGGTACGGTAGAACTGGATTCCTTGCAGACCCCTGTAGACACCCCTCTGATGAGCAGAACGATCAGCATTAGTTAAGGGAACGTGGCAGTAAAATACACAACCTGCAGAGTGGTAAAAACAAGGGCAGTATGAGAATAAACTATGGAGGGATGGGTCCCCTATAAACTCTATAGGATGAGTATCTGCATGTCTCCAGCCCAGGGGAAAGGACCGATAACAGAGGCCTGGATTGATGATTGTCACTATGGAGATCTCTATGAAGTCATATTGTAATATGATGTAAGAGAGGTACCATGGTGATAAAGTGACACCAGACCCTGTGATGTTCTGGGTAGGACTGTTCCTGCCAGAATAATGGGGGTGTAAGGAGAATCTTTAAAGGGCATGTCCACCCTGAAATTGAACTTTGATATGTGTTAGGGCATCTCCCCCAGCCCCAACCACCGCATTAATAATGTTAGAAATTCCCCGATTCTTACTTACCTGCCCTCTCTCTCCGCTTGCAGTTGTCAGCCCTCTGCTTGCATGGAATGTGAAGCAGGGGGCGGGACCGCAGCGCCGCGTCCGTGATTGGCTGAGGCAGGGAGGGCTGGCACTGACATGCCTCAACCTTGATGAGGTTGAGGAAGTCTCAGCACAACATGAGTCACACACTGCTCCTACACAGCAGTTTCCTGGACTTTGGAGGGGCACAGCAGGGGAACTATTTTGAGCAGGAATGTAAGTAAGGATTGTTTTAAACTACTGAGTGGCCAGTAAGGGGTTAATTTTAGTTTTGGGGGGACATGCCCTTTAAGTTAGCTGAACCCAAGTGGGCGATTGTTTATCTGATATTCCCTGTTCAGTTTGTGGTCCATCATGGGATCATTACCTTTCCCTGTCCCGTGATTCACCCCTTTCCAGATGCAAAATAGCAGATGATCCAGGCCAACACCAACAGAGGGCCAGTTCCCAGCGCAGGCTTCCAATTGATCGATCCCACTGGATATGTTGAGCACACGTCTCCTGGAGAGGACATGGGGCAGGTCAGGGAGATTCAGATAATATGGAAAGGATGATGGGAAATAGGACTTTAGTGTGACCTTGTATTATGGGACAGAACAACAATAACCGTCCATGTCAGTACCGCACAGGGCAATTATTAGGGATAATACGCTACCTACCGTGTAATATAAGGATATTACGCCCACAGAGAGTTCCCTGACCATATAGAAGCACGAGGCTGTAGGCTGAGTAATATCCTTATAATGTAAAGTGGCGCATTATTATATTATAATACACAAGTATCTCTGATTCCTTCACCCCATTCACAATTTAAATTCCAGCCTTGTCCCTATTTCCACCTAATATTTAAACCCCCCAGGCTACATTCTGTAAGGTAAACCCAGGAGAACGGAACATCCCACCTGCTCTATGGGTTAAACAAATCTTAAAGGAGAACTAAACCCATTGTTCATACTCCAGAATCTGAAAACAACCCCCCTAAAAACACCAATAAACTATAAAATCCCACCTCAGTAAATTGTATCAAGTAAATCAAAGCCTGTTAAGAACTGGACGAAGTATCTGAGTGTATGGGCAGTGTCAGACCACACCTCCTGCCCTCAGTCACATGCTCCCTTGCTTTATCTGTCCTGTAAAATGATGGCAGAGATTATTAATGGGTGTGAACCAACTGTAACAGTTTTTGCCCATAGCTAAGGACTGAGCATGTGCAGAACATAATGGTCGTTGACCAAACTGTCTGATACTAGAATGCTGAGAAATAAAGCAGAAACCATAAGTTATTTAGGTAAATTTCCCAGCTCCTGTATCAAAATGAGAGGTAAGACCCAGATTACTGGTTTTATATCAAGGTGTCCTGACTTCTGGTTCAGTGTTGTTCTGTGGCTTTAGTTGCCCTTTAATGGAGGAGGAGAGAGATATTGGTTATGAAGGGACAGGACGCAGCTAAAGCAGGTTCCATTGGTTAAACACACAGATCGATGGGTCATTGTTCAGACATGGACACTGGAATGGGAGGGGCAGTGGGATATAAAGAATGAGTCACTTAGTGACATAGCTGAGTGATTTTTATAAGGATATATACCACTGCAGCTCCCATTATAACATATCACACTTATGTATTATAATAATATAAGGAATGAGTCACTTAGTGACATAGCTGAGTGATTTTTATAAGGATATATACCACTGCACCTCCCATTATAACATATCACACTTATGTGTTATATTTATAATTAAAATAGTGTCCATGTCTAGTACTGGTGCAGGGTAATTATATATATATAATAATGTGTCCATGTCTAGTCCTGTGCTGGGTAATTATATATATAATAATGTGTCCATGTCTAGTACTGGTGCAGGGTAATTATATATATATATATATATATATATATATAATAATGTGTCCATGTCTAGTACTGGTGCAGGGTAATTATATATATATAATAATGTGTCCATGTCTAGTACTGGTGCAGGGTAATTATATATATATTAATGTGTCCATCTAGTATGTCAGGTATATATATACTAATAATGTGTCCATGTCTAGTACTGGTGCAGGGTAATTATATATATATAATAATGTGTCCATGTCTAGTACTGGTGCAGGGTAATTATATATATATATAATAATGTGCAGGGTTATTATATATATATAATAATGTGTCCATGTCTAGTACTGGTGCAGGGTAATTATATATATATAATAATTGTCCATGTCTAGTACTGGGTGCAGGGTAATTATATATATATATATAAGTGTCCATGTCTAGTACTGGTGCAGGGTAATTCTATATATATTAATAATGTGTCCATGTCTAGTACTGGTGCAGGTAATTATATATATATATATAATAATATATGTGTCCATTCTAGTATGTGCGGGTATTATATATATATATAATGTGTCCATGTCTATCTGGTGCAGGGTAATTATATATATATATATATAATAATGTGTCCATGTCTAGTACTGGTGCAGGGTAATTTATAATATATATAATAATGTGTCCATGTCTTAGTACTGGTGCAGGGTATTATAATATATATATTAATGTGTCCATGTCTAGTACTGGTGCAGGGTAATTATATATATTATAATGTGTCCATGTCTAGTACTGGTGCAGGGTAATTATATATATATAAATAATGTGTCCATGTCTAGTACTGGTGCAGGGTAATTATATATATAATATATATGGTCCATGTCTAGTACTGGTGCAGGGTAATTATATATATATATATAATAATTCAATGTCGTAATGGTGCAGGGTATTTATATATTATAATATGTGTCCATGTCTAGTACTGGTGCAGGGTAATTATATATATATATAATGTGTCCATGTCTAGTCCTGTTGCAGGGTAATTATATATATATAATAATGTGTCCATGTCTATACTGGTGCAGGTTAATTAATATATATATAATAATGTGTCCATGTCTAGTACTGGGCAGGTTTTATATATATATATATAATAATGTGTCCATCTTACTGTGCAGGGTAATTATATTATATATATAATGTGTCCATGTCTAGTACTGGTGCAGGGTAATTATATAATATATAATAATGTGTCCATTTTCGTACTGGTGCAGGGTAATATATATATATTATATAATGTTGTCCATGTCTAGTACTGGTGCAGGGTAATTATATATATATATATAATATGTGTCCATGTCTAGTACTGTGTGCAGGGTAATTATATATATATATATATATATAATAATGTGTCCATGTCTAGTACTGTGCAGGGTATTATATATATATAATAATGTGTCCATGTCTAGTACGGGTGCAGGGTAATTATAATATAAAATAATGTGTCATGTCTAGTACTGGTGCAGGGTATTATATTATAATATATAAAATGTGTCCATGTCTAGTACTGGTGCAGGGTATTATATAATATATATGTGTCATGTCTATATGGTGCAGGGTAATATAATATAATATAATAATTGTTCCATGTCTAGTACTGGTGCAGGGTAATTATATATATATATATATATATATAGTATATTATATATATAAATAATTGTCCATGTCTAGTACTGGTGCAGGGTAATTATATATATATAATAATGTGTCCATGTCTCAGTACTGGTGCAGGGTAATTATATATATATATAATAATGTGTCCATGTCTAGTACTGGTGCAGGGTAATTATATATATATAATAATGTGTCCATGTCTAGTACTGGTGCAGGGTAATTATATATATATATAATAATGTGTCCATGTCTAGTACTGTGCAGGGTAATTATATATATATAATAATGTGTCCATGTCTAGTACTGGTGCAGGGAATTATATATATAATAATGTGTCCATGTCTAGTACTGGTGCAGGGTAATTATATATATATTAATAATGTGTCCATGTCTAGTACTGTGCAGGGTAATATATATATATATATAATAATGTGTCCATGTCTAGTACTGGTGCAGGGTAATTATATAATATATATAATAATGTGTCCATGTCTAGTACTGGTGCAGGGTAATTATATATATATATAATAATGTGTCCATGTCTAGTACTGGTGCAGGGTAATTATATATATATTAATAATGTGTCCATGTCTAGTACTGGTGCAGGGTAATTATATTATATATAATAATGTGTCCTGTCTAGTACTGGTGGCAGGTAATTAATATATATATATATAATAATGGTCCATGTCTAGTACTGTGCAGGTAATTATATATAATATATAATAATGTGTCCATGTCTAGTACTGGGTGCAGGTAATTATATATATATATAATAATGTGTCCATGTCTAGTACTGGTGCAGGGTAATTATATATATTAATAATGTGTCCATGTCTAGTACTGGTGCAGGGTAATTATATATATATTTAATAAATGTGTCCATGTCTAGTACTGTGGCAGGGTTATATATATATGATATATATAATAATGTTCCAGGTCTATACTGTGCAGGGTAATTATATATATATATAATGTGTCCATGTCTAGTACTGGTGCAGGGTAATTATATATATATATATATATAATTGTGTCCATGTCTAGTACTGGTGCAGGGTAATTATATATAATATAATATGTGTCCATGTCTAGTACTGTGCGGGTATTATATATATATATAATAATGTGTCCATGTCTAGTACTGGTGCAGGGTAATTATATATATATAATAATGTGTCCATGTCTAGTACTGGTGCAGGGTAATTATATATATATAATAATGTGTCCATGTCTAGTACTGGTGCAGGGTAATTATATATATATAATAAGTGTCCTGTCTAGTACTGGTGCAGGGTAATTAATATATATATAATTGTGTCCATGTCTAGTACTGGTGCAGGGTAATTATATATATATAATAATGTGTCCATGTCTAGTCCTGGTGCAGGGTAATTATATATATATATAATATGTGTCCATGTCTAGTACTGGTGCAGGTAATATAATATATATATAATGTGTCCATGTCGTACTGGTGCAGGGTTATTATATATATATAATAATGTGTCCATGTCTAGTACTGGTGCAGGGTAATTATATATATATATATATGTGTCCATGTCTAGTACTGGTGCAGGTAATTATATATATATATATAATGTGTCCATGTCTAGTACGGTGCAGGGTATTATATATATATATAATAATGTGTCCTGTCTAGTACTGGTGCGGGTAATTATATTATATATAATAATGTGTCCATTCTAGTACTGGTGCAGGGTAATTATATTATATATATATAATATGTTCCATGTCTAGTCTGGTGCAGGGTAATTATATATATATATAATGTGTCCATGTCTAGTACTGGTGCAGGGTAATTATATATATATATAATAATGTGTCCATGTCTAGTACTGGTGCAGGGTAATTATATATATATATATAATAATGTGTCCATGTCTAGTACTGGTGCAGGGTAATATATATATATATATAATAATGTGTCCATGTCTGTACTGGTGCAGGGTAATTATATAATATAATATAATAATGTTCCATGTCTAGTACTGGGTCAGGGTAATTATATATATATAATAATGTGTCCATGTCTAGTACTGGTGCAGGGTAATTATATATATATAATAATGTGTCCATGTCTAGTACTGGTGCAGGGTAATTATATATATATATAATAATGTGTCCATGTCTAGTACTGGTGCAGGGTAATTATATATATATAATAATGTGTCCATGTCTAGTACTGGTGCAGGGTTATTATATATATATAATAATGTGTCCATGTCTAGTACTGGTGCAGGGTAATTAATATATATAATAATGTGTCCATGTCTAGTACTGGTGCAGGGTAATTATATAATATATAATATGTGTCCATGTCTAGTACTGGTGCAGGGTAATTATATATATATAATATTGTCCATGTCTAGTCTGTGCAGGGTAATTATATATTATATAATAATGTGTCCATGTCTAGTACTGGTGCAGGGTAATTATATATATATATAATAAAATTGTCCATTGTCGTACTGGTGCAGGGTAATTATATATATATATAATAATGTGTCCATGTCTATGTACGGTGCAGGGTAATTAATAATATATAATATGGGTCCATGTCTAGTACTGGTGCAGGGTAATTATATATATATATTATATCTATATATATATATATATAATAATGTGTCATGTCTAGTACTGGTGCAGGGTAATTATATATATATATAATAATGTGTCCATGTCGTACTGGTGCAGGGTAATTATATATTATATAATATATATTATATACTATATATATATAGAATTATATATATATATATATATATATTATATATATTATCTTTAATTAATGTGTCCTGTCTAGTACTGGTGCAGGGTAATATATATATATCTATATAATATAATAATGTGTCCATGTCTAGTACTGGTGCAGGGTAATTAATATATATATAATAATGTGTTCCATGTCTAGTACTGTGCAGGGTAATTATATATATAATAATGTGTCCATGTCTAGTACTGTGCAGGGTAATTATATATATATATAATAATGTGTCCATGTCTAGTACTGGTGCAGGGTAATTATATATATATATATATAATGTGCATGTCTAGTACTGGGCAGGGTAATTATATATATATATATAATGTGTCCATGTCTATATGTGCAGGGTTATTATATATATATTGTGGGGTTTTATTATATATAATAAGTGTCAGGTTATTTTCTATATAAAGGTCCTCAAGATCCGATAAGTATATATAATTAAACTTTCATTTCCGTACATTATTTTATTTCGTCCATTTTAGACAAATATAAGAATTAATGTATTATTATATATATATAATAATGTGCAGGGTTATATATATATATATAATAATGTGCAGGGTTATTATATATATATATATATAATGTGCAGGGTTATTATATATATATATATATCATATGTGGCAGGGTTTTATATATATATTAGGTTGAGGGTTTTTATTATTATATATATATATCATATAATAATTGTGCAGGGTTATCTATATTATATATATATAATAAGTGAGGGTTATATATATATATAATAATGTGGCTGGGTTATTATATATATATACTAATGTCAGGTTATTTATATATATAATAATTTCCATGTCTAGTACTGGTGCCGGGAATATATATATATAATAATGTGTCCATGCTAGTACTGTGCAGGGTAATTATATATATTATAAATAATGTGTCCAGTTAGTACTGGTGCAGGGTATTATATATATATAATAATGTGTCCATGTCTAGTACTGGTGCATGGGTAATTATATATATATATATGTGTCATGTCTAGTACTTGGCAGGGTTATTATATAGTATAAATATGGTGCAGGTGTATATATATATATATATATTATAATAATTATGGCAGGTTTATTATATATATAATGATATAATATAATAATGTGCAGGTATATTTTATTATATATATATAAATAAGTGCCAGGGTTATATATATATATATATAATATTTCAGGGTTATTATATATTATAAATGTGCAAGGTCTATAGATCTATAATATGTGCAGTTATGATCTCACATCAGAACTGATAACACTGAGTCTTATGTTTGCATTTGGGTAATATTATAATATCCGCATATCTATATATAAGGATAGAGGTGAAAACTAACTGTAAAAGATCAATTAAAGATATCATGTCCATTGTTCCATATATATAACAGACCGCCTGGGTACTATGAATATAGAACTTACCTATACTTAGAATGGATATATAACTAGATAACGGTCCAATAATAAACTGACCTGTAACATATAGATGATTGTACTACTAGATCACATAAGGCAGCAGACTAGTTAGTAACGAATATATAATTAGTATCAATGCTAGTACTATAACACTATCATCAGCTCGGTATATAAATATAACTGCTATATACTATATATTATATAACTGCAGATATATATTAATACTGTATATATGTTATATATTATATAAACTGCTATATACTATAACTTGTGTATATATTTATATATACTGTATATACTGTTATATATTATATATATCCTGCATATACTGTGTATATATCTATACTATACTTTATATAACTGCTATACTTGGTATATATTAATAACTGCTATATCTGTGTATATATATATATATAACTGCTATTACTGTATATTATATAATAGTATATATAATACTGCTATATACTGTATATATATTATATAACTGCTCTATACTGTATATATATTATACACTATGCTATATACTGTATAATTATTATATAACTGCTATATACTGTATAATTTTACTGCTATATACTGTATACTATATTATATAACTGTATATACTGGGTGTATATATATTATATAACTGCTATATACTGTGTATTATTATATACTGCTATCCTGTTATATATTATATAACTGCTATATCTGTATATATATTATATAACTGCATATACTGTATATATATTATAATAACTGCTATACCTGTATATATATTATCTAACTGCTATCTGTGAATATTATATAACTGCTATATACTGTATATATATTATATAACTGCTATATACTGTATATATATTATATAACTGCTATATACTGTATATATATTATATAACTGCTATATACTGTATATATATTATATAACTGCTATATACTGTATATATATTATATAACTGTGCTATATACTGTTATATATTATATAACGGCTATATACTGTATATATTTATATAACTGCTATCCTTGATATAATTATATAACTGCTTATACTGTGTATATATTATAAACTGCTATATACTGTGTATATATTATATACTGCTATATACTGTATATATATTATATAACTGCTATATACTGTGTATATATTATTCACTGCTATATACTGGTGTATATTTATATAACCTGCTATATACGTGTAATATATTAATATCACTGCTATATACTGTATATATATATATATAACTGCTATATATACTGTGTATATATTATATAACTGCTATATACTGTATATATAGTATATAACTGCTATATACTGTGTATATATTATATAACTGCTATTAACTGTATATAATATATAACTGCTATATACTGTATATATTATCTAACTGCTATATACTGTATATATAATTATTAACTGCTATATACTGTATATATTATATAACTGCTATACTGTATATATATTATATCTGCTATATCTGTGTATATATTTATATAACTGCTATATACTGTATATATATATATAACTGCTATATACTGTGTATATATATATAACTGCTATATACTGTGTATATATTATATAACTGCTATATACTGTGTATATACTTATTAACTGCTATATACTGTATATATTATATAACTGCTATCTACTGTGTATATATTATATAACTGCTATATACTGTATAATTATAATACCTGCTATATACTGTATATATATTATATAACTGCTATATCACTGTGTATTATATATATAACTGCTATATACTGTTATATATATATTAATATATGCTATATACTGTGTATAATATTATCTAACTCTTATATACTTTATATATTATATACTGCTATATACTTATATATATTATAAACTGCTATATACTGTATATTAATTTATAACTGCTATATACTGTGTATATATTATATTAACTGCTATATACTGTATATAATATTATATACTGCTATATACTGTATATATATTATATAACCTGCATATACTGTATATTATATATAACTGCTATATACTGTATAATTTATAACTGCTATATCCTGTGTATAATATTATATACTGCTATATACTGTGTATATATTTTAACTGCTATATACTGTGTATATATTATATAACTGCTATATACTGTATTAATATATTATATAACTGCTATATACTGTGTATATATATTATATAACTGCTATATACTGTGTATATATATTATATAACTGCTATATACTGTGTATATATTATATAACTGCTATATACTGTATATATATTATATAACTGCTATATACTGTATATATATTATAACTGCTATATACTGTGTATATATTATATAACTGCTATAATCCTGTGATATATATTTATATAACTGCTATATACTGTATATATATATATAACTGCTATATACTGTGTAATATATTATATAACGCTTATACTGTATATAATTATATAACTGCATATACTGTATATATTATATAACTGCTATACTGTTATATTTATATAACTTATATACTGTGTATATATATTATATAACTGCTATATACTGTTATATATATATATAACTGCTATATACGTGTATATATATTATATACTGCTATATACTGTATATAATTATATAACTGCTAAATACTGTATATATATTATAAACTGCTATATACTGTTGTATATATATACGCTATACCTGTGTATATATATATGATATACTGTATATAACTGCTATATACTGTGTATATATATAATTTATATAACTGCTATATACTGTATATATATTATATAACTGCATATCCTGTGTATATATTATTATATAACTGCTATTATTTTATATTATATATAAAACTTTATACTGTGTATATATTATATAACTGCTATATACCTGTAGTATATATATAATAACTGCTATATACTGTATAATATTAAAACTGCTATATACTGTGTATATATTTATATAACTGCTATAATCTGTTATATATATTATAATACTGCTATAACTGTAGATATATAATAACTGCTATATATGTGTATATATTAAACTGCTATATACTATATATATTATATAACTGCTATATACTGTGTATATATATTATATAACTGCTATATACTGTGATATATATGTATATATAACTGCTATATACGTACTGTGTATTATTATATAACTGCTATATACTGTATATATATTATATAACTGCTATATACTGTATATATATTATATAACTGCTATATACTGTATATATATTAATACTGCTATATACTGTATATATATTATAACTGCTATATACTACTGTGTATTATTAATATAACTGCTATATACTGTATATATATATATAACTGCTATATACTGTGTATATATTATTAAACTGCTATATACTGTGTATATATATTATATAACTGCTATAACTGTGTATATATTATTAACTGCTATATACTGTATATATATTATATAACTGCTATATACTGTATATATATTATATAACTGCTATATACTGTGTATATATATTATATAACTGCTATCTACTGTATATATATTATATAACTGCTATATACTGTGTATATATATTATATAACTGCTATATACTGTGTATATATATATATACTGCTAATACTGTTATAATTATATAACTGCTATAAGACTGTGTATATATATTATATAACTGCTATATACTGTGTATATATATTTATAACTGCTATATACTGTGGTATATATATTATATAACTGCTATATACTGTATATATATTATGTAACTGCTATATACTGTATATATATTATATAACTGCTATATACTGTGTATATATTATATAACTGCTATATACTGTGTATATATATTATATAACTGCTATATACTGTGTATATATTATATAACTGCTATATACTGTGTATATATTTATACCTATATACTGTATATATTTATATAACTGCTATATACTGATATATTATATAACTGCTATATACTGTATATATATTATATAACTGAACTGATATACTGTTATATATATTATATAACTGCTATATACTGTATATAATTATATAACTGCTATATACTGTATATATATATATAACTGCTATATACTGTTGTATATATATATAACTGCTATATACTGTGTATATTATATATAACTGCTATATACTGTGTATATATTATATAACTGCTAATACTGTATATATATTATATAACTGCTATATACTGTATATATAATTATATAACTGCTATATACTGTGTATATATTATATAACTGCTATATACTGTATATATATTATATAACTGCTATATACTGTATATATATTATATAACTGCTAATACTGTGTCTATATATTATATACTGCTATATACTGTGTATAATATTATATAACTGCTATATCTGTAATATATATATAACTGCTATATACTGTGTATTATATTATATAACTGCTATAATACTGTTATATATTATATAACTGCTTATACTGTTATATATATATATAACTGACTATATCTGTGTATCTATATATATAACTGCTATATACTGTAATCTATATATTATATACTGCTATATACTGTGTATAATATATTATATAACTGCTATTACTGCTCATGTAGTAATATATATATACTGCTATATACTGTGTATTTATTATATAAACTGCTATATACTGTGTATATATTATGTTAAAACTGCTATATACTGTATATATATTAATTAACTGCTATATACTGTTATATATATTATATAACTGCTATATCCTGTGTATATATATTATATAACTGCTATATACTGTGTATATATATATATAACTGCTAATACTTTGTATATATAATAACTGCTATATACGTGTATATATATTATAACTGCTAATACTGTGTAATAATTATAATAACTGCTATATACTGTGTAGATATATTATATAACTGCTATATACTGTGTATATATATATAATATAACTGCTATATACTGTGTATATATTATATAACTGCTATATACTGTGTATATATTATATAACTGCTATATACTGTGTATATATATTATATAACTGCTATATCGTGTATATATATATTATATAACTGTATTATATATGTGTATATATATTATATAACTGCTATTACTGTTATAATTTATAACTGCTATAATACTGTGTATATATATTATAATAAACTGCTATTACTGTGTATATATTATATAACTGCTATATACTGTGTATATATTATTAACTGCTAATACTGTGTATATAAATTATAATCTGCTATATAATCTGTGTATATAAGTATATAACGTCTATATACTGTTGTAATATATTATATAACTGCTATATACTGTGTAGATATATTATTAACTGCATATCTGTATATATTCTGTATGATCTGTATATATTTATATACCTGCTATATACTGTATATATATTATATAACGCTATATACTGTATATATTTATATAAACTGCTATATACTGTGTATATATATATATAACTGCTATATACTGTGTATATTATTATATAACTGCTATATACTGTATATATATATATATACTGCTATATCCTGTATATATATTATATAACTGCTTATACTGTATATATTATATAACTGCTATATACGGTTATATATATTATATAAACTGCTATTATACTGTGTATATTATATTTATAACTGCTATATACTGCTATATATATTATATATAACGTGCTATTACTGTGTATATATATATATATAACTGCTATATCTGTAGTATATATGTTATATAATGCTATATACTGTATAATATTATATAACTGCATATACTGTGATATATATTATATCACTGCTATATACTGTATATATATATATATACTGCTATATCCTGTTAATATATTATATAACTGCATATACTGTGTATTATTATATAATACCTGCATATACGTATTAATTATATAACTGCTATATACTGTATATATATTATTAATGCTATATACTGTATATATATTATATAACTGCTATATACTGTGTATATATATTATATAACTGCTATATACGTGTATTATATTATATACGCTATTACGTGTAATATATTATATAACTGCTGATATACTGTGTATATATATTATATAACTGCTATATACTTGTTGGGTATATATATTATATACTGATATACTTTTAATATTTATACACTGCTATATACTGTTATCTATTTATATAACTGCTATAATGTAATAATTTATAACTGCATATACTGTATATATATTATAACTGCATATACTGTATATATATTATATAACTGCTATATACTGTATATAATTATATAACTGCTATATACTGGTGTATATATATTATATATACTGCTATATACTGTATATATATTATATACTGCTGATACTGTATGATATATACCTATTATATAACTGTTCTATATACTGTATTATATTATATAACTGCTATATACTGTATATATATTTATATAACTCTATATACTGTATATATATTATATAACTGCTATATACTGTATAATATGCTATAACTGCTATATACTGTATATATATTATATAACTGCTATATACTGTATATATATATTATATAACTGCTATATACTGTGTATATATATATAATATAACTGCTATATACTGTGTATATATATATATATATATATATATATATATATAATGTGTATATCATGTGATCACAGTAATGTATACTAAAACCCCTTTGTTTATAATGTATGCCAGTGTGCAAATAATGATATTGTATGGGGCCCAGGAATGTGCATTGATTATCTTTTCTATGTTTATAATGTATGCCAGTGTGCAGATAATATGATATATGGGGCCTAGGAATGTGCATTGATTATCTTTTCTATGTTTATATTATATATAGATATACTGTATATACATATAAATGATATTGTATGGGACCTAGGAATGTGCATTGATTATCTTTTCTATTTTTATAATATATTGCCAGGTGTCAGATAATATATATTGTATGGGGCCCAGGAATGTTGCATTGATTATCTTTTCTATGTTTATAATGTGCCAGTGTGCAAATAATGATATTGTATGGGGCCCAGGAATGTGCATTGATTATCTTTTCTATGTTTATAATGTATGCCAGTGTGCGATAATATGATATTGTATGGGCCCAGGAATGTGCATTGATTATCTTTTTCTATGTTTATAATGTATGCAGTGTGCATATAATATGATATGTATGGGGCCCAGGAATGTGCATTGATTATCTTTCTATGTTATAATGTATGCCAGTGTGCAGATAATATGATATTGTATGGGGCCTAGGAATGTACATTGATATCTTTCTATGTTTAATAATGTATGCAGTGTGCATAAATATGATATTGTATGGGGCCCAGGAATGTGCATTGATTATCTTTTCTATGTTTATAATGTATGCCAGTGTGCATAATATGATATGTATGGGCCCAGGAATGTGCATTGATTATCTTTCTATTTTTAATGTATGCCATGTGCAGATATGATATTGTATGGGGCCTAGGAATGTGAATTTGATTATCTTTTCTATGTTTATAATGTATGCCAGTGTGATATAATATGATATTGTATGGGGCCAGGAATGTGCATTGATTATCTTTTCTATGTTTATAATGTATGCCAGTGTGCGATAATGATATTGTATGGGGCCAGGAATGTGCATGGATTATCTTTTCTATGTTTATAAAGTATGCCAGTGTGCAATATGATATTGTATGGGGCCTAGGAATGTGCATTGATTATCTTTTCTATGTTATAATGTATGCCAGGTGGTGCAGATAATGATATTGTATGGGCCCAGGAATGTGCATTGATTTATCTTTTCTATGTTTATAATGTAGCCAGTTTGCAGATAATATGATATTGTATGGGCCTAGAATGTGCATTGATTACCTTTTCTATGTTTATAATGTATGCCAGTGTGCAGATAGTATAATATTGTATGGGGCCTAGGAATGTGCATTGATTATCTTTTCTTTGTTTGACCAGATCAGTAGTACTTCGTCAAAATTTTAAATTGTCTATATGACATGAAATGACATTTTGGCATTGGAGGCTTATGATATCACCTACAGGGAGACTGTGAGCTCAAGTTGAAACAGGAGGTGCGGATGTTCTGCAGGTGTTTAAACTAACACACTGTTATCCACAGGGATTAAACAGGGATTTGACTTGAATTTATTCCTAAGACGAGTTACTGATGCGATTTTTTCTTTATACATAGGGTGATTTATATATTGTGCTAATGAATCTGAACCTGGATCTGGATATGGGCTAGGCAGTGATTGTCAGATATGGGAAATGCTATGGGTGACATAATATGTGTATATCCATGAGGAAGGGCTAGGCAGTGATTTTCGATATGGGAAATGCTCTATGGGTGACATAATATGTGTATATCCATGAGGAAGGGCTAGGCAGTGATTGTCAGATAATGGGAAATGCCTCTATGGGTGACATAATGGTGTATATCCATGAGGAAGGGCTAGGCATTGATTGTCAGACATTGTCCAAAACGTGCCTATCGACATCTCTACAAATGGAACGAAATAAATAAAATGAATTCCTGCCATAGCGGAGGGGCATTGAGAATTCCGATGTCTATATAGTTACAGATCTGTCTGCTATATACTGTATATATATATATAATATAACTGCTATATACTGTATATATAATATAACTGCTATATACTGTATATACTATATATAATTAACTGCTATATACTGTATATAAATATATGCTATATACTGTATATATATATAATATAACTGCTATATACTGTATATATATATGTCTATATATATGTCTATATAGTTACAGATCGGTCTGCTATATCATTATAAATATAGAATTAAATGGAGCGAGTCCCCTAGGTTAAAAGATCTGACCCAGCATCCAATCAAACCTGTAATGGTTATGACATCATCCTAATTTTGTCACAATGTTACTGAGCTGCTTTCCCAGATGGGGATTGGTGAAGGAGGATCGGATATAAAGTTCCAATCTAAAAATATAATTGGGTCACACCCCCTACAACACACCAACCTTCAAACAGCGGACAGATTTTCCTCCATGCATGTGACTCCCCCTGGCTTGTGTACTGACCCAGAGCCGTCTCCAGGAGAACACAGGGATCCCGCAGGTAAAGAGGAATATCAGGTACGGAATAAAGAACGCACCCTGGAAGGTAAAGGGAATAAGAATTGAACATCGTACAGCCCCGCCCTTTTATTACAGCCCCCGCCCATTTGTTATAGCTCCCGCCCCTTTATTATGTCCTACCCCTTTATTATAGGCCCCCCCCTGTTTTCAATAGGTGAACTCTCCCTCCAGGTATTGGGGCAGTTAGTCAAGAAGCCATTCAAGTACACCAGGACAGCAAGAGTAAGGGGACTGATATATAGTGGATAATGTACCCCCTACTGTAAATTATAAGGATATTAGAAGTCACAGAGGAGTTCCGTGACCATATAAAAGCACGAGCCGCAAGCCGAATACCTATTATACAGGGTACTGACCTCCAAGGTGACTTCTAATATCCCTATAATTACAGTTCAGGGTGTCATTATTTATTATAACCTACCCCTTTGTGGCTTCTAGTTTCCTTCTCCCCCTGGAACTGTAGATTATAGCTATAATATTACAGTTCCTCCTGTAGAAATCCACTACAGGGGTAGGTTTAAGGCTATAATCTTACAGTTCCTCCCATAGAAATCCACTACAGGGTAGGTCTATAAGGCTATATCTTACAGTTCCTCCCTATAGAATCCACTACAGGGGGGTAGGTTATAAGACTATAATCTTACAGTTCCTCCCATAAAATCCACTGACAGGGGTAGGTTATAAGGCTATAATCTTACCATGTTCCTCCCATAGAAATCCATACAGGGGTAGGTTATAAGGCTATAATCTTACAGTTCCTTCCCAATAGAAATCCACTACAGGGGTAGGTTATAAGGGCTATAATCTTACCAGTTCCTCCCATAGAAATCCCTACAGGGGTAGGTATAAGGCTATAATCTTACAGTTTTCTCCCATAGAAATCCACTAAGGGGTAGGTTATAAGGCTATAATCTTACAGTTCCTCCCATAGAAATCCACTACAGGGGTAGGTTATAAGGCTATAATCTTACAGTTCCTCCCATAGAAATCCACTACAGGGGTAGGTTATAAGGCTATAATCTTACAGTTCCTCCCATAGAAATCCACTACAGTGGTAGGTTATAAGGATGTGATCTTTTCAGTGGGACTTTATTTGCCCTTTAAAAATACACATTTTACTTCTGTTGGGGAGAGAAAATCATAAACAGTCTCATTATCCTATTAAGGGACAAATTCTTTTTACGGTTACAGAGGTTTGGTGGTTCGTTTTAAACCTCCTCCCTACATGGAACCAATCAGAGAGAAGGAGGAACTGGGCCCTGCATTGAGATGGAACAGGGACAGCATTGACCTAATGTCTATTTACTGTAATCGACCAATATACAAAGGGAGGTGTGTGGATGAATGACAGGATCAAACTACCTTTACCTCTTATACATGTTATTGAACTGCAATGTGACTGATCAAATCCTTATAGCTTACAATAGGCACTGATTATAACTGATGACATGGCTAAACACCGATTATAACTGATGACATAGCTAAACACTGATTATAACTGATGATATAGCTAAACACCGATTATAACTGATGACATAGCTAAACACCGATTATAACTGATGACACAGCTAAACACCGATTATAACTGATGACACGGCTAAACACCGATTATAACTGATGACACGGCTAAACACCGATTATAACTGATGACACGGCTAAACACCGATTATAACTGATGACACGGCTAAACACTGATTATAACTGATGACACGGCTAAACACTGATTATAACTGATGACATAGCTAAACACTGATTATAACCGATGACATAGCTAAACACTGATTATAACTGATGACATAGCTAAACACTGATTATAACGGATGACATAGCTAAACACTGATTATAACTGATGAAATAGCTAAACACTGATTATAACTGATAACATAGCTAAACACTGATTATAACTGATGACATAGCTGATTATAAGGATATCATTTACGGTTCTTGTGTATTATATGTAGAATGTCTCGCAGTCTCTGCACTAATAACCGTGTCATTGTAGGAAGCAGTTAAATTGCTGTTGGAGAGAATTCTAGTCGTGACATTATTTAACATATTTAATCTTTCACATGGGGACAAACACCGGTGTTGCTTTGTTCAGCTCTAATCATATTAATTGGTATAATCTGTAATACGGACGGGTCACATGTACTAAATAACAGTGGCCCCATTATTCCTGGTGGAGAGAATTGGGACCATTTAAACCAGGAATGTGTGAACTGTGGCTACATTGGCTGCACAATCCCTGGTCTCATGGCCTCTGGCCGATAGACCTAGTACAGGATTAGCACATGGAACCGCATGTGAATTTAGTCCCATGCAGAGAACATAGACATTTCTATGGACTGATTGGCTCCTGTTTCCAGGCCTTTAATGAGCTCTTGGTTCCCATTGGCTACAGTCCTGGTCCTGGACAGTTGATGGACCACTGGACACCTTGGCCAGTCTGACTTGCAGAAGATACAAAGAAACCAGAGCCCAGTCCTCACCGCCTCCATTTTTGTAACACAGATACGGAAACCTCCACACGTTCCCCAGTCCAATGATCTCTCCGGCCACCGAGAGCACAAACTCCAGTTTATTGTTCCATTGTCCCCTGTCAGTCATGTCCCCATGTCCCTTCTCCATGAGAGGTTTGGTTGCCACGTGCTCTCCATTGCTGATGACTCCTGGGACCTTGTTGTCCATTGTACCTACAGTAACAGAGATTCCATGAGTAGATTCTAGAATGTTCAATGTAGGTGGCCATTCCATAGGACAAGGGACCCAACCCTGACAGAGCTTCCAATCTAAGAGGATTCACACATGTCCAATTGGTCCCCATTCATTGTCTACAGTAGATGGAAACGGAATCCACAACCAATTCTCTCAAACACAGATTGTGACCGTGAGAAACTGGGGACAGATTTCATCACAACAGAAATTCCAGTGACTTCCTGGAACCAGCAGACACAGTCAGCACAGTAAAGGGGCCCATACATGATCCAATCTCTATGGCAATCACATACATGATCCAATCTCTATAGCTATCACATACATGATCCAATCCCTATGGCAATCACATACATGATCCAATCCCTATAGTTATCACATACATGATCCAATCTCTATAGCTATCACATACATGATCCAATCTCTATAGCTATCACATACATGATCCAATCTCTATAGCTATCACATACATGATCCAAGCTCTATAGCTATCACATACATGATCCAATCTCTATAGCTATCACATACATGATCCAATCTCTATGGCAATCACATACATGATCCAATCCCTATAGCTATCACATACATGATCCAATCCCTATAGTTATCACATACATGATCCAATCTCTATAGCTATCACATACATGATCCAATCTCTATAGCTATCACATACATGATCCAATCTCGTTGAAAGGTGTTTGGATGACTGCCTAATAATTGGCTATTTTAGGCCTTATTGGGAGACAAGACAAAAATTTATCAGCCCAACCCCGATCATACAATAGAGAGCTTTACCCACATGGGGACAGTTACCCGCAATGGGGACATTTACCCGCAATGGGGACAGTTACCCGCAATGGGGACAGTTACCCGCAATGGGGAAAGTTACCCGCAATGGGGAAAGTTACCCGCAATGGGGAGAGTTACCCGCAATGGGGACATTTACCCGCAATGGGGACATTTACCCGCAATGGGGACAGTTACTTGCAATGGGGGCAGTTACCTGCAATGGGGACAGTTACCAGCAATGGGGGCAGTTACCAGCAATGGGGGCAGTTACCAGCAATGGGGGCAGTTACCTTCAATGGGGGCAGTAACCCACATGGGGACAGTTACCTGCAATGGGGGAAGTTACCCGCAATGGGGACAGTTACCACCCGCAATAGGACATTTACTTGCAATGGGGGCAAGTACCCACATGGGGACGGTTACCTGCAATGGGGGCAGTTACCCACATGGTGACAGTTACTGCAATAGGGGGCAGTACCCACATGGGGCAGCTACCTGCAATGGGGCAGCTACTTGCAATGGGGAGAGTTACCTGCAATGGGAGCATTACCAGCAATGGGTGACAGTTACCACAATGGGGGCAGTTACCTTAATAGGGGCATAACCCACATGGGGACAGTTACCTGCATGGGGAAGTTACCCGCAAGTGGGACAGTTACCTGCAATAGGGACAGTTACCCACATGGGGGCAGTTAACCCACATGGGGACAGTTACCGTTCAATGGGGGCAATACCTCAATGGGGCAGTTACCTGCATAGGACAGTAACCCCATGGGGACAGTTACCCTGCAAATAGGGCTTACCCACATGGGGGCAGTTACCCACATGGGGACAGTTACCTGCAATGGGGGCAGTTACCTGCAATGGGGGCAGTTACCCACATGGGGGCAGTTACCTGCAATGGGGGCAGTTACCTGCAATAGGGGCAGTTACCCACATGGGGGCAGTTACCCACATGGGGGCAGTTACCCACATGGGGCAGTTACCTGCAATAGGGGCAGTTTACCCCATGGGCAGTTACCCACATGGGGACAGTACCACTAATGGGGGGCAGTTACCTGCAATAGGTGGCAGTTACCCCACATGGGCAGTTACCACTGCAATGGGCAGTTACCCATGAGGGCAGTTTACCCCACATTGGGGGGACAGTTACCCACATGGGGACAGTTACCTTCAATGGGGGCAATTACCTTCAATGGGGGCAGTTACCTGCAATGGGGGCAGTTACCTTCAATGGGGCAGTTACCTGCAATGGGGGCAGTTACCCACAATAGGGCAGTTACCCACATGGGGGCAGTTACCTGCAATAGGGGCAGTTACCCACATGGGGGCAGTTACCTGCAATAGGGGCATTACCCACATGGGGACAGTTACCTGCAATAGGGGCAGTTACCCACATGGGGGCAGTTACCTGCATAGGGCAGTTACCTGCCAATTGGGGCAGTACCTGCAATTGGTGGCATTCCTGCAATTGGGGCAGTTACCCTGCAATTGGGGCAGTTTATCCCAATGGGGACAGTTACCTGCATGGGGCGGTTTACCCTCATGGGGGCCAGTTACCCCACATGGGGGCAGTTCCTGCAATAGGGGCAGTTTGTATCACTGGGACAGTTACCTGTCAACTAGGGCAGTTCCCACATGGGGGCAGTTACCTGCAATTGGGGCGTTACCCTGCAATTGGGGCAGGTTACCCTGCAATTGGGGCAGTTACCTGCAATGGGGCAGTTTACCCACATGGGTGACAGTTTACCTGCAATGGGGCATTTACCGCTACTGGCAAGGGGGCTTACCCTCATGGGGCAGTTCCCTGCAAGAGGGGCTTAACCATCATGGGGCAGTACCTGCAATAGGGGCAGTACCCACCTGGTGGGCAGTACACCTGCAATAGGGGCATTAATTCACATGGGGGCAGTTACCTGCAATGGGGGCCCACAGCGGCAGCCGCCAGATCGGGCCCAACCCACCAAGGATAAGTCAGCACAGCCGGCAGCCATCCACATCCAGCCGCCAGCCAGACCCTCATGACCCACAGTGCGACAGAGTCCCAGTTCTGGCCGTCCACACTGATTGGTCGCCCGCGTGCCATAACGAGTAGTACCACTTGGCACGGATTGACATATCTGGCAATGGCCATTCACCCCGGTAAGTACCTTTTGGGTTCCATTGGTGGGTTAGCCTGGTGAAAAAGTGGGAAATTCTGGGCTGTGGCTCCACTCCTGCAGGTCAGGGGGCGACATGAAAGAGCAGGAGGAGAGATGATGGAACAAAGCTCCAAGCGTGGAGATATTTAAAGGGTGAGGAAGTAACTTTAAACTGCCCCTCCCCCACGCTCCTTGGTCACCAGTGATAGGACAGGGGAAGTTAGTGTAATAAACACATGGAGACCCTCATTCTACACCACAGTACACCACCGCCTGTGGCCACCAATGAATGCCACGGGCCCCTCCGTGTGTGGTCAATGTGGACGGGGCGTTGAGGGGAGATGAAGGGAGCCTTCGTGACCCACACAGGAGTTCCAACATTTCACCTTTACAAAATATAGAAACGCCTTCACTTTATTTTCAATATAATATATTAGTTATACAACAGTATATTATATCATTAAATCGATTATTACGTTATACACCAGTATATTATTTATAATTCAATTATAATAATATTACGTTATACACACGGATATTATTCAATTTATAATAATTTAACGTTATACACACAGTATATTTATATCATTAAATAATATTACGTTATACACCAGTATATTATATAATTATAATAACTATTACGTTATACACACCGTTATTATTCAATTACTAATAATATTACGTATACACAAGTAGATTCTATCAAGTTATAATAATATTACGTTTAAACACACAGTAATTATATCAATTATCATAATATTACGTTACACACAGTATATTTATCAATTATAAGAATATTTAACTACGTTTGTAACACACATTATTATATTATATCAATATTAAATAATATTATCGTTTACCCAGTATATTTACTCAATTATAATAATACTACGTTATACACACAGTATATTTACAAGTATAAAATATTACTTAACACACACTATATTAATATAATTGATAATAATATGTACGTTAGACCACAGTATATTTATCAATTATATAATATAGTATACACACAGTATATTCTATAATTATAAAATAGTACGTTATACACCCAGTTATTATATCAATTATAATAATATTACGTATACACACAGTATATTATTAGCAAATTATAATTAATATTACGTTATACACAAAGTCTATTTAATAATATCAATTAATAATTAATTTACGTTATACCACACGTATATTAATAATCCAATATAAAATATACTTTATACAACAGTATATATAGTTCAATTATAATAATATTACGTGATACACCAGTATATTAATTTCAATTATTAATAATATACGTTATACACACAGTTATATATATTATATCAATTATATACTATACGTTATAACACACAGTATATGTGATACAATTATAATAATATTACGTTATACACACAGTATATTATATCAATTATAATAATATTACGTTATACCAAAGTATATTAGATTATACAATTATAATAATATTACGTTATACAACACAGCATATTTATCATTATAATAATATTACTTATCACACAGTTATTATATCATATAAAATTACGTTAAACACAGAATTATATTATAAAAATTATAATATGTTTTTATACACAGTATATTAATGATTACAATTTAATAATTATACGTTAACACAGCAGTTATTATAAAAATTAAATAATGTTTATACACAGTATAGTTATTTAGTCAATTATAATTAATATTACAGTTAACAACACCGTATATTGTATAAATTATAATATTATTTATTACATAACACATAAATTATAAACTTTATAATATTATCTTTTATCACAAAATATATAGATAATACAGACATTATATATATTGGTTATACACAAGTATATTATATCAATGATAATATTATGTTATACCACACAAACCTGGAAAATAAAAACATATATTATAATCAATTAAATATCTTTATACACAGTAATTATATATATCATTATAATAATATTATGTTTATACACACAGTATATTATATCAATTATAATAATATTATGTTTATACACACAGTATATTCTATAAATTATAATATGTTTATACACACAGTATATTGTATAATACTGTGTGTATAAACATAATATAATTTATATAATACAATATACTGTGTGTATAAACATAATATTATAATTTATAGAATATACTGTGTACAAACATAATATTATTATATATTAATCCAATATACTGTTATTAAAGATATTATAATTGTATTATAATTTGATACCATATATTATAATAAGTGTTTACTTATAATCTATTATACACATTTACAATGAGAATTACTTAGACGCTATAGTTGTATTATATCAATTATATAATATTTGTTTTGTACACAGTATAGTCTATAATTATAAATATTATGTTTTATACATCACAGGATATTTGTCATTATAAAAGAATATATTATGTTATACACCAGTATTATACAATATACTGGTGTGTGATAAACTTTGTACAGTATATTACTATAAATTATAATTATATTTATAAGCACAGTAATATTCGTAATAAATTTAATATTATGTTTATACACACGTTATTCTATAAATTATAATATGTTTATACACACAGTATATTCTATAAATTATAATATGTTTATACACACAGTATATTCTATAAATTATAATATTATGTTATACACACAGTATATTATATTCTATAAATTATAATAATAGTTAACACAGGATATATTCTATAAAATGTAAATGTATTATACACACAGTATATTATTTTTTCTAAAATTATAATAATTGTTTTACACAAGTATATCTAATAAATTATAAATACATTGTGTTTTACACACAGGATATTAGATCATATATATTAGTATGTTTATAACCCACAGATATTATATCAATGAGTAATAATCTTTATACACAGATATTGCGGATATAATTCCATTATAATAATTATGTTTTCACACAGTCATTATAATCAATGATATAGACTATTTATGTTTAAACACACAGTATATTCTATAAATTATAATATGTTTATACACACAGTATATGTATAATACTGTGTGTATAAACATAATATATTTATATAATACAATATACTGTGTGTATAAACATAATATTATAATTTATAGAATATACTGTGTACAAACATAATATTATTATTAATGTGAGATAATACAATTACTGTGTATAAAGATAATTAAATTATATAATATACTGTGTAATCAACATAATATTATAATTTATCTATTATATAAAATTAGTAAATATCTTATACCCAGTAATATGGTAATATATCAATTATAATACTATAGTTGTACTAACAGCTAATTCTATAATTGATAATATTCTGTTGAGACACACAGTAATATTGTATATATTAAATTATATAGTGTTATACACACAGTATGTATCACAGATACTGTGTGTATAAACATATTGTACATGTATATTATATAAATTATAATTATATGTTTATACACACAGTATATTCTATAAATATAATAATATTATGTTAATTACAACACAGTAATATTCTATAATTATAATATGTTTATACACACAGTAATTCTATAAATTATAATATGTTATACACACCAGTGAATCCTTCTATAAATATAATATTATGTTTTAATACCACAGTTATATTATAATTCTATAAATGATAATAATTCAAGTTTATACACAGTATATTCTATAACAATGTAATAGTTTATACACAAAGTAATTATATTCTAAATAAATTTAATTTTATACACACAGTATAGTCTATATAAATTTAATAACATTGTGTTTTATCACACAGTATATTCTATAAATTATATATTCATGTTTATACCACAGTATATTATATTCTATAAATTATAATATGTTTATACACACGTATATGTATCTTTATAATATTGATATTATGTTTATAACACAGTATATCTATAAATAAAATATATGTTTATACACACAGTATATTTCATAAATTAAAATATGTTTATTCACACAGTATATTATATTCTAACATAAATATGTTTAACCACAGTATATCTAAATTAAATATATGTTTATAACACATTTAAATTCTATCATATAATAACATTGTGTTATTTTATACACACAGTAATATTATTAATTATAATATATGTTTATACACACACAGTATATTATCTTTATAAATTATAATATTAGTTTATACACACTATTTTATAAATTATATATGTTTACACACATATATTATATTCTATAAAGAAATATTTATGTTTATACACACAGTAATTTCTATAAATTAATAATAATATGTTTACACAGTCATATTAATATTAATATACTACTATATTATGTTTTACCACAGTATATTATATTCTATAAATAATAAAATATTATGTTTATACCACAGTATATTATTTCTATAAATTAAAATATATTATGTTTATACACACAGTATATTTATTCTATAAATAAATATTATGTTTATACACACAGTATAATTATATTCATAAATAATAATATTATGTTTATACACACAGTTAATATTCTATAAATTAATAATATTTATGTTTATACACACAGTATATATATTCTATAAATAATAATATTATGTTTATACACACAGTATATTTCTATAAATTAATACAATTATTTATACACACACAGTAATATTATATTCTATAAAAATAATATTATGTTTATACACACAGAGTATATTCTATAAATAATAAATTATGTTTATACCAACACAGTAATATTCTAAAATTAAAATAAGAATATGTTTTACACACACACAGTAGTTATATTCATAAATAATATATTATGTTTATACACACAGTATTTATATTCTATAAATATAATATTTAATGTTTTTATACACACAGTATATTATATACATTAAAATATTATGTTTATACCACAGTTATATTCTTTTTTCTTATGTTTTTTCCCAGACATGAATACATTTAACCCAGTCAAGAACAAAAGAACACCAAATCGAAAAAAAAAAGATCACACAGCCTAAAAATATGTCTCTTATGATCCATATATATATTATGTTTATACACACATTATTTAAATTGATAATTATTCATAAACTTATTTATATTATAATATGTTTACACACACCCGTCTATATTTCTATAACCACAATCATATTATGTTTATCCACACAGTTTATTCTATAAATTAAAATAATAAATTGTTTATACCACACAGTGATATATATCTATAATATTATTATGTTATACCACACGTATATTATATTCTAATAAATTATATTATGTTTAACAACAGTATATTAATTCTATCAATTAAAATAATATTATTTTATCAACAGTATATTATATTCTTAAATAATATATTATGTTTATACACACAGTTATTCTATTCATAAATTAAATTATTTTTATACACAAGATATATATTCTATAAATAATATATTATTTATACACACAGTATATTATATTCTATAAATTAAAATAATTTATGTTTATCACACAGTATATTATATTATATAATTATAATATTGTGTTTATACCCGTAATCTATAAATTAATATATATGTTTATACACACAGTATATTATATTTACCTAAATAATAATATTATGTTTATACACACAGTAATATATAAATTATAATAAACATTGTGTTTATACACACAGTAATATTCTATAATAAAATAATAAGATGTTTATACACACAGTATATTCTATAAATAATAATATTATGTTTATAACACAGTATATTATTCTATAAATACATAATATTATGTTTATCACACAGTATATTCTATAAATTATAATAATATTGTGTTTATATACACCAGTATATTATGTCTATAAATAATAATATTATGTTTCTACACACAGTATATTATTTCTAAAATTATAATATATGTTTATACACACAGTAATTCTATAAATAAAATAATAAGACTTTATAACAGCACAGACGGTTATTATTTCCCTAATGGGATAAATATAAAAATAATATATAGATATATAACACAACTGTATGGACTGTACACTGGGCCCATTAGCAGACAATATCGTTGGATCAGCTGGAATCAGGATAGATGGAATGTGGACATTGGGGACTGTGCAGGCACCAACAATCTCTCCTTATATAGAATATACGGGAACAATTGTTTGGTAACTAGAACTATTTAACCGTTGAAACTAATATAATTAATTGTAAATAACAATAATGAATGATAAAATTAACTTATAGATTCAGTTCTAACCATAATAAGAATCCTAATGAATAATATAACAATGTTTATAATTGGTCCTTGTGAATTAAGTAGTTAATGAGCAGGAGATTATTTCCTCTCTCCACAGAATATTCCCTCCCCCATCTCTGCGTGTGGCGCCCCCTGCTGTCCTATCTGGTATGCAGCTGTTTGCTCAGTGTTGGTTTTCCTGGGAATTTCGAGATGAAATAGAAAGAAACCCTGGTGGGAAGAAACTTTATTTCCATTGGTGGGGCCCATGGGCGGAGCGTTCCAAACCGCCACTGTTTATTTAGTCTTCTCAGCCAGAAACACATCCTGCTTTAACCAACACCATGTGGCCCCAATTGCGGCTTCAAATAATCTCCATCCACATGTATCTGACTGAGAAACTATCACATTGGACTGTTTATTGGTAAGGGGAAACTGCTACGTGTGTGTGTGAAATCTTCCACATCCGGTCACCCCTCCTTCCTCTACCATTGGTACAGACATGCTCATGTGTGGGAAATCTCCACATCATCTCTGTCACCTCACCCCTCCTTCCCTCTAACATTGGTACAGCATTCTCAGTGGTGTGTGGAAATCTTCCCACATCTGTCACCCCTCCTTCCCTCTAACCATTGGTACAGCCAATGCTCAGTGTGTGGGAAATCTTCCACATCCTGTCACCCCCCCCCCCCCTCCTTCCCTCTACCATTGGTACGACATGCTCAGTGTGTGTGAAATCTTCCACATCCTGTCACCCCTCCTTCCCTTACCATTTGGTACGACTGCTCAGTGCGTGGGAAATCTCCCCATCCTGTCACCCCCTCCTTACCTTCCCTCTACCATTGGTACAACAGGCTCACAAAAAAAGTGTGTGGGAAATCTTTCCACATCCCGTCACCCCTCCTTCCCTCTACCATGGTACAGACCTGCTCAGTGTGTTGAAATCTTCACATCCTGTCACCCCTCCTTGCCCTCTACCATTGGTACAGACATGCTCGTGTGTGGGAAAATCTTCCACATCTGTCACCCCTTCCTTCCCTCTACCATTTAACAGCCATTCTATGTGGTGGAAATCTTCCACATCCTTGTCACCACCCCCGCCTCCTTCCCTCTACCATTGGTACAGACCATGCTCAGTGTGTTTGGAAATCTTTCCACATCCTGTCACCCCCCTCCTTTCCCTCTAACCATTGGTACAGACATGCTCAGTGCGTGGGAAAATCTCCACAGCCTGTCACCCCTCCTTCCTCTACTACCATTGGTACAGACACTCATTGTGTGTGATCTTCCACATCTGGTCACCCCTCCCTTCCCTCTACCATTGGTACAGACATTCTCACTGCGTGGGAAATTCTTCCACATCCTGTCACCCCTCCTTCCCTCTACCATTGGTACAGACATGGCTCAGATGGCGTGGGAAATCTTCCACATCCTGTCACCGCCCTCCTTCCCTCTACCATTGGTACAGACCATGCTCAGTGCGTGGGAAATCTTTTCCACATCCGTCCACCCTCCTTCCCTCCCTCTACCATTGGTAACAGACCTTGCTCAGTTGGTGTGAAATCTTCCACATCCTGTCACCCTCCTTCCCTCTACCATGGTACAGCCAATGCCTCATGTTGGAAATCTTCCACATCCTGTCACCCTCCTTTCCCTCTACCATTGGTACAGACATGCTCAGTGGTGTGGGAAATCTTTCTTCCACATCCTGTCAACCCCCCCGCCCTCCTTCCCTCTACGCATTGGGTACAGACTGCTCAGTGTGTGTGAAATCTTCCACTCCTTGTCCACCCCCTCCTTCCCTCTAACCATTGGTACAGAAAAAGACATTCTCAAGTGTGTGGGGAAAATCTTCCACATCCTGTCACCCCCCTCCTTCCCTCTAACCATTGGTACAGACATGCTCAGTGGTGGTGGGAAATCTTTCCACAATCCTGTCACCCCTCCTTCCCTCTCCATTGGTACAGACATGCTCCGTGTGTTTGAAATCTTCCACATCTGTCACCCCTTACCTTTCCTCTACCATTGGTCGACATGCTCAGTGTGTGTGATCTCCACATCCTGTCCACCCCCCCTCCTTCCCTCTAGACCATGGTACCGACATGCTCAGGTGTGTGAAATCTTCCACATCCTGTCACCCCCTCCTTCCCTCTACCATTGGTACAGACATGCTTCAGTGTTTGTGAAATCTTCCACATCCTGTCACCCCTCCTTCCTTCCCTCTACCATTGGTACAGACATGCTCAGTGTGTGTGAAATCTATCTTCCACAATCCTGTCCCCCCTCCTTCCCTCTAGCCATTGGTACAGCATGCTCAGTGTGTGGTGAAATCTTCCACATCCTGTCCTACGCTCCCCTCCTTCCCTCTACCATTGGTAACAGACAATGCTCAGTGTGTGGGGAATCTTCCACATCCTGTCCACCCCTCCTTCCCTCTAACCATTGGTATCAGACTGCTCAGTGTGTGGGAAAGCTTCCCACATCCTGTCCACCCCCTCCTTTTCCCCTTCAATTTCTTCTCTCCTTCTTTTTCCCCTCTACCATTGGTGAAAACAGACAGCTCAGTGCGTGTGAAAATCTTCCACCTCCTGTTCACCCCCCTCCTTCCCTCTACCATGGACTACAGACATGCTCAGTGTGTGGGAATCTTCCACATCCTGTCACCCCTCCTTCCCTCGACCATTGGGTACAGACATGCTCAGTGCGTGGGAACTCTTCCACATCCTGTCACCTCAGTCCCCCTCCTTCCCTCTACCATTGGGTACAGACTCTCAGTGCGTGGGAAATCTTCCACAATCCTGTCCACCCCTCCTTCCGCCCTCTACCATTGGGACAGACATGCTCAGTGCGTGGGCAATCTTCCACATCCTGTCCACCCCTCCTTCCCTCTACCATTGGTACAGACATGCTCAGTGCGTGGGAAATCTTTCCACCTCCTGTCACCACCTCCTTCTCCCTCTACCATTGGTTACGACATGCTCAGTGCGTGGTAAATCTTCCACATCCTGTCCCCCTCCTTCCATCTTACTACCATTGGTCAGACATGCTCAGTGCGTGGGAAATCTTCCACATCCTGTCACCCCTCCTTCCCTCTAATCTACCATTGGTACAGACATGCTCAGTGCGTGGGAAATCTATCCTTCCACAAATCCTGTCACAGCCGCCTCCTTCCCTCTACCAGTGGTACAGACTGCTCATGGTGTGAATCTTCCCAATCCTGTCACCACGCCCTCCTTTCCCTCTACCATTGGTACAACATGCGCAGGGGTGGGAAATCTTCCACATCCTGTCACCCCTCCTTCCCTCTACCATTGGTACAAAGACATGCTCAGTGTGTGGGAATCTTCCACCTCCTTTCAACCCTCCTTCCCTCTACCATTGGTACAGACATGCTCAGTGTGTGGGAATCTCCCATCCTGTCACCCCCTCCTTCCCTCTACCATTTGTACAGACATGCTCAGTGGTGGGGAACATCTTCCACATCCTGTCACCCCCATCCTTCCCTCTACCATGGGTACAGACATCTCAGTGTGTGAAATCTTCCACATCCTTCACCCCTCCTTCCTCTACATTGGTACCGACATGCTCAGTGTGTGGGAAATCTTCCACATCCTGTCCCCCCCCTCCTTCCCTCTACCATTGGTCAGACATGCTCAGTGTGTGGAATCTTCCACCTCCTTCCCCCCTCCTTCCCTGTCTACCATTGGTAAAGACATGTCAGTGTGTGGGAAATCGTCACATCCTTCCACCCGCCTCCTCCCTCACCATTGGTCATACATGCTCAGTGTGTGGGAAATCTTCCCCATCCTGTCACCCCTCCTTCCCTCTACCATTGGTACAGACCTGCTCCAGTGCGTGGGCAATCTTCCCACATCCTGTTCACCCCCCTCCTTCCCTCCCTCTAAACCATTGGTAAGACATGCTCAGTGTGTTGAATCTTCCACATCTGTCACCCCCCCATCCTTCCCGTCTACCATTGGTACAGACATGCTCCTGTGTGTGGGGAAATCTTCCACATCCTTCACCCCCTCCTTCCCTCTAACCATTGGTAACAGACATGCTCCGTGTGTGGAAATCTTCTCACATCCTGGTCACCCCTCCTTCCCTCTACCATTGTACAGACATGCTCATGCGTGGGAAATCTTCCACATCCTGTCACCCCTCCTTCCCTCATACCCTTGGTACTCGACATCTCAGTGGGTGGGAATCTTTCGCACATCCTTTCACCCCACCCCTCCTTCCCTCTACCATTGGTACACGAACCATGCTCAGTGTGTTGTGAAATCTTCCACGGTCCTGTCACCGCCCCCCTTCCCCTCTACCATTGGTACAACATTCTCAGCGTGCTGGGAACTCTTCCACATCCTGTCACCCCTCCTTCCCTCTACCATTGGACAGACTGCTCAGTGTGTGGGACAATCTTCACATCCTGTCAACCGCCTCTTCCCCTCTACCATTGGTACAGACATGCTCATAAGAAGCTATCTCTCTACAGGGGAGGTGGCTCGTGGCTTGAATCAGTATTTGGATAGCAATTGCCTTAGGAAGGAAATTTTTGGCTTTATCAGTGTTCATTGGCCTTGCCGATTTGCCCTGGGCCCGTTGGCATAGAAGAAGCAACAGCCTGGCAGCTTTGGTTGGTTAGGGTTACCCCACTTGGATTTGAAATCACCAGAAAAGAGACAATTGGCTTTATTGGAGGCTGTGGAAGTGTAGTGAGCCAGGTATTTGGAACACAATGTTGTGTGTTTTGTTCCAGTGTCAGTGGGCAGATTGACTTGGAGTAAACAGAAAAAACCAAAAGAAACATGTTAATGGTCCTTGGGGCACCCATGTTTTATCCCGCTGCAGATGGACACACATTTGGGAACCTTTAAACTCCCTCCAAGGGCAAAATCTGTGCAAACTTTCTTCTCCCCCTACCCCCCATTTACAGATCATTATTGGCTTAATGGTTCCTATTCTTTAACCCTCATAGACTTTTTTCATTTCTCCATTAAATGCTCTTTATGTCAATCCCAGACAACGTTCTTATTGGACGATGGAGATGGGTGGGCCGTTCACATCAGTGACCCCAGTTTTTAAAGACTCTCCTGGAGTATAAACCATTAATAGGATAATAAGTTATCACATTTATATTCTCCGGTCAGTGGTGCATTACGGAGGTGGAATGTGTGTATTAAGATGTGGACCAACCATCTGTCTCTGTACTGTAATATACTGTAATATAACACTATCTGTACTATACCGTACTTACTAACACTATACGTACTATACCGTACTGTACTCTCTAACTGTCTATACTATACTATACTATACTGTACTATACTGTAACTACTATAACTGTCTACTAAAACCGGTACTATACACTATACCGTACTGTACTATAATTAGACCGTACTATACACTATACCGTACTAACACTATAACCGTACTATACTATATGTACTATACCGTACTTACCTATACCGTACTGTACGATACTAACTGTACTATACACTATACTGTACTATACATACTGTCTATACCGTACTGTACCTCCCGTAACTATAACCATACTGTAGCTATACACCGTACTTTACTCATCCCGTACTGTACTATACCGTACTGTACTATACCGTACGGTACCAGACTGTACTATACCGTACTTTCTGTAACCGTACTGTACCGTACCGTACTATACTATACTGTACTATATACCGTAACTGTACTATACCGTACTGTAACTATACGTACTGTACTATACCTACTGTACTATACCGTACGTACTATAACCGGACGGTACTATAACCGTACTGTACTATA